>JAQJVK010000001.1:37154590-37754590 GCA_035578135.1 Flexamia atlantica
AATTGCAAGAAAGAATTGGAGAGCACAGGGGATTGTCCGAATGTAGATTTGAAAACACCGGATGATTACTTGGGTTTGTTTGAATGAATCGTGTGCCTCGGCTAAGCTTTAGCTCTTTTGCCTCTTTGTACCAGGTGTAAAATGATAAGACCAGCCGGTATGAAACGAGCAAAGTTTAGTGAGTCCTCCGATGAAAGCGATGTACCTACAAACAGTGCTCGTGTTCTTCATTCCAAGAAGTTACGAGCTACAATAGGTGATAGTACAAAGAAAAAACCATTTTCTCAAAAACCACGAGTGAATACATATTCTAAACACTTCCGTCTGTCCGACAGAAATTTAGTAGATGATTCTAGTGAATCCAGTTCGAGTGACGACGACGACGACGACGGTTCTGACATAACATTGACTAGCGACACTGACGGGGATGTATCGACAACGGACGACGTAAAAATTAAGACCCTACGAAAACAAAAACCAGAAAAACAAAAAGGTAAACATTTATCCGTTACTACTGTAAAACATAAGGACGAAGGGGGGAAAAACTATAATGTTTGTGACTCTGAATTCAAAAGTGCGGATAACTCTACCAGTGTATTCAAGACAATTTCAGATACCGAAATCGGGTTAAATAGTCTAATAGTGGAAAAAGACCGCATCAATGAGTTGCCGTTGAGCGAATTGGTGGTACAGTTTTATTCAAAACTCCTACCGGTGTTTGTGAAATGCAACCTCCTTTCGGTCGAACTTATTTCCATACCGGAAGAATTTACAGAGAGTATAGTAAAAAAAACAAGGCATACATAAATTCTTTACTTTCGAAAATATTCGTGTTTACCATTTAGACAACGCCACATTGTTGTTGGATCACCGTTACAAAAAAAACAAACTGGATTATACGGATTTCGTAATCAAAGTAGTCGGGCGGCCTGTAAGCCCCAAAATAGCGAGTTTTCCCAAACAATTGACCACCGAATCGAACATCTTTACAGGAGCCGGAGAGAAGAGCATTCCGAGTAGACATTTTGTGCGCTCTTTCGTGCTGCGTCAAAATTTCAATTTGGTCAGGCCCCGCTTCGACAAAACATTCACTTCTGGTCGAACATAGATTTTCAGAAGGTATTCCTCCCGGTTTCTGGTGGAATGTGTATGACCCGGCCGTACCAAATGAAGGTGAATTCAAAGAAAGAATACAAGAGGCTTTACAGGACCGGCCGATCGTTCTTGACTTCTTATTCCTCTTGGGCGAAGTCAATGACAAAGATAACACAATAAACCGCATAAGGGGTCCAGCTAAATGGGAGCCGCCCAACAATAAAAATGTGGTAGACAGAGCGGCTATTACGGTTCACACGATGTTATGTTTCGGCTTTCGCATACTGAGTTTCGGCATGTTGTGCGAGTATGCAAAAGAGGCCACAGGTGATTGGATAAAGGGTTACGATGACGAGGATGAAGGGGTCCGGAGACAAGCGTATGCTTCCAAACGTAGGCAATTGATAAATAGCTATAGATATGTTGATACCTCTGTTTCGGGCATTAAAAAGCGGGCGGTCATGAGAATGGTATATGTGTTGGACTCGACCACCGAGATGACGAATTTTTTTCGAATAATGGACACGCACGCGGCGACGATGGAAAAACGTATAATTCGATCGCGATTGTTTTACAAGAAGACCATCGGGTGGGATCTGGTCGGCAGGAGTTACATTTATCCGAACAATTCCCTGTATATGGTATTGGGGTCTTGCAATCTGCTATACTCGTCCCGTGAGATGAGTGTGTGCACGGCGTCATTGACTGCCAGTCTATTGAGTAATATCGACGACAAACCTAGGAACGATTTCGATGATTTACAAGAACCCAGCGTTGTGAAGAGGAAAGCAAGGACACAAAAGATTTTCACTATGCAAAAAGCCGTTGTCGGAGTGTAAAATGCCACCTTCGGTTTCAGCTAAAAGGACCGTTGAACTGAATACGCAAACAGAACACGCGTCGAAAAAACAGTTTCCATCTACGAAAACCAACCCTGTGCTATCGACAAAAGCATCAACTGATGTTAATCGCGTCGTCCCGTCGAAGGGTTCGACACAAGATGGTGGCTCGAATTTGAAAACACCAAAAAGGAGTGCGGAGAGTTCAACACGCGATGGTGGCTCGAATTTGAAAACGAAAAAATCGAAAACTGGTGCGAAAGAAAAAGATTCAGAAGTTGGTTGAACTTTCGATTCGATCGGGTTTTCGATCGGAAAGATTCGTTTTACGGTTTGTGATCGTGCAACCGATGGATATGCGAGCGTTTTGATCGAACCGCCGACGAGGATGATTGATTTTGGAATTTCCAAACAGGGCACGGACAGTGTCAAAACAAAAAGATGTTAAGTGACAAGTGGGAAAAACATGTTTATTGGATACGTAATACCGCTTTTAATTTTTGCCACGCTTTTCGTCGCTATATACGCTTCATTTGCAAAAGGTGGATTAGATGACAACGTGTCCGATTCTAGTGAAAATGAAGATGATAACTCGCGCTCGGATGTTGATTCCCCGCAACCCCCCATGCAAGTTGACATTGAAAACGGTGACCGTACGGCGGATCAGGTTTCTCAACTAGAAAGTAGATTAAAACAAATTGAACAATCTTTGATTAATAACAGGGACATATACGATCAAAGAATTCACTCGTTACAATTACAAATACAGGAAGAAAGGTCAGAGAACAATCAAAACGCTGATCGTTTAAAATACTTGCAACAATCGTTGGAGAATGAACAAAAACACTATGCCGAATTGCAACAGGTGCATTTGGCTGAACAGTCCGCACTTGAAGCCGAACACAAGAAGTATAAAAAGTTTATGGATGACATTTTAGAAGAACGTACGGCAACGAGCCAATCACAGTCACAACAAAGGGTGCCTGTTCAGCAACCGCCTAATAATCCATCCACATCCTCAAACCAATACAACAATAACCACCCCGTCCCTCCAACACCGACGATCAGAAATAATCCACCCATATCTGCAACCCAATACAACAATAATCACCCAGCCCCCCCTGCAAGTAACATCAATTATCCACCAACATCGTCTTCAACAAATACTAAACAACAACAACAACAACAACAACAAACCCTAAAGGAAAATGGATACAACCCATCGCCATCAGTCATGATTAGCTCTCCAAATCCAGAGATAAAACACATTTCACCCCCGATGCCTACAGTCCGTGATACCGTGTCACATAATTCTCCTAAACCCGAAACAAAGCCTATTTTAAATCCAGTGCCTGCACCACGGGAAGTCGTGTCGCATAGCACTTCCAATCCCGAAGTGAAACCAGTCTCAAACCCAATGCCTACAATCCGGGGTACCATTACTGCTATTGTCTCGGACCCACCGACAACTATGCGACAATCACAAAATATGAATTCCAAAGAAAATAAAAACGACCAGAAAGGCAGTATTGATAACAATCATCCGACTTCTAAGGATGCACCCGTTATCGTAAACGGCGATAAAAGGACAGTTGATCCAGTACCGATTGAACAGCGTTTTGTCAAACCTGATGAAATTCCGATTGACGATACATCATTAGACGTGAGAACTCTGAGCATCGTTATGACTCCTGAAATGCGTCAGGCCGTCGAGAAATCAGTTGGTTCTCAAAACATCGCCAATAAATTTATTGTTTTGCGTATTCCAAACTCTGCAGTATCAAAGGGGCCCAGCAAAGAGAGGAAATTGAAAAAGAGTTTAATTATTGGTGAAAATGAAAAAGGTAAACGGAAGAGGTATGCCCGCATGAAGATCATCCAAAAACACGGTAATAATCCCACATCAATGGTTTTTCATGATTTCACACCGGAAGTCGTGGAAAACATCAACTACGATTTTGTGAACGATAAAGTCACCGACAGCACCGGTTGCGAGTGGAAAGATTTTACCGTCCAGGCGGTATATTTGGGCACGGAGAAACTAGAGAAAATCAGTTACGTCGAATTATTGATAAAGCCGATTGCAAAAGAAAATAACAGACCAAAACCAGGAAAACAGAAAACCAATAAAAGTAAGAAGAAATGATCTGCCGGCCGCGTTGGTTCCCCCCCCTCACTCTCTCATTCTCTCTTTGTGTCGACTGTCGACGAGTTGACCAGTGGGGATTATGCAAACACAACGCTATATTAGAGACTGTCCACAACACGGATCGGTAGTCAAGTGCGACAATGATTATCACTATTGAAGGTAATATCGGTGCTGGCAAAACAACGTTTGCCGATTCACTATATTTTACGATGGGAAATGAGGGACGACCCGTTGTATACCTTACTGAGCCAGTTGAATCTTGGAAAGATGTTGGAGGAGCCAATCTGTTGGATATGCTATACAAGGATCGAGAAAGATGGTCGTTCACATTTCAAGTCAACGCACTGATGCAGATGACAAAGATGGACAAGCGAGCATTAGAATATTCAAACGATGGTTTCACTGTGATAAAGGAACGTTCTTCACACAGCGTTCGAAATATTTTCGCGCCAATAGTCTCCGAGTATCTGTCACCTGCCGAGCGATACGTTCTGAACAAAATGTGCAAAGCAATAAAAGATCCGTTAATGGGACAGAATCAAGGCATTACCATCTATTTACGTGCTGATCCGGAAACATGTTACCAACGGATAATTTCACGAAGACGTCCAGAAGAAATGAATGGAAACTTGGATCTGGATTATTTAAAAAAGTTGCATGAAATTCACGAGCAACAATTTGGACGTTTGAAAGTGCAACTGGAAACTAGAAATGGACGTTTGATCATCGCCGATGGAAATTCGTTTGATGAAACAGACGCGGCCTCACTTCAAGTGTACGGAGGAGGCGGTCAAGTGTTAAACGCTATCACCGGTGATCACCTCACACAGGTCAAAAAGGAAACCAGTCCACCATCCGAACAAACTCAAAGTGATTGTGCTGCAAAGAGTGACCCCTCGCACGTTTGAAGCATTTCTTTTCCGAATAAATTATGTCGTTTTGTCTACGATTTGATTTATTTTTTACAACAAAACCCCATGGTGATAAGTCCAACAGTTCAAATGGAACATAAAAGAGGTATAGCTGTAGGTAATGCGATCGTGGCCGCACGTTCAGCGGCGGCCTTTTATTACTCTAATCAATTACGCGATACATACACATGTACATTTATACGTGACGTACTAAATGGTGACGGGGTACCAAGAGATCCTAATCCTTATCACAATATTCATAGCATATTTCCCGGTTGGGCCAGGGGCGTTAGAGAATTCTGTGGAGGTAAAATCTCAACTTCCACATTTGGTGTTATGGGCGATCCGTCGACTATTCCGGTATCGCGGGGTTCGGATATTCATACAGACCCTGATATTACCTATTTACCCACACCCGAACTTAATAGCAACGACGCCCACACGTGGCGTCATGCCGTACGACAAGTGATCACTGTCACTAGAGACGCATACCATGATACGGATATAAAAATTGAATTTGACCGGATATACGAATTGGACGCATTGTCCGGGGGTGGCCCGTTGTCCACCGCGAATTTCCGCCATAACGCCGTCACGACGTCTGAATCGGTCAAAGCAATTGCACCTTTTGGATTTCTCAATAGAGCAGCCCTATTTGGTGGTGAAGGGAACGACCGTGTACACTATAAATCGTACATGTTCGGCAGCAATGTTCTGCAGTTCGACAACGACCTGACAAATTTCGGTCTTTTGGATTCTTCCATGCCGGCCGGTACGGATAAACGTCATTTACAGCGTGCGTTGGACATGAGCGATACCGAGTTGAAACGATTTATTTCGAATATCGTGACTGTCTCCGATGGAATAGTCGTTAATCATAAGCGCAGCACGAATCGTGCGAGAAAACGTAGAAAATATGAATATGGGAGCGGAATTACCGCTGAAATCGATAGCGATGATGATGACATTCGTCACGCCCCGTACGAGGGATGTGTCGAGTTCACGTCGTTCAATAGACTGAACAACAGTATACAATTTACATTTAACACGCAAGGAAAGAGACATTATTTCACAGCGAACGTATTGCTGTTAAGAGCTGACGATTTCTGTACAAACGATCTGGTATACAAACGGGCTGCCGTTTCCAGCCTATGCCAGTGTGAATGGCCTGCGTTAGTTTGGCGACTATGCACACTGGTGACTCCAATCAATTGTGCGACCATCGAAGGGTCGACATTTTTAGAAGTCACCAAAGTGGTTATGGCCGCATTCACTGCTTTCCGTGCTGTTTACCACAATAAAAGATCCACCCCGGATTCTCGAATGACGGTCGTATCCGGGTTTCTCGCGGTACCGATCCCACCGTTTTTGGAAAAATCCACCAAGACGAGGCGGAGCCGAATCGTAAGCGATAATACATCCCCACTGGTTAAATTATGCACCTTTCATCGTTGGTTAAGGGCGCACAGTGGATCGCATTGGCGCGTTCTAAGCGGATATGGAAGTGAAACTTTAATCGAAGCTATGGACAAACGAGGGGGGCGCGCAATCATTGTACAACGACCGATTTTCATGACTGGTACGGACGTAAAATCGGCCGGCAAGCGCTCATTTATGCGTTTCATGACATACGAGGACGCTGTAAGGAAAATACTGCGCTTGACTCAGTCCTCCTTGATGAACGGCATATCGCACAAAAACTGCATGGTCGCATATACTCGCGGACAAAATGATCTGATCGTTTTCGAACGTGCCGGTTCAAACTTTGTCCGAGAGGACGAAAAGGATCTAATCGAGGGAGAACAGGAAATAGTCGGAGGGCCCTACAACCTCTGGCAAGCGCTATTCGAAGCGCCCAGCTTTCTCTATATCGATTTTAGCGTTTTGGTTTCTTTGGGTTATAATGTTGTTGAATTGGCCCGAGGGGGTCGTACATTCGAACATAAGGACTACGGCACAGGTTACACGTGCACGGTGTTTTGCTCCGTGCTGCTAAGAGTCGTCGAAGACCCTACCCGTAATGTGATAAATGATCAGGAAGACGGTATAAATTCAATTGATCAGAAAACATACATGCGGTACGTGGACAAAGCCGAAGAACAAAAAGAAATAAAAATTCTACATGGTAAAGACTACCGATTTGACTTTAACAGAGATCGTAATTCGGCAAATTCGCGTTTTCGCGAAACTGTCCATGATGTCAGTTCTTATTGGCCGGGTGTGAAAATCGTCAAGACAGATTTCGTCGATCCTGAATTGAAGCATATATGTTTTGTATATTTCGCTGGCGAATACGAAACACAAATGACATTAGAGAACATACACGCTTTCAGCAATTATTGTTCACGCGAATCAATACTACCTCCTCCGATCCTGTATACGATTCAGAGAAAAATGCTAAAGGTTTTATACGCTTAAATCCCGCGTGCAGGTGTATAAGTGAAGGTACTGTGTCTCTTTTGAATATGAGTACTTCAACAGTATATTCTACATCTGTTGGTCGCAGTATGAATCAAGGAGGTGGTACAACGACCACTACTGTACGTGCAGAAAATAACGGTTATGACTGGTTATATTATATAGTTTATTTCTTAATCGCGGTGCTCGTTATCTGGGGCATACTGTTTATCCTCATAAAAACTGGTGTGGTAGGGCCGAACGATTGGTTGTATGAAAACACAAAATGGATACCAATTATAGGTGAAAACTCATGGGCAAGAAAAACAGCAAATACCGCAGGTGCACGGGTCTGAGTTAGGATTAGGAATAAAAAGAATATAGGGATTACGGGTTAGTAAAACATGTACAGTATATTTACGAGATCGGTCAAAAGTATATTTCACTGCATGTGATGGGATTAGGAATAAAAAGAATATAGGGATTACGGGTTAGTAAAACATGTACAGTACATTTACGAGATCGGTCAAAAGTATATTTCACTGCATGTGATGTGAAACATTGACAGTAGTCAAGAGGTGTTGGCGATTTTATCAGAAAGGAGGGGGGGATTTTTTTTCAGTATTCTCACTTGGCGTTGTTGGTCTTTTGATTGTTGTCTGGAATTTGTTGTTTTTTGTTGTTCATGACCTTCCCCTTTGGTGGCCACCCACACACTGAGCATTTCCCCCACCACTTTTGGGCGTGGCCTAATTTCATCCACCAATAGGATTTGAGTATTTTTCCCGCCAAAAATTCCGACCAATCAGAATGCCGGATTTTCTCGAAAACGACAAAAATCACTCAAAAATCCATCTCGCCAAATTTTTCCGAGTCCTTTGTGTTGGAATTTTGTCGGAAAAGAATTTTCAAAAATCCGTCCCGACAAATTCATTAGAAAACTATCTTCTCAAACTCGTTGAAAAAATATTCCGACGAATCCGTCGAAAAAACTATCTCGACAAATTTGTCCGAGTTCTTTTTGCGTCAGAAGTTTGTCGGAAAATAATTTTCAAAGATCTGTTGAAAAATCCATCTCGCCAAATTTTTCCGAGTTCATTGTGTTGGAATTTTGTCGGAAAAGAATTTTCAAAAATCCGTCCCGACAAATTCATTGGAAAACTATCTTCTCAAACTCGTTGAAAGAATATTCCGACGAATCTGTCGAAAAAACTATCTCGACAAATTTGTCCGAGTTCTTTTTGCGTCAGAAGTTTGTCGGAAAATAATTTTCAAAGATCCGTTGAAAAATCTATCTCGCCAACTTTTTCCGAGTTCTTTGTGTTGGAATTTTGTCGGAAAAGAATTTTCAAAAATCCGTCCCGACAAATTCATTGGAAAACTATCTTCTCAAACTCGTTGAAAGAATATTCCGACGAATCTGTCGAAAAAACTATCTCGACAAATTTGTCCGAGTTCTTTTTGCGTCAGAAGTTTGTCGGAAAATAATTTTCAAAGATCCGTTGAAAAATCTATCTCGCCAAATTTTTCCGAGTTCTTTGTGTTGGAATTTTGTCGGAAAAGAATTTTCAAAAATCCGTCCCGACAAATTCATTGGAAAACTATCTTCTCAAACTCGTTGAAAGAATATTCCGACGAATCTGTCGAAAAAACTATCTCGACAAATTTGTCCGAGTTCTTTTTGCGTCAGAAGTTTGTCGGAAAATAATTTTCAAAGATCCGTTGAAAAATCTATCTCGCCAAATTTTTCCGAGTTCTTTGTGTTGGAATTTTGTCGGAAAATAATTTTCAAAAATCCGTCCCGACAAATTCATTGGAAAAATATCTTCTCAAATTCGTTGAAAAAATATTCCGACAAATCCGTCGAAAAAACTATCTCGACAAATTTGTGCGAGTTCTTCTTGCGTCGGAAGTTTGTGTCAACAACACATGCTGTTTCATGTGTAAACCGTGTCAAAAGTGTTTATCTTCCGTCGACAAAATTGTCTCAACACGTTAACTAGACTTGTCACCGTCGATCTTGTGCCATTCGGTGAAGAGGGACTCTGGCTGTGAAGGGAGTTGAAAAGTCGTTAGATGCGTTGTACTGAATTTTTTGTTGAATAACAACTACACGATGAATAGTCAAAGTTTTGATTTTGAAAAACAAAATCCATTGTCTCTGAAGAACATAGTTGTCAAACACATCAAGACCAATATCAAGTTGTTTGAACGAGACCTGGAAAATCTACCGACTTCAGTGAAGGGTTACATCATGGAAAGTGACTACTATCAAGTAATCATTGGTGATGTCAAGGAACTGTCTAATCATGACATCGTGTGTAAAATCACGGAGAACTTTCCTCCAGCAATCAGACAATTGATCCTGGTCCATGGTAACCCTGACGATCTTGATGACAATCCTTTTGTTCTTCGTTGCAGAGAAATGAAGAACAAAAGAGTTTTCATTTGCTTTGCGTGTTTCGACATCCAGTATGTGGAGGTCATGACTCACCAATGGAAGATGATACTTGTTTGGGTTTTTGCGGATGATAGGGAAAACGTCCCGATGTGTTTTTGTTGCAAAAAACCAGCGCTCATCAAGATCAAGAAAGTCACGCCTCAAACTGGAAACAACTGCTTGGAACGCTGCAAACGGGTGTTTGCAAACTTTGACCTTAATATTTTACCATCCACAGATCAAGGAGCAGCGGTTATGCATGCAACCGAGTAATTGAAACGCGATATTTCGGTATGTGTTAGGGTGTTTTGGGTAGATGTTTGTGATTTCTGTTATCTGTCGAGGTATTCGCCGCCGCAGATAAAAGTTATATTTCCGTCGACCAAATTGTCTCACCGTGTTAGCTAGACAATTTTTGTTTCACAAAAATAACCTCCTGAGACCCAATGTACCTTTTTTTGGGGACAAATAAAACAAGCGATTTTGAACCTTATTGTTTTCCATAATTTATTCCCTATTGTCAAGATATTGATCTCGACTTTCAATGTTGACTGTAAGAATAGTCGATGAAAAATAAAGTTTTAAGTATAGGGTGTTAACTGGGTTCAGGCTCATTCAGACATTGATTGGTGTTCAGATTTTGCGTTGTGGAATGTCATGTTGCCCTTCATGCGGAGGTACGGATCACAAACGATCCAGTTCAAAAAAGTGCGCCTCCCACAAGAAACGGATCAGAGACGATGGAAACAACGACTTGGACCGAATATACACCGTGAAGAAATGTATTGGAAGTTTCTTCTGTCCGTTATCGTCGAAAAAGGATGAATTGTGGAAAGAGATCAACAGGGATGTAGAAGAGTTATCATCGATGCAAATCGAGATGTCACTGTTGATAAACGTCTTTTACAAATCTTACATGGATAAAATGTCCGCAGCAGAATTTGTCAATTGCTTTCCTAAGATAAACGCTTTACGGTTTTTGCACGTTTTAAAGGGGTCGGATCCCAAAATCCAAGATCCTGACCATATAATCGACCGTTATTTGGCTATGAGACCGTTACCGAATTACGACTGTAAAAGCAGAAACCAATTGATGGTTCATATTGCAAAGCGTTATGAAACCATCACACAGACCAACATCAGTTTTCACGCATTTTCAAGGATCAAATGCTATTTGAAAATGAAATTTCCAACGTTATCGAAGAAAGAAGTCCACGATACTTGTTTTGACATTTTCTACGAAAATCAATCATCGTCTAACGTCAAGAATCAAGAAATTGAAGAATGGTTCAGTAATAACGGTGATGTTACGAATCGAGCAATCAAGAAGGATTACTGGAAATTCATCCAGTTGTTCTACAACATTCAAAAAGAGTTTACTTCTGCTGGGCGAAAATCGTTTGTTTTGTTTCCGATATTCAGAAACGGAGCGTCTCATTTGACATACGACAGTCTTGCATTGTATGAACTGTTACGGAGGACGGATCCAAAAAATGTCCCCGGATCATGGAAACAGTACAATGAAATCAGCGCTAGTATCTACTGGAAGCGGTATTTCAATTGTCCTCCCGGTTTTGGATACAGCATACAGACGGATGGGATTCAAGTATCGTTATCCATCAATAAAACAAAACAGTCGGATATTACTAAACGAGAAGGAGGTCCGGTAAAAAAGAGAAAAACGGATTTTCAAGAAAATTATGCCGACATAGTGTCTGTGGATCCGGGTGCTATCCTACCTCTTGTTACTTGTCGCAAAAGAGAGCAGAATGATTTCATCTACCAATCACTATCTGCAGGCCGTGTTATCTGCGACACCGGTGAATACTTTCGTGAGAAGAAAAGAAAACGGTGGACAAATGATATCGACCGTTAAATCCGAATGGATCGGGAGCGAATAGAAAAGGAAAAAAATATTGTTATTGGCAAGAGTAGTTTCGATTACTGGACGTTTACAGAATTCAAACTGAAATGGTTCAAACGCCGACAAGAGATTTACGTTTTACGTAGAATGAGAAGGTTAAAGTTCGACCGATACACGAGGTTTCAACGGTTTTTCGATAACATCGCTAAGGAGTACTTTACACCTGAGGATAAAGTGATCGTGTACGGAGCCGGCGCTACCTTCATGAAGACCGCTAAGTTTCGCACCAGGAGAAAGTTTTCACATGAAAAACTGATATCCGCACTACGGAGAAGAGGACACAAGGTTATAGTGTTTGACGAGAGATACACAACTAAAAGGTGCAGTTCTTGCAACGAACAGAACATTTCATCAGATGTCGTCGTGTCGAAGACACCACACCGTTATGTCTACTGCCCAGTATGTCATAGTGGCGTGAACAGGGACAAAAATGGTGCAAAAAACATTCTGTTAAATTATGTCCGTTCGTCTTTCGTCGGCGGACAAGATTTTGAGCCATAAGGTTCAAAATCGTATCCTTCTCAGAAACGTTTGGGTCTGAGGAGGTTATGTGTATTTCGAAAACCGGAGGTATAATTTTCTTTGTCTCTTTAAAAACGAGTGTGGATGGATACTGGAGAGATCTATATCAAAGGAGTGCAAATCCAATTGTTTCGGATTCAAAATGCGTGCGGTCGAGTCAAACGAGCGTATTGCTCGAATGAATTCGTCCAGTTCGAATTTCACCCACCCTCGGTGACCGGTTGCTTTCAACCAACCATTGTAAATATCAATAGCGGTAAATGATAAAACTCCCCCGAGTGTTCCTACCGCATATGTAATCTCTATTGTTGTCTCATTAAGGGAATCCTTGGGCACGGGTTCATCGAATAGGCCTACTATAACGAATGTGTTTTCTTTATTCCTTTCATATTGTTTTTTAGCCGGTTCAGCCGCGTAGCCTATAACTCTCTCGCTGTCGGTCGATGGATCATATAATATCATTATGGGCATACGTTCAAACTTGTCCTCGCCAATAACATCTTTACTTTGGGGAGTTTGAAAAGTATCGTTTGTATCGCCAATAATATTGCCACTTTGGAGAGTTTGTAAACTGTCGTCTATATAATAAAAATTATCTTGTCCAGGTGACGTAAAGGTCGGCTGTGATACCATGCTTTCGTGACCCATAGACGCCATCGCCGTGACATTGGCGTCCGCCTCGTCTTGCAATGAAGTGTCAGGCGCTACTTCGCCGGTCATCGGGCTGTTGACAAAGTAGTCGGAAAATATCTGTTTAACTGGACCTTTTTTAGCCACCGAATCCGTGGCCATTGGAGATGGTGATTGGGACTGCGGCTCTGGCCCGTCTTCGGAATAGGCATCATCGTTCAATTCCATATCCAACAGATCGTCTTCGAAATAATCATCGCTTGCGCTAGACATGCCGAATGTATCTTTATTGAATCCCGCGTCTCGGTCTGTTAGCTTTGCGTTTTTATCTGTATCATGGACTTTTTGCGGTGTCGTATTGACATTACATCGGGCCTCCACTGTTTTTTCCTCTTTTCCGGATAGCAGGTCGTGTCGCCTTATGCAAACAATAAACCTCACATCCTCCAATATCGAGTCTATAAACTCGGCATACGCATAGTCATACTCGTCCGGAGGATCCTTGTGTCTGTGCGAAAATATTCTATAGATAAAACCGAAAATCTCTGTCATACCGAAATATCCGCAATAGGTTTCGCAAAATTTCCTATAACAATATCTGCGGGCGAATAATAAATAAGGGTCAACCTCCTCATTTTCTTCACCTTCAGACATTACCATCGTGCTATTCAGTTCGAAATCGATCCATAACGTTTGGTTTGCTTCACATATAATCGCGATTCTCTCTTTTACCGCCTCCAGCCACGTCGATGTGACCGCTATGGAATTTGTAAAAGTGTAATCTTCTACGCCACCGTAAGAGGATGCATATAGGATTTCACCGGGGCAAAAGTCGCTAGTTTCCTTCGACATCTGTCTTATCGTTTAGGCTTACGGTAACAATTCAGAAGATGGGCGTTCCGTAGTTTGGTACAAAAGTGAAAGCAAAGGTGGTTCTTCCTCTAAGGATTTATTCGCATTTTCATTTTCATTTTCCGGTGGCAGACGTACGACAAGCCCTGTGTTGGTAGCGTCGGATGTAGCATGCGTTTCCTGTTGACTCTGTAGATTATTCTCAGCCAGGATCTCGACATTGGCGTTCGCAGCCTGCGCGGCCTGTGCTGCTTGTTGAGGCTGCATCACACCGGGCAGATTCGGCGGTACCACACCGTTCCTATGGTAAAGATGACGCAACCTACCGTATTCCTCTTTCATTTTTATGTACGCGTTGTAAATACGTTCATTCATTTCACTGGGTATACGAGATAAAGTATCTTTCAGCGTTGCGTTTTCTTCTGCACAGAAATTATCAGACAAAATACGCGAGTTGATTGTAACCGTCTCTGGTGTGCGACCGGGAAACCCGAAACCGGCCATACCGTTATCGTATATCGGATTGTAGAATTCTTCATCGTTAGTGTCTAATTCGGCGAAAACGCAACTTTGGACTTTGTGGTGTGGATCATTAAGATCCGTCGGTGTTTCCATTTTGAACGTGGCCGCGGTGTGTTTGGCGACCTGAACGAATGTAAGGTCGGTACTGAGATTGGGATCGAAATCTGCAGCGTAAAGCACGTCGTATGTATCAAAATAGGCGTACAGGTTTTTTAACATATTACCGGCGGCTTCCATTCTACTGGCTATAGGTCCATAAACCATGGGCATTGAACCCTCATCCAACCAACGGCTCATCTTAACGTACGGGCCTAACCAGCATGTCTTTAGTAAATAATGGTCGTTTGTCATCGTATAAGTGCGCACTTTGTCCGGATATTCGGACGGTAATGGTTCCGCACACCATTTCAATGTATCCACATTTAAGTCCATAACCAGTGGCGGTACAAAACCATTCATCGCCCATTCCCGACCCCTGTCGTCCAGTTGATGAAAAATAACGCCTCGTTGTGACATGTTCAATTTTCTTATTATACTTTTCTTTTTGATTCTCAGCTTGATGGATCAGCGAAAAGTCAATTTTGCTATGTTACCGAGTTTTTGTTTCGGCTGCAACGACAAACCACACTCGACGGGTGTAGCGTCCACGTCATGAAAAAATTTCTTTTGAACTTCATTACTTGATTGACAATCGATGAAATGACTTCGAGCATCATGCTACAAGACCTGATGGTGGAGGGATATCGGTTCTTCAGATCCGACGGTGAACCTTTCGATTCATCCGTGATGACATTTGTTCCACCCAGCCCGACAGGTGAAAAGACCAATGGACCGTACGCCATCATATTTCACCCCGATAAGAGTGAAGGGGACGATGACACGTTCGATCTATATCATGAGTGTATACAAAGCGCATCGGACGTAGACCTAGGAGATATGACCGAAGCGGTCACCGCGAAACCGTTTATGTTGGCACACAGATGCGACTTGACGTGGAACACTCTGTCGGAGCAACAAAAAAATGTCATAGAGAAGATTGAAAGCGAAGTGGAAGAATACCGCAAAAAAGATGTATTTTTTCGCTCTGTAATTATGGAAGGACTAGGTGGATGCGGTAAGACACGTCTTATGGCCTACGCTATGAACCATTCCCCGGAAACCACGCACGTTTTGTATTTGACTAAACAAAATAAACGCTTACAGGACTTTTTGTACGACGAACTAAACAAAGGCGAACTCGTTCCAACTAGGCCGGTCGTAGACCTTTCCAAGTGTAAATCGACAGATTTTTGGGCCCTATCCAATTCCACCGGAGGCCGTTACGCGTGTTCTGTGGAAAAACTCGTTTATAACGTGAGCGGTTATCAAGAGGCACGCCAAACGAATACAAGGAGGGCGTTACAGTGGAAAATGAACATACCGGACGAATTGTTTGTCTCAGACAAAATTAAAAAGAATAAAAGTAGTGTGGTGATACTTTTGGATGAATACACCATGATATCACCACCGCTCCTGCATAAAATGCTACATTGCGTTGAACTTCTTTTCTCCGCCCCTACGGTATTGATTATGGGAGGTGATAGATTTCAACTCGGCCCCATCGACTGGGATGCGCATACCGATATGAATTACAAAGGCAAACACGGGGAAATACCGCCACCTAACGCGGTCACAACGAACAACTGTTTTTACTCGTCAGACGTGAGGGAGGAACTGAAAACGAGATTGAAACAAGAACCGTTTGAATACCAAATGGTAGGCTCACAGCGGTGTCGGGATGACCCGCAGTTGGCGAAAATGGTAGTTTATTTGAGAAACGCTTGTCAAACTCGCGCCTCTATCAAGGCTATTGAACGCAGATTGGTCGCGTTTGGCCGTTCTCGCGGTATCCACTTGTTCCGTTATGATCCGTTCCGGCAGGGCTGCAAAACCGGTAGAGTGCTGTTCAAAAACGTCGAGGGACTGCCGGAAAACGAAGATGACCTTTTCGGAGAAAATACAAGCGAAGCGGCCATAGATGACGTAGATGATGAAGATCGCCATCTGGGTGACGACGACCTTCGTGATACGTCCACTGTCGAGGTGGATTGGACCAGCCCCCCGGAAATGGATATGACGCCGTTTATAGATTTCTACAGCAGACTGTATGAAGATATCTATTTAGGCTATACGGAAGGAAATTTGCACGACAAGAAATTGCCGAAGTTTGTCTACGAAAGAGCGTCAAAGTTCGCCTATGATTCGTTTCCCAGTTTTATGGTGAAAAAGAATGACAAATGTAATCTCTTGTCGGACACTTTTCTAAAAACACTGTACAACGGAGTGTACACTAAGCTGGATGGAAAGTACAACAACGATAAACAAACCGACTGTCCGGAAACGGCCGAAAACGTCAAACACGAAGCGAAACGTTTGAAACTTTTGCAAGAACAGAAATGTTTCGACATCAAAACGGTATTGGAAAAACTTTGCATTTCCATATCTGTTTCAGAAAACAGTCCTGTGCAACAGACGATGATGATTGGCGTGCCGTACAGGATGACGGACACGCTGAAATGTGATTCTATGCCAGTAATCAGCAACGGCGAATTGGTCTTGTTGTGTGCCATAGCGTTCAATTATGATCTTTCCATCCAAGGTGTTTATTTGAAAACGCTACAGAGACACACTGACCACTTTTTACTGGTGACACCCGGCCTAACACAGAACAGACTCAACGGGATGAAGAATAAACAGCGCGATGACATGTTTGAAAACTACGGGAGTGTTTCTGACAAAGCAGAAACCACTTACATGTTTCCTATGGTGCCTATGGTATGCGAAAATATTTATCAGATGCAAGGAAACACAATCATGTCTAATTGTTTTGTCGACCTGTTGTCGACCAAAAGAGATGATATCTATGTCGCGGTCTCCAGATTCCAGAGAACATCATCGATAAAAGGTATAATTATGTCGAGATAACCTCTTCAGACCCAAAGAACCAATCAGAGATGAATAAAATTGTTTCTAATAATTGGTTTTTTGTTAATTTCCTGCAACAAAAAGATTGTTGCGTTCCCAATAACTTTGATAATCTGACAAAACGTCAGCCGAGAAAAGGCTCTTATCGGTCTCTCTGTTAATGATATTGTGCATTCTGAATACTATTTCCGTTGCCGAATAAGTTGTGCGTACAGACAGCGTATAAGTGTATTTTCGGTAAAAAACAGGTCTATGCCGTATGAAATGAGATAAACAGTGATCACAAAATATAAACAGGTCGAAAGCATAAAACATTGTTAGAAAATCACTCTCCGCTTTCATTGTCTTGATGCCGGCAGCCGTTAGATGCAACCATAACCAATAGCAATGAGAAACTCCGAAAAAAGACAGGTCATTCGAAAGAACGCGGGTTTTAATTAATCCCTCCGGTATGGTTATATTTCCCCCCTGATTGGATGCACGAATAATTTCCGGAAACGCTCTATGAAGTAGCCAGTCATCCACAATATCGTGTATAATCTGTGCTATATCAATTCTTTCACGGGCATAATAATTACCGTTTTCAGGGTTTTTGTAAAATTTATCTTTTAACATTGACTCTATGCTTTCGTAGAGCTTGTTAGTTTGTTCGGCCGTCACACTATCAGCCACGGGGGAACACTTTAATACGCATTCGCATATGCATGTTAACATGCGCGAAATGCTCATATTAAACATTATGGAGTGAATAATGCGCATGTCCGACATGAGCGGGCTCGGTTTTTTGTCATCTGCTCCCACCATGCGATGTATATCTATTGCCATTATCCTCTTTGTCAACATTGTAACACCGAGGTCAAGATAAAATTGTATATAACGCAAATGACTGGTCGCGGTATCGTTCAACAACTGAGTGTACCGGCGCAATGTATCAATCCAAGCGCCCGGATATTTACATTTCGCCACATCGGCGTGTACCGTGGGACCTATGAACTTTTCGCCGGATTCTTCCAACCCGTCGAGAAGTCTCTTTACGACAGCTCTGTCGTTTTCCATGATTTCTGTTGTCATCTTACTTCGTTTGTCGAGAAGAATTTTCACGACACTAGCAGCCTTATCATTTTCCATTCGTGTTCTGACAACCAATCATCAGATCAATCATGAGCGCGGGTAGGACGTTACGTAAGAGAATGGATTGCCACCAGGTAATCAGGGGTAAAGTCAACAGCCGCCAAATGAGGCCGCTACCTTTCAACTGCAATCGAAGTTGTGTCAAAGAGTCGAAAACGGCGTTTTACGCGGCATGCCGTTTGCTCTATTATTTGGAACATGATCTTGAAGATGAACTTCCGGTGCCATTTGTGATGCGTCGGATCAGCGATTTACTACTTGCACGGCTACCTCCCTCTGCCGGAATAGCAAAACCGAAGGAAACAAAACCAACCACTATTTTTGATCTCCCAGGATTGTTAGGCGACAAGGATTGTTTGCGCATGGAAGGGCCGGTAGGGGAATTCATCACTGCCGTTGCGGCAATAGAGGCTATGGATAAACCAGTGTTTGTGGACATTCAATGTTTGCATTCTACCGAAGGAGATGTTATCAAGGAATTTTCCGCCAAATGTGAGGGTGGCCCGACAGCATGGATCATGGTGAAGGTTCCGGTTGGTGTTCAGCCGAAAATCGAAGACAATCATTACCTTTTTGAGAACAAACACGGTATCCTGTGGTATTCTGGTGTTATCGACGAGGAAATGCTACGTACATTTACAAGAAATCTTTTCAAAAACAACCGGCGTGTGTGCGTCAAGGGAAGATGGAAGATGAATATTTTGGTAGAAAAACTGGATCTCACGCGATCGAATGTTGATGTTCTGGTTGACTGCCCGAAACTGAAGGACCTGTGTAAGGTCTTTGATGTGCCGAGCTGTGTATACCACCGTGGTGAAAACAGCAAGTTCGAGTGCTCGATGAGAAATACAAACGCGTTAGTCGCCTATCACATGGCCTGGCAATGTTAATGCTAAAATCTTTCAGTAAACACTTTTTTCTTTGATCTTTGTTCACTCTTTACCTTTTTTATATTTTTTGCTAGTGATAAGTTAGAGTTGTGAAAGTACTAATGGACACTACACCTCAGTGCTCAGACTTGGGTATTTCAACAAATACAGGTGATGCCGAATCACAGAATTCGTTTTGGTCTAAAAAAAACACATTGCACAGAATGTCCCGTTTAGAATGGACTAATGAACCCGAAAGTATACATACTACGATTGAAGAGTTAAATGCGATTACTTCATTTCTAGACAAAGTTATTAAACTTACGATAAGAAGAAAGCTACATGTCACGTATCATGTGTTATGTTTGGCAAACGAATTGCTTAAACGACGAGCAGAGTATTTGTTACAAGTTTTTCAGGAATCGTCAAAAACCCCTTCGAATCGATTAACATATCCGTCATGTTTTTTGGGCGAATGGCTTAAGTTTGTCATTGTGAAGAAAAAGTTAGCGCCGGGAATATGTGATTATCAATGCGAACAGGTTTTCGGTTCCCCATCCGAAATCTCTTACATTGAAGATGCAAAACAAAGTATTTTATCGTATCCGATGGGTGCACCATTCCTTTCAGGACCCAGCGAATCGGCACCCAAATGTTTTACGAAAAAAAACTGGACCGACAAATATGAATTGAAATATATTCATTATGCCGTAAAAAATACTATTGATGATTTTTCTCAAGATATTCCACTTGTAACTGTGTTGCTAAAGCTATCTGAACTAATATCAATACGTTACAAGACCGAAATAGAATATACACCCGGTGTAGGAAATAACCTCTTGAAATCTGTAAGACAGGAGTTTCTAAAAATAGTTTCTAGCAACGAGCGATACATGTTAGTGCTATGCTAGTGGGTGTAAGCTATGAGTAAATGACTCGTGATCAGATAAAAATGTTTATTTGCTGTGGGGTTTTTTCCAAATGAAAACCAACATATTGAGGTAAACAACCAATTCTGCTAATGACTTCATTTCTGGAGTTACAGCATATGGACATTTATTTTTATCCAACAAATCTGATGTTTTCTTTAAGGAATCTAGGCCGTATGAATAGACAAGTATAAAAGGCTTGCCACTGAATGATATAATTTCTCTCCTTAAGATATCAATTTCCACTGCAAAAGATTCTTGTTCCATAAGATTATGTGTCTGTTCAACAGTCAGCATACGACGACTTTCACTATTCACCATTGCTAATGTTCCAAAAGACGCGGGAAACATAGAATCAGTAAACCTAACAAGCAATACCTCTGTTTCTTCAGGTAACACAGCATCGGGCAATTGTTTATGAGACAATTTTTCATTTACAGTAAATAATTTAGCCACCGACACGAGTGTATCTTCATACTCATCACATTCAATACTATTAGCTTTTAAAGTTTTACTTTTAGTGTTTTCACCGTTACATATGGATTTTATCTTGTATATTTGATTGGTTTTTGGTTCTTTGAAACATGAATAAACGACTGAGTGACATTCTTCCACATTCTTGGCCATGCTGTCGATTGATTTGATTGCTGATCTGCACCAGCAAACAATGGAAAAAGACTGTGATCTACAAGCTGTGTTGTCCTTTTGACAACCACACGTCGACAATCCAACAGTCAACGTTGAGAGTAATAGCTTAACAATAGGGAATAAATTATGGAAAACAACACGGTTGAAATTAACACTTTATTTGTAAAAAAATATTTACATTTTAACACAAAAATAAATTCAAAATTTTACTCTACAATACACCATAACCATCTTTTTTGAAAACGGCGTCTTCCGCATGACATAGAAACCTTTTCTTCAGGATTACAGAAGATCTTGCAGTAAAATCTTCCTTTGATGGTCAATTATCCTCTCTGCTCACTCCTCACTGCCAAACATAAACAAAACGTATTAATTTCTTTATTCACAATGAGCTGTGTTTGTAGATTTCAAGCCAACTATAATTGTTGAAGTGAAATTTTATGGTATATCTAGATATTTCACATTCAAACATTTGCACTAGTTGGTCAGTCAACAATTTCCAGGAGGATATTTTGAGTTTAAATTCTCTTCAATAACCTCCTCAGACCCAAATGTTTCTGAGAAGGTTACGATTTTGAACCTTATGGCCCAAAATCTTGTCCGCCGACGAAAGACGAACGGACATAATTTAACAGAATGTTTTTTGAACCATTTTTGTCCCTGTTCACGCCACTATGACATACGGGGCAGTAGACATAACGGTGTGGTGTCTTAGACACGACGACATTCCTACAGTCGACATTGAAAGTCGAGATAATGACATTCCACAACGCAAAATCTGAACACCAATCAATGTCTGAATGAGCCTAAACCCAGTTAACATCCTGTACTTATAACTTTATTCTTCGTCGACATTCCTACAGTCGACATTGAAAGTCGAGATAAATATCTTGACAATAGGGAATAAATTATAGAAAACAATAAGGTTCAAAATCCCATGTTTTATTTGTCCCAAAAAAGGTACATTGGGTCTCAGGAGGATAAGTTTTCAATTAGCTTGAATATTTTTGAAAATAGTGTTTTATTACTCACCGTCGGTTTGAAGGCTGAATCCCTCCGTCTTTCATGGCTTAGTTTCCCGGCTCCAGCTCCATTCCTTCGTTAATAAAGTCTTCAACTGAGCAAGGAGTTTTGACTTCACTTTCAGAATTGATAATGTTTCCAAAGCCGTTTAGATGCATGACTCTGGCCAGTGGTAAACACCAAAAGATATTCAATTTTTTCGCTTGTTCTTCATTTGTTGGAAACGTGTTTGTTTTCATGAATGTAAGTATTATGTTTTTGACCAGGCAGTCCGTATACGTTATCGCTTCTGAACTTTTGCAAACATTAATCCCAAATACAATGTACAAGGCGAGATCATTTATTCGGGAAAGTTGTTCGAACATATTTAATAAATGCCCATAATCCTTGTGGACTATCTCTTCCAAGGCATCTTTTAGAAATCTCGCCTCGAGCATGATGTTAGTGTCAGGATTTAGAGTCCTCCTCTTTGCGATCTCGGCAATTTTGACATAAATTGAGTTAGCAAACCCATTTACGAATCTAGATAAATCCATCCATCTCGTACTGACTATTCCGTCGCCAAATAAATTAAAAACCGTGATCAATGGCACACATAATAGTAATGCATCCTGTTGCTGTTTGGTTCTTCTTTCCAGACCATTTAAGACGGTGTTCAAATCAAGAGTACTCGTTTCCAAAATTGAGCGTGAAACTATATCCAAAAAAAACTTGATTATTTTGCCAAACTGAATAGTGAAGTTTTTATTTTCGATTGTGCTGTTTATCAATTTAATTGTAATCTGTTTAGTTGCATCAGCGATATAAAAGTTTGGCTTCATGGTTGTCATGAGTTTTTGATTGTATTTATTTTGATTTGATACCAACTGTTCAATGATGAAAACCTTTGATTCGTCAAATTCTTGATTTACTTCCCTGTCCGGCGAACTTCTACTTACTGGACTTTTCGATTGTTGGTTTGATGTTAATCGAGGTCCTTCAAATGAAACTTTTTTATTTTTGTTTTGAATCCGGTTTCTCACTGGATAATTTTGCGCAATCTCCTCCATCATGGATCTTCTTTTTCTCCGCGATCGACTTGAAGCATCAGACTCACTTCCGGAATCTATGGAGGCTGTTTCGAGTCTATACATAGCTTTATGTGACGGTAGTATCGGTGATGCTGGAGGGAGTGGTAATGAACGCTCTACTGATGGCCTGGCATTATCCATAAAATTCTTCTTTTGTTTTTCATCTTGAATTATATCACCTTTAGTTGTTTTACTCTTTACATTAAAATTCTTTACAAAGGATTTCAAACTTTGAATTACATCCTTTGCATCGAACTGGTCAGTGAATTTCAGTACAATCTTTCTTAGTTCTCTTGTCACCTGTTTGTTGTCAGTGTTTACGTCGAGGCATAGAACCAGCCAAGTAAGTAACCATCGAATAAACACAGAGAGACTGTTAAAATAAGGCGGGAGTGTGATATTTCTTTTTTTCCACTGTTCGTGTAAGCTTGACGATGGATGAAGGCCAAGTGACCTAAAATTCTTTACTATGGTTCCGTTTTTTGTATCAATTTCCTTGGCTAAATTACAAAATATTTTTACCCTTTTTTTTGTCAGGGTAAACTCATCTTCCTGTTTTTTGCTATTCATCCCCTTTTTTACTAACCGTTCCAAATCACTTTTTGTTGATGGAGTAATAAGTAACCTATCAATATGTCTATTTAAGTCATATGTACTTGGATTTTCATCGTCGGTCGATTCTTCAACGTCGGTTGATTCTTCTGTGTCCCTTGGCGGTTTTTCATTGAACTTAACTTTTTTCCCTCGAATATGTTGCTTTTGTATTGTTGTATCCTGGGATGATCTTTTCAGAGCATGCTTTGACTCCATCGGTGGGGGCATGTTTGATTTTTGTGACGTAACCAATGAGCTCGATGGAAGCGTGGATGGCTGTCGTTGAGATGCCGCCGGTTTAGACAATCTCGGCGGGGTTGTTGATATGTTTTTTTCCGGAAAGCTGTCAATTTTTCTATTCGGTGAATTTGATGGCGTTGTTGATGTAGTATTTTCCGGAAGACCATCACATTCATTGTCCGATGCATTTGATGGTAACGGAGATGCCATAGATTGATATGACCTAGATGATGAAGGTGAAGGATAGTACTGATTTTCATTTTGGTTGTCATCATTGCCCTGCTCGTTTTGATTTTTTTGCAAAGATTGACGTTTAAGATATGATGACATGGCAGGAGAATTAGGGTTATATTGTTCAGTCATATTAGATACATCAAAATCTTCTGCTATGAATGAAGTTGTCTGAACCTCTTGATCGTAAGACGTATTTGTTCTCAAATTTGAATCAGTCATTTTAGATACATCCAAATCTTCTGCTATTTCGAATAATGTTGTCTTAACCTGTTGATCTTGAGACGTATTTATTCCAAAATTTGAATAATTGAAATCTTCTTCAGCCAAAGTTATGCACTGTTGATTTGAATATGTTAGGTTTTTTTGATAGTGTGAAGTTGAAGTTACGTAATGCTGATTGCAGTATGTTAGGTTATCTTGATAGGTTGAAGATAATATCACCTGTGTTCCGCTTTCTTGTGAGCACTGCTCTGGAGGTTGAGTCACCACAAAATCCTCTAGTTGATGTTGTAAAGACAATTGGTCCAAAGTAACCGGAGCCTGATGTGGAGTCGTCAAAGATGTTGAGGTCACTGCAGTTTGTTGTTGTTCTTGTGGCTGTTCTTGTAGATTTGTCGTCAAAAGCGCTTTCCTCTTAAACTTTAATTCAAAGTTCTGACGATTGGCAACCTTCTGTTGTCGATGGTTTAACACTGGTCTAAGATGGCTACTACCAGTTAAGTTAGAATCCAATATATACAAAAGTTCGTTCGAATCAACATCCATAAACGACATAGCAATGTTTGGAAAAATATTTCATATAGCACTTCACTACACACATCACTGAATTTTAAATAATAAAAAAACAATCAATTATCAGGATTATGTAGAAATATCCAGAACCGATAAGTTATTGCCAAATCACGGGCTGACACGATAGTTACGACTCACTTCGAACCGACACGGTAGAGCTCGGACTGCAACTGTTAACTGCTTTCCCCTGCTGGGGACCCTCCTTATATAACCCCGCGCATGCCGGTGGAGCGGTGAGAGGAGGAGTGTGGTGGGGGAGGGGGGGGGGGCTGAAGAGACCTTGAATCAGCCAATCTAAATAAAGACAAAGATATATTTGATGTTTACAAAATATTAATCCAAAATAATTAACTTTAATAATTTTTTTACCGGTCACACAACGAATCGGGACGCCGATTCATATTTTGCTCTATTTTACATGAAGTAATCGGGACCCCGATTCATATTTTGTTGTATTGTACTTGGAAAAGTTCAATGCTTCATCGAATTCCCGATTGAAAAATGAAAATTTAGTGGTTCGGAATCCCGACCCATGCACTAGTACGTCATGGCTTGACAGACGGTGAGGAAAATATTGTCGGTAAAGTGTTGCGTGATAGCGGACAGTGGAAAGTTGTCGGGGTTTGTTCCGACACTTTTGTCGGAGTTTTTTCCGACACTTTTGTCGGGATTTCTTCCGACACTTTTATCGGAGTATTTTTCCGACACTTTTATCGGAGTTTTTTTCCGACACTTTTGTCGGGATTTCTTTCCGACATTTTGGCAGGATTTCTTCCGACACTTTTGTCGGAGTTTTTTCCGACACTTTTGTCGGAGTTTTTTCCGACACTTTTGTCGGGATCTTTTTCCGACACTTTTGTCGGGATTTCTTCCGACACTTTTGTCGGAGTTTTTTCCTTGTCGGGATTTCTTCCGACACTTTTGTCGGGATTTCTTTCCGACAATTTTGTCGGGGTTTCTTCCGACACTTTTGTCTAAGTTTTTTCCGACACTTTTGTCGGGATCTTTTTCCGACACTTTTGTCGGGATTTCTTCCGACACTTTTGTCGGAGTTTTTTCCGACACTTTTGTCGGGATCTTTTTCCGACACTTTTGTCGGAGTTTTTTCCGACACTTTTGTCGGGATCTTTTTCCGACACTTTTGTCGGGATTTCTTCCGACACTTTTGTCGGAGTTTTTTCCGACACTTTTGTCGGGATCTTTTTCCGACACTTTTGTCGGAGTTTTTTCCGACACTTTTGTCGGGATTTCTTCCGACACTTTTGTCGGAGTTTATTCCGACACTTTTGTCGGGATCTTTTTCCGAAACTTTTGTCGGGATTTCTTCCGACACTTTTGTCGGAGTTTTTTCCTTGTCGGGATTTCTTCCGACACTTTTGTCGGGATTTCTTCCGACACTTTTGTCGGAGTTTTTTCCGACACTTTTGTCGGGATCTTTTTCCGACACTTTTGTCGGGATTTCTTCCGACACTTTTGTCGGAGTTTATTCCGACACTTTTGTCGGGATCTTTTTCCGAAACTTTTGTCGGGATTTCTTCCGACACTTTTGTCGGAGTTTTTTCCGACACTTTTGTCGGAGATTTTTCCTACACTTTTGTCGGAATTTATTTCCGACACTTTTTTGGGATTTCTTCCGACACTTTTGTCGGGATTTCTTTCCGACACTTTTGTCGGAGTTTTTTCCGACAATTTTGTCGGGATTTCTTCTGACACTTTTGTCGGGATTTCTTCCGACACTTTTGTCGGAGTTTTTTCCGACAATTTTGTCGGAGATTTTTCCGACACTTTTTTCGGAGTTATTTTCCGATACTTTTGTCGGGATTTCTTCCGACACTTTTGTCGGGATTTCTTCCGACACTTTTGTCGGAGTTTTTTCCGACACTTTTGTCGGGATCTTTTTCCGACAATTTTGTCGGGATTTCTTCCGACACTTTTGTCGGAGTTTATTCCGACACTTTTGTCGGAGTTTATTCCGACACTTTTGTCGGGATCTTTTTCCGAAACTTTTGTTGGGATTTCTTCCGACACTTTTGTTGGGATCTTTTTCCGACACTTTTGTCGGAGTTTTTTCCGACACTTTTGTCGGAGTTTTTTCCGACACTTTTGTTGGAGTTTTTTCAGACACTTTTATCGGAGTTTTTCCCGACATTTTTATCGGAGTTTTCCCGACAGTGTGTAGGTGGTCGTCAAAGGGACTGGTCGTAATTATTTTTCAATTATTGTTTTGTCAAAGTATTCTAGCTTCCCATCATTATTACTACGGAGCCCGCCATCGTTGAACCAATAAATCATACTACCGTCACTGTTTACTCGGCGTGCTCGTATGTATGTCATACCCAATAACATATCATACACCGAATCCATCATTGGATCCAAGTATCTTGTATTTACTATCCAATCAGTAGGTTGTAACAACAGACGTTGGCAGCCGATAAGTCGTTGAGTAGTTATTAGTTCGGCCTCGGCCATGGCACGTAGAAGCCGGTCCGACGTGTAACGTTCATATTTACTGTATGGGTCATAGATGAAAGCAGAAAATAGATCTATGGCTGCTCCAAAAATTGATACGAAAGTTAAAACATTAGCTCCACGTGATAAAGCTTTAAACGTGAATTTTAATAGTTGGGCTGATGAAGTAACCACGCTTTTTTCTATTCCGGTACGAATAGTGGTCTGAGTCAATGCCATTCCTATACTTTTTGTACCTACAGCACCACTGTTACGTTGGTGCATCATCAAGTCTACAGCACGCTTAACGATATTAGAGCCTCTCATTGTCTGTCCACCGATTGTCTTAAAGACATTGCCCAGAGTATCCACCGTGGTACCCGCAATCATTTGGTTAGTCATTATTTCATAAGAAGAACCGGCAATCGAGTTTTTAAGACCGTCCAATGTAAAAACAATTTTCTTGTATTCGTCAATATTACGGTTCAGACCGAGTAACAATTCATTTTCCCATTCCTCTGTAACATCACTAACGGTGTCATCGTTTATGTTATTTGTAAGATTGATATCATTAAACTTTATGATAGACCAGGGTGGTCGGGCTATACTCCTGGGTTTTTCAATAAGACGCCCACCATATATATCGTTGCGGCCATCATCCATGAATGAATATTCGTCTGTCCACATGAGCCCATTGTTATTTTTATGCAAACCCAAATCAGACAGTTTTAATGGAAACGGCAGCGGTTTTTTTGTTTTGTCCACATTCGATCTCCATAACTTTTCGTTGGTGAGATAGTTAACCGTTGTAGACCCTTTGATAACCGAAGGTTTTTTTTTCATCGCCCCATTAGTTGTTTTTAGCATGCTTTTAAAAGCGTTACGACCGAAATTATATGCTCTAGTGATTGTTTCACCGGTCCAAGTACTTAAAGCTGTGAATGCTCCTTCATTTTTGTCCACCTTACAACAACCATATACCGCATTTCCGTCCATGTAGCTGTCTACATTATCTCTTTCCTCTACATAATCCAAACCATACTGTTCGCAATATTCATCACCTATTCTTGCCAATACTGCCGGCACTCCGGTCGGTCCTAAATACTCTAACCCTATTTTAAACGCCGACTTTTCAATTATACCTTCCTTTTTATCAAACACTCTTCTCTCTGGGTCCAAATAGAATGCTATCAATTCGGGGTTGGAAACATAGCACATGTGATCTTTGCCAGCATATAAAGACATCATTCCGACGTAATTGTCTTTATTTTGATCTTTGTCATAGCAAATTGGCTGGCAAGCGTCGATTCGCTGATTATAACCCGTTGTGAAAGCAAACGGTTCTTCCTTTTGGCCTACGGTTTCCCCATCGAACCCCTTACAAATACCTTTCCCCGGATAATAAGGGTTGCAGCTGATTGCATTACAACCCGTCCTGTCAAAATACCAATCAGTGACAATGGCCATATTGGCTATTTCTTCAACATTGTCTACCCAATCATCATGACTTATATTTTCCTCATTTTCATATGTTTGTTCGCTGATAGGATCCAGCTTAACTGGGTCACAATATGAATATTCATTTGTACAATGCCATATGTGTGTAACAGTGTGAGACCCAATATGTGGCGCATCTTTTAATAATTTGTTACGTCTGTATATTTTCTTTTGGTGTGATATGAACAGTGCAAGGTTCATATTGTCAACACTTGTCAGAGAAGCCATTTCAGCTCATACACTATGTCAAACTTATAATTTACAATGGCAGGTGGAATTAAAAAATACTTGATGTTTCAAAAAATATTTTTTATTTTACTTCAAATAAGCAACATTGTCAAATGTATCAATGAAAAACACTTGTAGTGGAAAATGCTTATCATACATTGTACCACAGAAAATATAATTACCATCAAGATGGCCCTTATACATTGTCAGATGTAACAGTGAAAAAAGTTACAAGCCCTTCATTCATTGAATTTTTAACAAAACAAGCGACTAAGAACTGTGGTATAGCAGTAACTCTTTTCTTCAGTGATTTTTAGGAAAACGTGATGAAAACAACAAAGAAAAATGAATACACTTTGTAAACAAAATCCCCGATTTGTCAGGCGGGACAGTGGAAAACCCCTTTGTAAGGTAAACTGTCTTCAAGCAGTAACTCTTTTCTTCAATTATTTAAAAGGCCTACAGATCACAACAAAGAAAAATGAATACACACCATGTAAATAAAATCAACGTACATTGTTTATCGTACATTGTATGACGGACAATATAAATCTGTATACATCTTCTGATGAAACAGGGAAAAAACCTTATGAAGTTAGCAATTGTCAGCAGTGACTCTTTTCTTCAAGTAAGCAACTACTGTGCAACTTCACCTAATCTGCTCTGTTGATTATTTTATACTGTCAATGTTATTTTCAATTGATTGGCCAGCAAAAGCCCAATATGATTAAATATTTAATACATTATATCACAAGCAATAGCTGAATAAAAATCTACCACGGTATACAGTACTACCGGTATCTATACGGTAAAAGCAGTAACTCTTTTCTTCAATTATAAAAGGCCTACAGATCACAAAAAAGAAAAATGAATACACCATACAAAGCCCTCGAAATTATCCAGAGCCAATGGACATAGGTGGTGAAGTAACGAGCCCAGAGGATGTTAAAGTAACATCATGAAAGCAACAAAGAAAAATGAATACACACTATGTAAATAAAATCACAGTACATTGTTTATCGTACATTGTATCACGGGCAATATACATCTGCAGCTAATGGATCGATTGGCCAGCAGAAGACCAAGATGATTGAAATTAGTCTCAAAATCTTAATTTTATGTTAACAACAGACAAAATATTTTACTCCAAATAAAATAATGGAAGTATACTCCAACCCTACATCACAATTGAGGACCAAGTTCTGGATATGTCCAAGGTGTTTGAACACTTACGTGAGCAAAATATTGTCATAAACGAGCTAGATATTGTCACAAGCAAGCAATATGCCTTAACAAATGAACAGGGAATAATATGCTGGCTAATGTAGTAGTGACTCTTTTCTTCAAATTAGCACTGATTCTTCAATAAATTAGTCTCAAAATTTTAATTTGCTATAAAAATTATGGTTAACAATAGAAAAAATATTTTACTCCAAATAAAACGATGGAAATATACTCCAACACTTATGCGAACAAAATATTGTCACAAACGAGTAAGATATTGTGACAAACGAGCAAGATGTTGTAACAAATGAACAAAATATTGTCGGGAATATATGCTGGCTGTTGTGCCACAACGACTGTGCTACAACGATACTGCTTAACTACTGATGGATCGATTGGCCAGCAGAAGCCCAAGATGATTGAAATTAGTCTCAAAATCTTAATTTGCAATAAAAATAGTTAAATTATAAATGTTAGAGAAGACTCGCCCGAGAATTACAAAAACAAGTTAGAAAAAACTCTACAAACTAATGTTGTGTTGGCATATTAAGGTTTAATTTAAAAAAAAACTTAAACTGTACTCTGTGACTGGTAGCTATGCGGCAAAAGCATTAACTCTTTTCTTCAATTAAAAGGCTTACAGATCACAAAAAAAAATGAATACACCATACAAAGTCCTCGAAGTTAGTGATTGATTCCCTGGACAGAGAGGGATGCAAACTTGAGTGCCACTCAATCGTCAAATCCTCAGCAGGGATTTTATCATCGTCATAGTTCAGCTCAGCCTTCCTTAATTAGATGCTGAGAAAGTTGACGACTTCAGCGAACAAATTAATATCAAAAGTGTTTGGGCTAGGGGCCTACCTCAGTTAACTGTATTGTTGATGTTATTGGAATACATTGCATAAACCAAATCAGCAATTTTGAAATATATTTTGTCCTATTAGTAAAAATTTCACTGTGATTCACATCTGTTGAACCCGACGGTCTGGAAGATATATTGAGTTGCACGTGCTTCTGGCCTCCAAAGTACCGCCATACGAAGACTGCACGCCGAATGATGAAAGAGAATCTTGTAGTCAAATGTTCCTTTCATGGCTAATGATCCTTTCCGCTTACTGCCTGCCAAACGCAAACAATTCTTTTATTCACAAAAATATTTCATCATTCAATTATCATGTTGAGAGTTTAAATTTACAGTTTTTCGTTTTGTTGGAGTATGTCTTCATGTAAGGTTGATTCTTTCAGCAACAAATCAAATTTGATAGGATATCCTGATGAGAGATTACAGATATTTTACATTTAAACTTGAAGTCAGTGTAAATTTCCAAGAAAACATTGTGCATTTAAAATGCTAGGGTTGTGTTTAGTTGTTGACTGGAACAAAATGGACGACTGCACATTTAAAATTATTTCAATCCATGAAAAATTAATTACTTTTTTGAACTTAATTTTTTGATACATTCAATTATTTTACTTCAAATCTATCAAATGCTTTTTTGTTTAGTTCAGCAATTTTTTGACCTAAGTTTTCAATTAGCTGTGAGAATGAAGTTTATTATTGTTAAAATAATATTTTATTACTCACCGGCGGTTTGAAGGCTGAATCTCTCCGTCTTTCATATCTTAGTTTCCTGTTTCCAACTCCATTGCTTCGTTAATAAATTCTTCCATTGAACATGGGGTCTCCACTTCACTTTCAAGATTGATAATTTTCCCAAATCCTTTTAGATGCATGACTCTGGCCAGTGGTAAACACCAAAAGATATTATTTAATTTATCCGCCTGTTCTTCATTGGTTGGAAACGTGTTTGTTTTCATGAATGTAAGTATTATGTTTTTCACCAGGCAGTCCGTATACGTTATTGCTTCTGAACTTTTGCAAACATTAATCCCAAATACAATGTACAAGGCGAGATCATTGATTCTTGAAAGTTGTTCGAACAAATTTAATAAATGCCCATAGTCCTTGTGGACTATCTCTTCCAAGGCATTTTTTAGAAATCTCGCCTCGACCATGATGTTATTGTCAGGATTTAGAGTCCTCCTCTTTGCGACCTCGGCAATTTTGACATAAATTGAGTTGGCAAAATCATTTACGAATCTAGATAGATCCATCCATCTCGTACTGACTATTCCGTCGCCAAATAAATTCAAAACTGTGATCAATGGCACACATAATAGTAATGCATCCTGTTGCTGTTTGTTTCTTCTTTCCAGACCATTTAATAGGTTTTTCAAATCATGAGTACTCGTTTCCAAAATTGAGCGTGAAACTATATCCAAAAACAACTTGATTATTTTGCCAAACTGAATAGTGAAGTTTTTATTTTCAATTGTGCTGTTTATCAATTTAATTGTAATCTGTTTAGTTGCATCAGCGATATAAAAGTTTGGCTTCATGGATGACATGAGCTTTTGATTGTATTCATTTTGATTTGATACTAACTGTTCAATGATGAAAACCTTTGTCTCGTCGAATTCTTGATTTACTTCCCTGTCGGGTGAACCTCTTCTACTTACTTGACATTTTGGATTTGATGTTGGTCGGGGTCCTTCAAACGAATCACTTTTATTTTTGTTCTGAATCCGGTTTCTTACTGGATAATTTTGCGCAATCTCCTCCATCATGGATCTTCTTTTTCTCCGTGATCGACTCGAAGCATCAGACTCACTTCCAGAAATTATAGAAACTGTATCGAGTCCATACATAGCTTTATGAGACGGTAACATCGGTGATGTTGGAGGGAGTGGTAATGAACACTTTACTGACGGCCTGGAGTTATCCACAAAATACTTGTTTTTCTTTTCATCTTGAATTATATCACCTTTTTGTTTTGAGGCGGTTGTTGCTTTTCGGTTTATGCGTTCGATGAAGGATCTTAGTCTTGGAATCAAATCTTTTATATTGAATGCTTGACTAAAATTTCTTACAATTCTCTTCATTTCACCTGACACATGTTTTTTGTCGATGTTTTTGTTGAGGCAATGAACCAACAAAGTGATTACCCAGCGAAGAAAATAAGGAAGACCATTGAATTCACGAGTTGGTTGGATTTCTTTTTTTTCCCAAAGTTCGTGTAAATTCAATTTGGTAGACTCATGGCAAATACCTCTAAAATTGTCAACCAAGCATTCACTTTTGATATCAATCTCGCTTGCTAAATTGTAGAATATTTTTATCCTCTGTTTGTTTAAAGTAAATTCTCCAACGGGACCTTCGAGCTCTTTTTCTGCTTCAATGAGGTCTTCAAGTTCCTCTATATTTATCCGCTGGGACAGTAGTTCGTCCATATCATCATCAAAATCTTCATCTTCATCTTCATCTTCTTCTTCATCCGAAATCTCTTCTGAATTCCTCCGCGGGCTTTCATTCATTCTAATTTTTTTTCCCCCAATGTGATGCTTTCGTGTTGTTTCTGTGGGGGGCGACGGTTGTGTTTCAGGCGGTATCGGTGGGGTTTTAGGAGTATCGTAGTTTGTAATCAGTTGATTTTCATTGCTACTTGCATCGTGATTCACGTCTTCAAACTGTTGATTGTTTTGCTCAATTTGGTCATTTCTATTGTTTGGCTCTAATTGGTATTGCTGCGGATATCGATTATCAGGATATGACATTGCAGGATGGTTAGGGCTGTACTGTTCAACAGACATTTTTAAATCTTTCTTTTGATTCTGATTTCGAGATTCTTTGCTTTTTATAATATATATGTGTTTGCTATTTGTCTTTAAAAGCTCATGCAATTTTTGTGAGCCTACAATTTCTTGTTTAAAATATTCACAGTTTTCTTGGGTTGGTAAATTCAATAGTGTATGAGGAACAATTTCTTCAAAATTATTTTCCGGTTGAAAAGTTATCACCAAATCAGGTACCTGATTTTGCTGTTGAAGAGCCGTTGAGGCCAAACTGGCTGGACCTTGTTGTTGATTTGTCAAAATCTCCGGGGCTTGTTGTCCGTAGGTCGAAATTGCTAAAGTTGCCGGAGCTTCTAGTTGGGTCGACAAAAGTATTGAGTCCAATGCAACTTGTTGTTCTTCACTCGTTGTCAAAAGCGTTTTTCTCTTGAACTGTAATTCAAAGTTCTCAGGACCAGCAACCTTCTGTTGTTGATGGTTTAACACTGGGTTAGGATGGATACTACCAGTCAAGTTAGATTCCTCTAAATATAAAAGTCCGTTCGAATCAACATCCATAAATGACATCGTTATATTTAGAAAAATAGTTTATACAAAACATCACTATACACATCACTGATTTAAAATAAAAAACACAAACAATTATTAGGATTAGGTAGAAAATGTCCAGAACCACTATGATAAGTTATTGCCAAATCACTGGCTGACACGATAGTTACGACTCACTTCGAACCGACGCGGTAAAGCTCGAACTGCAACTATTAACTGCCAGGCCCTACTGGGGACCCTCCTTATATAACCGCGCGCATGTAGGCGGAGCGGTGAGAGGAGGAGTGGGGAGGGGGGGAAAGGTCTGAAGAGACCTTGAATTTTTATTTTTGCGCTAGTCAATCTACATAAAGACAAAGATATATTTGATGTTTACAAAATATTAATCCAAAATAATTGACTTTTATAATTTTTTTACCGTTCACACAACTATTCGGGATCCCGATTCATATTTTTCTGTATTTTGCATGAAGTAATCGGGACCCCGATTCATATTTAGTAACCTTTATAACCTCCTGAGACCCAATGTACCTTTTCAGGGACAAATAAAATATGCGATTTTCAATCTTATTGTTTTCTATAGTTTATTCCCTATTGTTAAGATTTTGATCTCGACTTTCAATGTTGACTGTAGGAATGTCGACGAAAAATAAAGTTATAAGTACAGGGTGTTAACTGGGTTTAGGCTCATTCAGATATCGATTGGTGTTCAGATTTCGCATTGTGGAATGTCATGTTGCCCTTCATGTGGAGGGGTGCAAAAAACATTCTGTTGAATTATGTCCGTTCGTCTTTCGTCGGCGGACAAGATTTTGAGCCATAAGTTTCAAAATCGTATCCTTCTCAGGAACACTTGGGACTGAGGAGGATAAAAGTTATCACCAAATCAGGTACCTGATTTTGCTGTTGAAGAGCCGTTGAGGCCAAACTGGCTGCAATGTTCTTGACTAAACTGACTTGCAAACTGTGATCCTGAGGTGTAGCTCTTGGTTCGGGTTTCCGAAGCAAAAAAGTATGATTATTCAAGATCGTGTTTCCGATGGAAAACCATAAAAAAACAGGAGCGGACTCCCGATTTAATAAAAAAAAACAACATCTTCGGCTATTATCGTGCAAATTCGGGTGTTTTCGCCTAATCGATTTTTCATTCGGTAAAGTTCGGCATTTTCCGTGACGGCAATCGTGTGTTTTTGTGTGTTTCCGTACATTCCGTACACCTTCGGTAACTTTCGGCTAAGTTCGTGTGTCTTCGTGTGTTTCCGTACACCTTCGGAAGCTTTCGGCTAAGTTCGGACCAATCGATTTTTCCGAGTCTGGAAACGTATATAAGGCAGCGCTGGTCACCATGCGTTCAGTCTCCAACTAACTCCGACGGAGTCAAGTGGAAAAAAAAGATGGAAGGCGGAAAACCAATGGATGACAACCAATCGGTGAGTAAAAATATTTATTTGTATTCATATTTACAAAATATTTTCAAAATTCTGAAAGCAAAATACTCTCTGAATCAGTTCGCTCTATTTGACTCTCCATCTCTACATTAGAGTGACACTCTCCTTCTTCATTATTTCTTTTTTGAGATATACCATTCCTACATTTTCTCAGTTTCTTAAAAACAATTGTATGACACAAATAGAAAATCAAACAAATAAAAAGTGTCATGATAAATATTTGAGCTATGGATTTCCATTGTATCGAGTTATTTCCACTTGATGACTTTTTGTCAAAAAGGTGAATCCATTTGAAAAAGTTTATCCATTTGGTTACCAGGTCAACCATGGTCACATCATTTGAATTGTCATTTGTAGAAAACCCTTTCTCTATTTCTTCCATCAGAATTTGCTTCTCGATTGGCCGAATTTCAGAAAATTCCGTAATATTTAAATTTGACGTCATATCAAGAAGAAGTCTCTTGTTTAAATCCTCGCGTATACGAATATACTCTTCATGTTTTAAAAGATACTCTGTCGCATTCGGTGTAATGACGTTTGCATATCCGTCCATAGCTAGGACAATTTTATTTTCTTCCCTATTTTTATTTTTATTTTGAGGCTCCCGTATCTGAAACTATAAGTGAATGTAGGCCGGTCCCAGAACAAATACAGATCATGTTACCGTGTATGTTGACCACTCAACCTCGACTGAAACAATGAGTCATCGAGTGGAACACTGGGTCATCGAGTGAAACTCTGACTCATCACCGTACTTGAAGTAAAAAAATTAATTTTTTTCAGGTGTCCCTGAAATCTCCGCCCCATGACAATATTGAGATGACGTGCCTTCATAGCAATCTTGTGGCGACCCATCTAGATAACAATCTCGGGATAACCCGTCTAAATATTTACAAAGATTCATCACCTTCGAGCAACGTTGTGGAAGATCAGAGAGACGATTTAATAATAATTACAGGTAATCTTAGCCGATTTTTCTCAGAAATCTTAAACATTTTTGTTTGTTTTTTTTTTACTAACAGAAAAACTTCTACGTCAACAGACATTTATTCTCCTCAGTCGCAAATGTTTCTGAAAAGAATCTAATTCAAAGATAATGTTAACATTTCTACCGAAATCAAAAAAGAAACTAATCTTGTTTTGTATTTTCAGACGATGAACAAGAAACGGCTTCTACAAATGACAACATTGAAACTTGCGCCAGAACTACACCATATTACCCCGATCGACAAAAAGGATATGAATCGCAATCGGATGAAACTGTAAGCAGTCCAAGGAAAATGAGCTCCTCCTCATCCTCGTCTAATCTATCATCACTCCGCTCGTCGCCCAATCAATTGGAAAGTAACTTGAATAAACTGAAGAAGAGAAGAAACTTTTGCCCCTTTTGTAAAAAGTTAATTACTAATTTTAGTAGACATCTGGTTACAATTCACAGAAATGAAACAGACGTTAAACAATACATAGATTTATCAAGAGAATCTCCTAAGAAGAGAAAACAGAAACGAGCAATAATAACAAATAAAATAAGAAATATAGGAAATGACATATATAACAGGCGGATAGTAGAAAACAATGGAAACGATAATTATTTACCCGTGAAAAGGTCTTCACACCAGAAACATAAGGTCAATAATCTCACACATGTAATATGTAAACACTGTTTGGGTTTTTTCAAAAAGGAATTACTCCATAAACATATATCCAAATGTAAACAGTTTTCTTCGGTGAAATCACACGATGATCAGGAAGCACGGGGGATAAAGAAAAAGGCCGTACTGCAAGACCACTCTATGTATTTGGTAAAAGACAACAAAAATGCCTCGGAATTATTGAAGAAAGAAGTTTTCCCAAAAATGCAGAAGGATGCCGAAACGTTAATAGCCCAGAGTGACAGCACAATTGCAAAATACGGGTCAAATTTAAGGTTCACTCATCGAACCGAAAGACAAATCCACTATTGTTCAAGCAAAATGCGTGGGCTGGCAAAACTGTTCATTATGATGAAAAACAAATTACCGGATATCAAAGAATTCCGAGACTGTATCAGGCCAAAGAATTTCAATGTACTGGTGGAGTCGGTTCGTCAGATGGGTAACTTTGAAACAGATAATGGAATTATGAATGTACCAAGCGTACCGCCAAGACTTTGTTCTTCCCTGAAACGGTGTGCAAACATTGTAAAATCCGATACTATTAAAGATGAATCGCTTACTAGGGAAGAGAAATTGGAAATAATTTCTAGTATGGATGACTTTTTGTTTCTAATGGACAAAGACTGGGCCACCGAGGTAGGAACGAACGGTGAAAACAGCAGGAAAAAAATGAAGGTGATTAAAAAAGACCTATTACCAGATCCAGAAGATATAAGGACGATAAGCAGGTACATCAGTGATATGTGTCCGGTATTAATCCACCGATTGCAACAGATTCCCACTGTGAGTAACTACGAGATGTTAGCTAAACTGATAATTACACATATAATCACCCTAAATCGGCGTAGACCTAACGAAACTGTGGAAATAACTCTTGAAGCCTACCAAACTACTTTAAACAAGAGATTAAGCTATGGGCAAGACTTGCAGAGCATCCTGTCAAAAGAAGATATCGATTATGGAAATGAACTCTCCATATTTTATATATCTGCCAACAAAAATCTGAAAAAAGTCCCTATTCTGTTGACAAAAATCTTTCTAAAAGCTGTCAATGCTTTAATTGAAGCTAGAGAAAAGATCGGGATCACAAGTAGATATCTTTTCGGAAGACCGGGTAGTCCGGAGCTTTTTGATGGTTCAGCCGTGTTGAGAGAGATTGTCAATAAAGCTAATTTAAAAAGCCCTTCAACATTTACAGCAAACTCGCTGAGGCACCATGCCGCCACCTCCTCCCAGTTACATGCAAGGAATGATACGTTTACAAAACGACTGTCTCAGTTCATGGGGCATGATCTGAAAACACACGAGTCATATTATGAGATGCCATTACCACTAGTGCAAAAATTCTTAGTCGGCCCAAAACTGCTTCAAATGACTTTACCAAAATCTTCATCGTCTGCTTCGGAAACTGTAACGTCTAATGCTTTATCGTTACAAGATTCAGCCAGTGAAATCCAATACTTTCATATGTCAACCACGGAAACAAACCAAAGTGAAGATTCAAATTTATCGATGAACCAAAGTGAAGATTCAAACTTATCGACTTCAACTTTCGGCACGACCGATACCTTGTCTCAAAACGATGTTTCAGTCCCATCAACTTCAAATTCAGACGCGACCGATGCTTTGACTTCCATTCCATCAACTTCAACTTCAGACACGACTGATGCTTTGACCAAACTACCAAGTTCACAAACCGATAAAAGTTCAGGAGAAACACATAATGAGAGTTTAGTAATGACAAATGCCGAGTCCCAAAATGATCCAGATTTTGTTCCAGATTATGCAAATAATTTGACTTCGAGTGAGGGTGAAGAAAACTTGCACCTTTCAACAGAGTATGTGTCAAAAAAGACACACAAAAAGGTTAGGTGGACCGTAGAGGAAAAAACTGTTATATATGAAAAATTTGGTCGCCACTTTCATATGGATACTGTGCCAGTAAGAAAAGAAATTAAAAAAGTATGGGAGACTGAAAAAGCCTTGGGGAATCGTTCTTTACAACAGGTTGTCACTTACATCAATAATATTGTAAAGAAAAAACAAAGAATATCGACTCCGATAAGACAAAAGATAAAGAATATGGTTACAGATGGCAGGGAAAAATTTAGCCCATGATGTGTCTAATAACTAATTGTCGAAGTAGAATAGAACATTTCAGATAACTTTCTTTACAGGTGCATTATATTTCACTGACATCTTGCCTCAAAAGTATTATTTGAACATTATAGTTAATTTTCTCCACAGATGAATTATTTCACTGACATCTTTCCCCAAAAGTATTATTTCAACATTATAGTTAATTTTCTCTACAGATGAATTATTTCACTGACATCTTTCCCCAAAAGTATTATTTCAACATTATAGTTAATTTTCTCTACAGATGAATTATTTCACTGACATCTTGCCCCAAAAATGTTATTTCAACATTATAGTTAATTTTCTCTACAGATGAATTATTTCACTGACATCTTGCCTCAAAAGTATTAGCATTGAAAGGATTAGTGCTATTCATTTTTGTATTTATCATTTTATGTGTGTAATATTGTGTTTGTGAAATATTTTCTTGTTTTAGCGAGAAATGTGGTTTTGGGCTAGTTATGTTTGTAAATATATTTTTTACTAGAGAGCACATTGTATAGAACTCATTATGTGTAACGTGTTTTTTAGTATATTACCAATCTATTGTTTTAAAATCAAATGTTTTGCTCCAATATGGTTCCTACTATGTACTGAGTATCGCTACTGTGTAGTAAAAACTTCCTTTCAAATAAAGTTTGTAAATATATTTTTTACAATTTTGTACCTACAGCTTAATACATTGTATAGATCTCATTATGTGTAATGTGTTTTTTAGTATATTACAAATCTATTGTTTAAAAATAAAATGTTTTGCTCCAATATGGTTCCTACTATGTACTGAGTATCGCTACTGTGTAGTAAAAACTTCCTTTCAAATAAAGTTTGTAAATATATTTTTTACAATTTTGTACCTACAGCTTAATACATTGTATGGATCTCATTATGTGTAATGTGTTTTTTAGTATATTACAAATCTATTGTTTTAAAATAAAATGTTTTGCTCCAATATGGTTCCTACTATATACTGAGTACCGCTACTGTGTAGTAAAAACTTCCTTTCAAATAAAGTTTGTAAATATATTTTTTACAATTTTGTACCTACAGCTTAAAACATTGTATTTTTTGCTCCAATATGGTTCCTACTATGAACTGAGTATCGCTACTGTGTAGTAAAAACTTCCTTTCAAAATGTTGTGATATTGATAAACTTCAAGTATACATATTTTCATTGGTTGTAAAATTGTTTTGAACCACAATATGTGTTTGAAGCGAAATAAATCATATTTTTGAAATATCGTCATTTCTTTCATTCCACCTTTCATGAGGTTTGCAAAAACATACGAGTGATAATGGATTCTCTGACATGATGGTGCATCATCAATCAAATAACTTGATGATGCACCAACACAGCAGTGGTGCTAAAAGGACAAATTATTGGAATAGTATTGATTCAAACCACTGTTCACACCGGAATAGAAAAAAGTGTGGTAACAACCCATGTAATGAAAATAAACTTTACATGCCCCGGCAAAGGACATGTTCATTGGTAAACCATCCCGACAGATTTGTCGGAATATGAAGTGAGTGAGAAATTGTGTAAGTTCCGATGGCCGCGCAATCAAAGTGCCGCTTTGCAACTACACGCGGGCACCGGGGAGTTGAAACAGTTCCGACGGCCGCGCAGTGAAAGTGCCGTTGTGTAGCTACATGCTCTCCCCGCCCCGCGCGGCCTTCAAAACTCCGACACTGTCGGGATCCGACACTGTCGGGGGGACTCCGACACTGTCGGGATCCGACACTGTCGGGGGGACTCCGACACTGTCGGGATCCGACACTGTCGGGGGGACTCCGACACTGTCGGGGGGGGGGGGGGGACTCCGACACTGTCGGGATCTTTTCCGACATTTCTGTCGGAGATTTTTCCGATACTTCAGTCATTGGGTCTTTCACGTCGGGTCCAGTTCACAACTGTGGTCTGCGGCGCTAAGTCACTAAGGTTTTAATTTTTCAATCGGGAACTCGATACACAAACAAATTACTTTTTTATCGGTTTTCCGAACAATGCAAGTTTCTCTCTTCGGACTTTTGCCAATCCTGGAAAAGTTCCTAAACTTTGAAAACCCGGCAAACTTGCCAAATGCCAAAACCCAACAAATACAACTGTCCAACAAGCCGCGAAGTACTAGTACATGTGTCGGGACTCCGAGCCACTAAATTTTAATTTTTCAATTGGGAATTCAATTCACAACCAAATTACTTTTATCGGTTTCCCGAATAAAAGACGTTTCTCTCATCAGGCTTTTGTCAAATCCCAACAGATCTCCGGATGACTAGCTGAGTCCTCGGAGGTGTTGGAGGCCTCTATTCCAGAATTATCTGAAAACGGGCGATGATGGCAAATTTTTTTGTAGAGAAGGTGCTCGCCATTTACGATAGGTATAAAATATTTGGTGGGTAATGCGCTCGCTATTTGGTCGGCACTGCCGATATCGATAGATATCGACAAATCAGGAGATCCACTACCCGGAACATTGGCGGCCAGTGCTGAGAACGGGAATATGCGAGAAAGAAGAGGTGCAACTATTCTGGAAAGCAACCAAGACAGTGATGTAGTGGACAATGGACTAATGGAGTTTTTGAACACTGGAATAAAATTGCCAGTAATTCAACTTCTCATCGGGGTAAACTTTTAAAAATAACATTTTACAAACAAATTAATTGTTTCAACGGTTTCTCGACAGCATAACATTATTCTACAAAACAAATTAATTGTTTCAACGAGCATTCAACCTGTTTGAAGGAAGTATCATTTTAGGCCAGTAAAAATAAGGTTGAGCCTGGACAAAATTCCCAGAAGGCTGTAAATCGTATTAATCTTTCCGTTTTACATCCAAGTATATGAATTTGAAGTTTGTCCCATTTTTCCTAGTGTGCTTTCGACCTGGGACCACAAACATATCACAGTTTTGGGCCATTTTTAGCGAATTTCCTTAGAAATAAGCTATTACCTTTGTTTTAACAGAACAGAATGGACAAAAAATATCTGTTCAGGGTAACCTCAGCAATCATATTAATATTTATATTAATTGACAGCTTTTTATGTGTACTTTCTGGATATGAAGTGAGTTTATTGTGAAAACGCATTTTTACCACCAAAAATCACAATTTGTTTCAAAATTTAACATGGGCTTATTTATGGAAAATAGAATTTTCATTTTTTTGAGTTTTGTTAGCACGATAACTCTTGTATATTTTCCCCGGTTGTATAAAAATTTAGTACAGACATGTAAAACTAAATTCTCTTGGACGAGTTTGTAAACCAACCAGATCGACATATCCAAAGTAGGGCAAAGGCCCCATTTTACCCCCCAAAAATGGGTTTTTTGAGTTTTTCAAATTGAGATCAACTTGTTTATGGCACAAAATTCAAAAATTTATATATTCTTGAGGCAGCAAACCCGCATATTCACATTCCCAATGTTAACCTTAGGGGGAATCAATAAAATTGAACACATTCCATATCTCCTAATATATCTTAATAGAACTAGTTATGTAGCTTTATCTAGTTAAGACTGATTTGATTACGGTAAAAAATCCCCAAGTATATAGATTGCTGAGGCAGCAAACCTGCCCACTCATCTCCTCAATGTTGACCTTATAAAAAAATAAATGTGTGTAGCCTGCTTATTTCTCAACGTATCTCATTGAAACTTGGTATGTTCCTTGGTAAAATAGACCTTAAAAGAAAAATTCGCCAAAGCCCTTTATTCAACTGACCATAAATCAACTAACTATTTAAAGTATCTTTATCAGAATGTACTCAATAAATACAGAATTTTGGCCTCTACAATTCTGGTATTTAAAAATTTTATGTTAAAAACGGTTTTTTACTCATTTGCAAAAGAATAAAAAATTGCACAAAACTCTGATATTTTTGTGGTCCCAGGTCAAAAGCACACTAGGAAAAATGGGACAAACTTCAAATTCATATACTTAGATGTAAAACGGAAATATTAAGATGATTTCCAGCTTTCCCGGAATTTTTTCCAGGCATGACAAATTTTTGATCTAATTTTACTGGCCTATTTAAATACGTTAAGTAAATAATATACTAAAAACGCATATTTAATCATTCATGAGCTTTAAACATGAGGAAATTTAACAAAGAGACCATATTGGTTTTCATTAGTAATACATACACTTTTGTATTTTTTGTATGTATTATAGTCAACAAATATATAAACAATGAACTCAAAACACTAAAAACAAACAAATAATTTAATCTCATGAAAAAATTAAATTCAATCATATGGTCAGTTTTATGAATAAAATGGTATAAGAGCGCACAGGTTTGCTGCCACTGAAACGCAAATTAGATTATTCACAAATGACAAACATACTAGTTCAAAAAAGTGCGCCTTCCACAAGAAACAGATTATAGATGTACCAAATATCTTATCGTTTATCTTCAATGGTTGTGTCTAAAGAGGTTAGGGATTATGCCAGTTCACAGTTGAATAAAATTGGTCCGTAAATGGACCAATGCAAGATAAAGTGTTAAGTGGGTTAAACACAGGTTTAAATTGATACTGCAACATTGAAAAAGGTTATTTATTCATTTGAATTTCAACTTTTCTTTTCTAAAATTAAAATATTCCATCTTTCCATCTACTTTCATCTGCTCATAACTCAATCTGTAGAATCCTGAAGTATATATGCATTTTTGTGGTTCTTCTTTTACCTCGTACATTGTGTTGTAGCGCTTATAGCGTTCTTTTTTTTCTTCTTCCGTCTCCCTGAACAAACAAACATTTCCATAATTAAATATGTGCAAGGAAGGTAATTGCAAATACAGTGGAGCGCCGATTATCCGAACGTCGGTCATCTGAACCGTCGGTTAACCGAACACCGTAATAATTCATATTTGAACATGCTGAACTATACTCCAGTACTTTTAATTTTGGTTGGAATGTAAAAAAAACAATTTTGGTCGGAATGTAAAAAAAAACTGCACTGTTAGAATAATTTATTTTTACTTAAGTTAAAAATTTCTGTAAAAAATGGAATTTAAAAAAATTGCACCGTTAGAATTATTTACTTTTACTTTATTGGGTGCGTTCAGCCGCATTCCACTAGTGGGTAATATACTAGAACAGTAGTGGTGGACATACCATCTACCGATCATTGTTGTGCATCCACCGATGTTGTGTTTACGGTGGATTCGGTAAGTAACCGGACATTGTTGATTGTCAAGATGCGGTGGATTTGCCTATTAGTGACTATGGTAACCGGTTATCCACCGGTAACTGCGGCTGAACGCGCCCATTGACACCATTCATTGTACCTGTGTACTTCATGAATAAAAAGATTTTGAATTAACCTCCTGAAAATAATGGTAATGTTACGAACCGAGTAATCAACAAAGACTACTGGAAATTCATCAAGTTATTCTACAACATTCAAAAAGAGTTTACTTCTGCTGGGCGAAAATCGTTTGTTTTGTTTCCGATATTCAGAAACGGAGCGTCTCATTTGACATACGACAGTCTTGCATTGTATGAACTGTTACGGAGGACGGATCCAAAAAATGTCCCCGGATCATGGAAACAGTTCAATGAAATCAGCGCTAGTATCTACTGGAAGCGGTATTTCAATTGTCCTCCCGGTTTTGGATACAGCATACAGACGGATGGGATTCAAGTATCGTTATCCATCAATAAAACAAAACAATCGCATATTACTAAACAAGAAGGATGTCCGGTAAAAAAGAGAAAAACGGATTTTCAAGAAAATTGTACCGATATCGTGTCTGTGGATCCGGGTGCTATCTTACCTCTTGTTACCTGCCGCAAAAGAGAGCAGAATGATTTCATCTACCAATCACTATCTGCAGGACGCGTAATCTGTGATACCGGTGAATACTTTCGTGAGAAGAAAAGAAAACGGTGGACAAATGATATCGACCGTGAAATCCGAATGGATCGGGAGCGAATAGAAAAGGAAAAAAATATTGTTATTGGGAAGAGAAGTTTCGATTACTGGACGTTTACAGAATTCAAACTGAAATGGTTCAAACGCCGACAAGAGATTTACGTTTTACGTAGAATGAGAAGGTTAAAGTTCGACCGATACACGAGGTTTCAACGGTTTTTCGACAACATCGCCAAAGAGTACTTTACGCCTGAAGATAAAGTGATCGTGTACGGAGCCGGCGCTACGTTCATGAAGACCGCTAAGTTTCGCACCAGGAGAAAGTTTTCACATGAAAAACTAATATCAGCCCTACGGAGACGAGGACACAAAGTTATAGTGTTTGACGAGAGATACACAACTAAAAGGTGTAGTTCTTGCAACGAACAGAACATTTCATCAAATGTCGTCGTGTCGAAGACACCACACCGTTATGTCTACTGCCCAGTATGTCATAGTGGCGTGAACAGGGACAAAAATGGTGCAAAAAACATTCTGTTGAATTATGTCCGTTCGTCTTTCGTCGGCGGACAAGATTTTGAGCCATAAGTTTCAAAATCGTATCCTTCTCAGGAACACTTGGGACTGAGGAGGATAAGACTGATAACTGGCAGCAAAAACTACAAAGCTACAAAGGAACTTAAAACCCCTGTCTTTGGGTATTTTTAATAGGAAGCATGTCGGTATTTACAATTTTCCTCCACAAATTTTGAAAAAAATCAAGTTTTTTATTATTTAAAAATATAGAAGGTGAAAGTTTCCTAGGATATATTAATTATTAAATAGATCCTGTATAGAACTGTAGATTTATTAGTAAAAAGTAAAAAATATCTCTAATCTGTTCACCCTTTTCTTTTCTACTCATGAAAGTATTCACTGGTGTCACAGATTACGCGTCCTTTAGATAGTGATTGGTAAATGAAATCATTCTGCTCTCTTTTGCGGCAAGTAACAAGAGTAGCACCCGGATCCACAGACACAATCTAACGCATAAAAAACCCGCAAATCCGAATGGATCCGGGAACAAATGGAAGAGGAAAAATATTGTAATTCGAAAGAGTAGTTTGAACTACTGATCCTTCACAGAATTCAAACTGAAATGGTTCAAGGCTACTTTGTATCGTTTGATTCAATTATACCAAATAGAATATATGAACTCACGTTGCCAATTCCTCGGATCTGTAAAATTCATCAAAGAACTCCAACATTTCTGTCCTTTCCTTTGATGGGGGTTTCTTTTTAAACCTTTCCTCGTTGTATGCTCTGAAAAAAAACAAAAATATTTGTCTATAAGATTTAAACGGTGCGCGAACAAAGTCGTATTGATATGAACATTGACTCATATATGAGGTGAGCCCTTTACTTTCGGGCATGTTATGTAAACAAATGTGTCTCTTGCGAAAGGTAATTTTGTAAATTATGCGGGGCTCTTGTTGAGAAGCACGGTTTCACTCGATAGACAAACAAACAAAACATCTCATCTTGGAAAATTTCAAATAATTCAATTCTGCATTTGTAATGTGAGCAAATAGACATTCTAAGGGTACGTTCATACCGGAGCCGGGAGGCAAGCACACTCGCTCCATCGCTCCATCGCCGGTTCACACCAGCCAATCAGAAGCGGTTCTACATGGGACACAAGCTCTAAGCCAGGGTCAGAGCAAGGGAGCAATCCTGGGTGGTTGTTTGTAAACAAAGCCAATTGTTGTAAAATCAGATGAAAATTGTAGATGCGAAGGAAAACGTGCAAAGAGGAAAAGATATTGGGAACAAAATTTTGTCATATAGACGTAGTTTATTTCAGTAAGTAAGTTAATTTTACTATACAGCGTTTTAGTTTAATGCAAAGTAAGTAAATATAAGGGATAAATTAAAAAGGCCATATTATAAAATAAAATGTAAAACTTATAAATAGATACAAAAAAAATTGAAAGTTCTATACATCAATATAATTATGAAAAGGAAAATTAAAAAATCTTTTTTGTCTATTATGGACCCCACTGTTGTCATTTTGGGTTGCAAAAAACTTAAAAGTCTCTTCCCTCTTCTTATAAGGTGACGTAATATTAGATGTGCGATCCCAAAAAGAACATCACGAAGACGGAGAAGATAAGAATGATGAGCGCATTGTACATTTTAGATACAAGAACTACAATTATTATCGTTATTTCTTTTAGTTAGAGAATGCGTGGTTGCAGCGCGGCATTTTAAGCAAGTTTCGACCTAGTTCACTTAATTATTCCGTCATGATTTTCGACCTTTCCAGACCTCCACCAGCGAGATTCATGTCACGTTCTAAGATAATATTCAATCTATTGTTGTAAAACAATGTTTAAAGTAAAATTTAGTCCAACTTTATGCGAGTGTTAACACTGCACACATTTATGTTAAACTAAATTGATTTTAAATTGAGTGTATTGATTAAACTTCCCGTTGCGGAAGACAACTCGTCGTCTATGTGAAGCTATAGCCTATAGACTAATAGCCTAACAACTATTTGGTGCGTCGTAATTTCATAATGTAGTAAAATGAAAAGTCTTTATTTTAGAATACCGGAAGGTTGGTGAAATAAATATTCTTACCATGGAAAATAAAAGGACGAATTTATTCTATAGTATAACTATAAATTAAAATCATTTGCAATAAATTTTCCGAAAAATAAAACTTTTTTAGAAATAAATTTAAGTATTTTTTCTAAGCAGTTTAAACCTGAAAGAATTCACACACTAAAAACAATAATAATTTTCAAAAACTCCATTTAATCCATTTTCAAAAATCAGAATAATCTTTGAAATTTCTTAACAGAATATAAAATTCACCAGGTTGTGTCCATTTATCCACCACTTCTACCCGTTTGCTCGGCGATCTCAGTGCATTTCTTGGTTATGTAGTTAACGTTTCATCGCGGCCATTCGCAATGACAGTAATATTCTTATTTAAAGATATATTCTTTATTTATCTTCATCTAAGTTATCAAACTAATAAATGAAAACAATTTAAAATATAGTATAGATAACATAAAGTTCTAAATGAAGTACTTGTAGGCCTAACATTAAAACATAATTATTCATAACCAAAACAAAAGTAAACAATCATATTTAATTTGACATTTCGTTTATTGAATCAAACATCAGCTGATATACTTGCTCTGAGCCAGGGTCAGAGCCTGGGTCAAAGCTTCCCTCCCGGCTACCCACCCGGCTACCAACCAGGCTTGCCTCCCGGCTCCGGTATGAACGTACCCTAAGGTCTCACCTCGATTAGTCAATTGGGTGGTCTATACAATTTTAGAAAGTTAAGAAAAAAATCTCATGTGAACATCAACATCTAGCATATGGCTTTGAATCAAGCGTTAGAACCATGTGTTTAATGCAAACAAAACAGACGTGGAAACAACAACTCGGATCTAATTCACATCATAAAAAATGGACTTACATCAGCGCCTTCATCATTCCTTCTCTTCCGAGCCCCCGACACATTATATCTGGGAGTTCTCGCCTTTCTTCTCTTGATCCCTCCGCCATACCAGGGGTTCTGATCAAAAATACATTTTATTAGCCTAAATGACAATAAAAATAACATTTTGATTCTCATTTTCAGTCATACTTGCACTCTCATCTCATTACATCGTTTTTTCTCAATCAATATGGAATACTTGGATTTCTGAATTAAATCTTTTCGGAATGAATGATTGTTAAGCCTCACACAGTCAGATAATACACTATTTCTGGTATTATTGAATTATTTTTAGCGATAAATGTTTGATTTATTTGGATTGAAAAATACCAAATAGAAAAAATATACTCACACTGGAGCAGTGCTGGTCGACGACGACTGCTCTCGCCATCGGGAATATATATGCCTTGCGACTTCTGAGGGGTCCAGCCTCTTCCTTATAGCGGGGGCCCTGAACAAACACATTTTTAATAAAATGTTGATTTTTCAAAGTGTACTTTACTTCATTTATATCCCAATTTCTAAGTAACTGTAAATATTACATTTGGTTTCAAATCATTTATCTGATCTTTGGCTTTTATTTGAGCCATTTTCAACTGAATTTTAACTGCGTAAAAAGAGTTATGACTGTTTAAAGATCACATGATCTTCCAAATTTAACTAATTTTTACTTTCTCCCCCCTATACATAGTATATGGAGAAAGTATTGTTTTCGTCAAAATTTTCGAATTTGAGTTGTTAGTGGATATATTCGTTTTAGTGCTCCCTGAATCCAAAAAAGTGGTTTTCGGCTTGGTGTCTGTCTGTCTGTGTGCGTGCGTGCGTGTGTGCGTGCGTGCGTGTGTGTGTGTGTGTGTGTGTGCGTGTATGTGTGTGTGTGTGTGTGGATGTAAACAAAGCTAGAGACGACACCAGTGGTCCGATTTTCATGAAATTTGGCATGTAGGTATAAAGCCGTGGTATCTCCAGGCGTATTTTTCATTTTTTTGAATTTTTGATTTTTAAGGGTATTTACCCCATAAAAACCCATAAAAATGACAAAAATCCAAATTTCTCAAAAACGGCTCTAACGATTTTGATAAAAATGTCATGGTTTTTAGTGCTTAAGATAACAAATAAAATGACACCACCCGCATGTCTGTAAAAGTTCAGGTTCAGAAGTTATGAGGGTTTAAGTGTTGAAAAATTCACAAAAACTGTAACGTCCAAAGAAAATATACTTGCAACCATTAAATTTGGCTTAAAAAACTATACTTGCAACCATTAAATTTGGCTTAAAAAACTAAATAATCTAGTATTTTGAATCATCAGTCTACGTCAACTGGTTGCAAAGATATTTGATATTTTAGTTTGGCGGTAAACGCAGTACGTTGTCCAATGTTATTCTTATGGCAAATATTTAAAAAAACTGATATCTCCGTTATTTACCAACCGATTTTGATAAAATTTGGTGTATATTTGTGTGATAATTAATTGTTAATTTGTTTTATTTCACTATCTTGTTTTAAATTACTTGAAGGGAGAAAGTATGTGTCAGTTTCTTGATACCGTTTATTTTGAATTACTTTTGGTCTTTCAACAGGAACCAAGATAGTTACAAGTTAAGATTAAGAAATGCGAGCTTATGCAGTGTTCCAAAAAAAATTTAACTTTTTATACCAAATGTTATTTGATGTAAAATACTGCAGAAAATAAAGATTTTTTATTTAAATATTTTTGATTTAATGATGTGAGAAGAGAATGAAATAATCAGATAATACATCATTCTGGTGTTACTGAATTAATAGAAAATATAAACTCACATTTGAGTAGATTTCTTAGCCGCGATACCACGTCTCTGGGTGACCTCCATGTCAGTTGAATGTTGTATGACTATAGAGTGTCAACGTGTCGCGTTATTTATACCAGCGGTTGCCCCCCCCCCCCCCGGTAGTGGGGTGAGTGGGTGTGAGGGGGGATTTGTGAATTAATCGATTTCCCGAACGATTTTAAAATTGAATCGGGATTCCGATGCAAAGTTAAAGGACACGTCATTACAGGGCCCAAATAGTTAAAATTACATCATTTCGTTTTCTTCCATCTGTGTGCTCAAAATTTCCATTGAAAACACTTTTATGCAAGTAAAAGCAAAAAAATGCCCGATTAGCAGTGTGCCTGTTCTTATCCAAGAAAGAAAAAGTGATCGACTTACCTTGTCATCCAATTTCATCCCCGAGGAAACAGATTGAAAGTGTCTTGATTTATGCATATAACTTGGAGAGTTAACTTTGAAATCAACAGAGCTTGAGCTATCTGACATTGAAGAGTTGCCACGATCTGATATTCCTCTTGATTCATTAACTTTGAAATCAACAGAGCTTGAGCTATCTGACATTGAAGAGTTGCCACGATCTGATATTCCTCTTGATTCATTATTCAAATCAGTTGAAATATTTAATTTAAAATAATCGGAGCTTCCACAATATGACATTGAAGGGTTAACTTTGAAATAAACGGAGCTATCATTGCTGTCATTATCTCTTATTCCTCTCGAATCATTTATGCAATTTGAAATATTTAATTTAAAATCATTGGAACTTTCAGTATATGACGTAAAGTCTTTAGATTCATCTTTTTTTGACTTAAGCATATTAATCCACTCTTCAACCCTGTTATATTTATAAATACCGGTGTCTGAAGTACTTGATGATATCACTTGCTGTTCAGTTCTTTTTGGTTTTCTCAAGTTTTTGTTTAAATTTACATTGAAATTTATTAATATTTTTAATATTTCTGTCCCATTCAATGTTGAGTTTGTTAGCTCTTCTAAAAAATCAATTAGATTTACAACTAGGTTGCGAAGGCTTTTTTTTATTATTCTCACATGTTGCGCATATATTAAAAATATATGTATGAAAAACCACCTCATCTTTTTTGGGATAAGTTCAACATTTAATGATGGCATTTTATTTAGGGATTTCCATTCTTTTTCAAGAGAAGGTTTTTCTTTCAATGTCAAGAAACCACGAAAAAGAATATCTTTTTTACTACTAAAATCGATAAATTTAATACATTTAGCAAGAAAAACTAGGCGGCATCCACAAACGCAATAATCCGATTGATTGTTGCAGTTACAAATTTCATTTTCAAAACCGTTAATTATTTTATTTTTACAAAATGTATTGTCACTCAAAACACTTTCAATGTCTATGAATTCCATAGTAAAAAATAGAAGGAAAATTCAAACACCAATCACACTAAACATGACTTATCGTCGACGCACACTGAACAGAAGTGCGACACCTATGCTATTATATACTACACGACATTTGCATCTAAAATGCACTCGCAGAACGCGGGGCGATGCATTAAATGTAGACTGCAAGAGAAAGTTAGTTTTATGCAACTGGGAAGACAGGATTGCAATTGAATGTGCAACCAGTACACGGTTGCAATTGCACTGTCTAGGTTTCCACCACTTCCTCTTTCATTAGCAAGAATCAAATGAGTTTGAATTCTTATGAAACTACGGGAGTATGAAATAATGGGTTTCAGAGTTTCAAATAACTTGTTTCTTTAAAAGAGTCTGATACAAACAGAGTGTGAATTCAAAGGTTTACATAAAAAATACTAGGAGTATTAAATGATGGATTCGAGAGTTTGAATTGACTCGGTCCTGTAGAAAACACTATTACAAACTAAGAGGAATGAGTTTGGAATGGCTGTTTAAAATGAGATTAAATAGATTTATGTACGTAAAAACTAAAAAGTAAGAAAAGAGTCTTAATTGACTGTTTGCAGGTTTGCCCATGTCGTTGAGTTTGAAACGTATGACATACAGAAAAAGAGACTGAATTTTCGGCCTCATTTTCAATCTCTTTAAAGAGGCCTAAATAGTTGGGCCGCGTGCCAAATGAGGCCGATAGTCGGGGCTGATATATCTATATATATATATATATATATATATTATAAATAACATTCACTTGTTAGGGCTACTATTATAATTATAGAGATTATAAATTTTTATTAACTGAGTACCCTTTTTGTACATAATTAAATGTTTAATTAAAATTAACAACATGTTTCGGCTCTTGGCCATTTCCATAGTCAAAACAAAAACCTAACCTAATACAAAGTTCAAAATTATAATGTTTATTAAACAGATGTTTCTTATTTGTAGTACAGTATAGAGTGTTAAATATTTTTGACGCTGTTTTCTTGCATATGTCTTATTTTTACAAATATTTGATTGTTTGATTCAATATGGGTATTTAATATTATTTGGGGTTCTTTTAGCGAATTTCCTAAAGGAATAAGCTATTGCGGCAGTACTCATGGTAAGACATAAGTGTGAGACCATGTTAACTTTTAATTTTGGGGTCCCCAGAAGCAAAAAACAACATTCGTTCGAATTTATATATATATATATATATATATATATATATATATATATATATATAGAACTTGATAACCGGTTATATATATATTACCGGAAGGGGGGGAAAGGGGAATAAACCAACCCCCCCAAAAATGGGTTTTTTTTAGTTTTTCACATAGAAAAATAAAATTTATCTAATTTTTGTTAGCACCATTGAATTCATTAAAAGAAAAAAAACAATTTAGTATTTTGAATTCCATTGGTTGCTGAGATATTGAAAGTGGTACACAGTACGTTGTCTCAATGTTAACCTTATGGGAAATAAATAAAATTCTATATCTCACTTATATCTCAACATATCTTGATGAAACTTGGTAAAATGGCTTCTTCTAGTTCAGATCTACTAAATATTGAATTAAAACCAACCAGTTTAAACATACCTGTAGCAGCAAACCTGCATACTCATTCCCCATGTTATTGTTATGGATCTTACAAAAACATGTCAAATCTTGCTATGTTGGATTTAAATATGTTGTTTTGCATTTGAAATTCACTGAGTATGCAGGTCTGCTGCAAAGGGGGTATTTTGTAAATTAAATATATATATTAGTTTTCTTTGGAATTCATTTTGTCTCCGTTTTTTAAATATTCCATTATTTTAAGCTTGTCCTTCATACTCTTGTATTCGTGATTTGTTTTTAGTAAGTATTCTGCGAAGGTACATTTCATAGTGGTGTTATTATTGCTTTTGAGCGCTTGTATATGTTCTTTAAAGCGCGAACAGAAAGATCTTCCAGTTTGTCCTATGTATAATTTGTTACGGTCAGAACAATTTATCTTACAAATGCCATATTAAATACCCATATTGAATTAAACAATCCAATATAAGTAAATACCCCCGTTGCAGCAGACCTGCATACTCAGCGAATTTAAAATGCAAAACGACATATTTCAACCCAACATAGCGAGATTTGATATGTTTTGGTAAGCTCCTTAAGAATAACATAGGGAATGAGTATGCAGGTTTGCTGCTACAGGTATATTAAAACTGGGTGGTTTTAATTCAATATTTAAAAGATCTGAAATAGAAGAGGCTATTTACCAAATGTTATCAAGATATGTTGAGAAATAACCGTGATATAGAATTTTATTTATTCCCCATAAGGTTAACATTGGGACAACGTACTGTGTTTACCACATTCTATATCTCGGTGACCAATGGACATAGAGCAGTGATTCAAAATACTAAATTGTTTGTTTTTTTGAGCTGAATTCAATGGTGCCAACAAAAATTCGATAAATTTTATTTTTATATGTAAAAAACTCAAAAACTTATTTTTGAGAGGGTTTTATCCCACTTTACCCCCCCTACCGGTGGTCCGATCGGTCTGGTTCACGAACTCGTCCAAGTGATTACCACTTAACACGTCTGTACCAATTTTCATTAAGATTGGACCATTTTTACGGCCGCTATCGTGCTAACTGACAAATATATACTGTAACGTCAAAAAATTTGTAACGTCAAAAAATTAAGCATGTAAGAACGTAGCAACAATCAGCTGATCGCTGGTGCATGCATGATTGCTACTACCCAGATGCTATTGGCTATATATAAATTCGAACGAAAGGTGTTTTTTGCTTCTGGTGGCCCCAAAACGAAAAATTATCATAGTCTCAGGCTTGGGTCTTACCATGAGACCTACGGTAATACCTTCTTCATCCCTAAAGGGGGAAATCGCTAAAATGAGACATATGCAAGAAAACAGCGTCAAAAATGTATAATATGCTATACTGTGCTACAAATAAGAAACAACTATTTTCATAAACATTATAATTTTGAACTGTGTATTAGGTTAGGCTTTTGTTTTGACTATGAAAATGGCCAAGAGCCGAAACACTTTGTCAATTTTCATTAAATAAATATTTAATTATGTACAAAAAGGGTACTCTCTATAAATGTATATATAATATTTAGAGGATATATTATATTCTTGTCGGTGCTAAAATAATCTTGTTATATACAGCAGTTTTTCCCCTAAGAATATTATTCATTGCTTCTTAAAAAATATCATTGCCAGTGTTTTAATTTCTGTGCCTTTTTATTTCTCTCTTACTATTGGTAGGTTTTCTAGCCTGAATAACTGAATAGTATTTAGCTATGCGTCACCAATTATTTAAGTTATACAAGAGATAAAACGATCTACAAACATTTAAATGTACATCTATAAGTCTCAGTAATATTACTTCAGACATTTGTCTTGTCGTATAGAAACTGATATTTTAAAAACATGATTATTTAAAACGTATTTTGATCCAGAAACAAACTCTACATCTGGTCGTGTGAGGCGATGATATGAGGAATATCAATACTTCCAGCTGCATCAGAAAAACATTAACCTCTTCTACTGTTCACCTCTTGCAAAGTTACTTTTACTTGAGTGTTATCAACATAAACTTTTCTTTTTTTATACAGGGTGTCCAGCTTCGATTGCCCGAAACTTTTCCAGGTTATTCAGCAGTTCAAAACAAACAAAAAATGTCGGAACTAATTTGTAATTTAAGCAATATAAATATAAATTAGGTAGGGAACCACAGAAATTAAATTTCTGGTCATCAAACGAAGGTAAACTAAATTATAGAATGGTTTTAAGTTCAAACAATTACTTACTAAAACTTCATTTAATTACCAAAAACTCAAGATACCTTTTTGCACTAAAAAATTATCCGATTCGCAAAGCAGGGATTTTAATCCCCAAGTATTAATGGCGAGAATTATTCAGAACAACGTTTTCTTAGAAACATAAAGGAAACGCGATATTAAAAAACTCATTCTAGTTTAGGAAAATTGAAATCTAATTCTTTTATATAATAGATTAATTCTCTCTATGAAAACACAATGATTATAAAAGTTATTGGGCTACGGTACATCAAAGTCGCTATACGCAAGTGACAATAGTAAGCAGGGCAGCAGGACCAGACACCCATTGTAGTGCAGAGCAGCAGTGAACAATGCAGAGGATGGAGAGTATGGATTGACGCAATTATTTATTCCATTCACGTTAAACGGAGTCAGAATCCGACCATAATTTAACGATGTATTTTTGCGCATTTTTATACTTCAGTTAATAAGAATTATGGAAAATAATTTCCCTACGTTACAGTGAAAACATTTACTATACATAAACCAACTGTGCTTTGTCGGTATATTTTTTCCTCATGTTTACACTTAAATAGCATTTTTATTTATTAATAACATAGAAAACCGTTTTTTTACGGCGAAGTACTAAACTTTATTAAACATAATCCAATGACTTATCTAGCCTTTTGTACAAACTTAAATAATACTTTAATTAATTAGAATTATGGTAAAATAATTTGTCCCCCACCTGCTATGATTTTTTTTTTTTTTTTTTTGGGGTAGGAGGTGGAATGCGTTTACGCACACTGAGGGGCTCGTTGTCCCCTCAGTAGTGTCGGACTCCCACGAGCTCGATGTCCCGTGAACTACCGACTAAACCACCTCCCTCGGCACCGAGGACACTAGCCTGGAACTGTTTCACACATTACTTCGGGCTAGGCCTTTGATATTACGCCACTAGGGCAACCTCCTTGGGGAAAAGCTGAGGATTAAGGCCGATCGAGGTCGACCTTTTTCGCCCGAAGAATGGCCTGGACGTAGTGCTTGACACAGTTCCAGTTGCCCTCTCCCTGGAGCATAGCTCCGACGATGTTGTTTGGGCTGACGATCACGCCGATCTCAGATGAAAGCGAGGCTCGGCGGACGTGCCAACGGTCGCACTGAAAGAAAGTGTGCTCGGACGTGTCTGGGATGCCGGGGCAATACAGACAGTCCGGGCTGGCGACTTTGCCCATCCGGTGCAGATAGGCTCGGAAGTACCCGTGCCCAGAAAGAAACTGGGTCACGTAGTAATCGACCTCGCCGTGCTGCCGTTCCACCCATGGTCGGACGGAAGGTATGAGCTGGAAGGTCCAACGTCCCCTCAGCTCGGCTTCCCAGTCGCGCTGCCAAGAGTCGAAGCTGCGATCGCGCTCTTCCCTGGCAGCTGTTTCCCGGCCCACTTCAGGCCTCCTCCGGTAAATCGCCTGCCTCTCCCTCGCGAGGAAGAGGACGGGAATGACTCCGGCGATCACCATCACAGCAGGCTCGGAGACTGTGCGGTAGGCCGAAGCGACCCGCAGAGCTCCTCGGCGCTGGACTCGGGCAAGCCGGTCTCGGTAGACTCGCTTCTCGAGTGCGTGAGCCCATACCTCCGCCCCGTACAGCAAGACTGACTGGACGGCAGTCATGAGCAAGCGGCGCTTGCAGGAGCGAGGACCGCCGACATTGGGCATAAGCCTACCAAGGGCAGCGACACCCTTAGCGGCTTTGTCGGCGGCGCGCTGGATCTGCTCGCCGAAAGACAGTCTGCTATCGACCATGACTCCCAGGTACTTTGCAGCAGGCTTAGTCTCGAGTGTGACGTCACCTAACTGCACCGGGAACACGGTGTTAATCCTCTTTTTGGTGAGGACGACGATCTCCGTCTTACTGATAGCCAGGGACAAGCCGTGATCTCGCATCCACCCGTTGACCTTGGCCATCACTACGCTGAGCCTCAGTTTTGCCTGCTCGACGTTCCTCGCAGCGATCAAGGCAGCGACATCGTCAGCATAGCCAACGAGGCGGGTCTCATCGGGCATGTCTAGCCTCAGCAAGCTGTCGTAAGACACGTTCCAGAGATCTGGTCCGAGAATGGACCCCTGCGCAGCCCCGGAAGTGATGGGAATGCGCCGCTGACCTTCGGTCGTGTCGTACAACAGAACGCGGTCTGACAAATAAGCCTCCAACATACGCAGGAGGTAGGAGGGAACTTGGAACGTATGCTCAAGCGCCCACAGCATATCGCTCCACCTGGCGGAGTTAAAAGCGTTCTTCACGTCGAGCGTGACGAGAAGGACCACGCGGCGCGACCAGTGGTTGTGGTCCTCCGCCCTCCGCACTGCCTCAACTACCTCCTGGATAGCGTCGATGGTAGAGCGACCGGATCTGAAGCCGTACTGCTGCGGGGACAAGTCCCCCGCAGAGACGATGGCCTCGGTCAGCCTGACACGCAGGAGCTTCTCAAGCACTTTCCCGGCCGTGTCGAGCATACACAGGGGTCGGAAAGAAGAAGGGGTCCCCGGTGTGCTCTTCGCCTTCGGAATAAGAACAAGGCGGGCAACCTTCCACGAAGAAAAGAAAACGCCTTCCGCCAGACACGCGTTGAACATATCGAGCAGAAGCCTTGGATTCACCTCCGCAGCGAGCTTGAGCACCTCCGCCGGAATGCCATCGGGACCGGGCGCTCTTCTGGGTCGTAGGGATCGGACGGCGGCGGTGAGTTCCTCTTCCCGGAAAACTGGGAAGGCGCCTACCTCTCCGAATTCCCTGACTGGCCGGACTGGGTGGCTGGGAAACAGTGTATCGACGACGACGGCCATGGCTTGTGGTTCCATGACCGCAGGTGGTGAGCGAGCCCCTAGCTTCTGGGTTACAAGTTTGTAGCCCATCCCCCAGGGGTCGTTGTCGATATCCTGACACAGCTGCTTCCAGCACCTGACTTTACTCCGGTTGATGGCATCGCGGAGCTCTCGGCGGGCCGCTCTGTGCTCAGCCGATCTGGCATTTGCATCAGGGCGGTTCCTTGCTCGCTGCGCAACTCGTCGGAGACCAAGGCATCTCCTCCGGAGTTCCGCGATTTCAGGCGTCCACCAGTAAACCGGCTTCTTCCTGTGGCGGCGGGAAACTCCGGGCATCGACTGCTCACACGCGGTCGCGATGAGACGCATCGTCGATGCTGCCAGATCTTCAGCACCTGTGAAATTCACAATGCTCTGGTCTTTGATTACTTCTTTAAAAGTGTCTTTGCTCAGACGACTGGTGTTCCAGCGTCGAGCCAGAGGAGCAGGTTCAGCGCGCAAGCGCGCACCCTCGGGAAGGACCTTGAAGAGGATCCCCTGATGGTCGCTAGAGGAATACTCCTCGCAGACACGCCAGTCGGAGATCCGCTGGACAATCCCTTCAGAGGCAAGGGATATGTCAGGGATCGTCTCTCTGCACCCTGGACGGCGAAAGGTGGAAATGCCGCCCGTGTTAAGGATACAGAGGCCCGACCTGGCAGCCGACTCGAGGACGTAACGACCTCGAGTGTCGGTCCGCGGGGAACCCCATTCCACGGCTTTTGCGTTAAAATCGCCACCGACTATGACCCCGCCAGAGATTTTCATGATCTCATCCTCAATGGAATCGACCATGTGGCGGTAGTCTCCGATCGGTTGATTTGGCGTGAGGTAACAGGAGAAGACTGTGAAACCCCTGCTCCTCACCCAAACGAAGCCGTTGCCCGATCCGGAATCGAGAACAGGCACCTTCCCGAGGTCCAAGATCCATATCGCCGCAGTGCCGGAGGGATCCGAGAACCACTGCGCGGAGCGTCGGTTCTGGTACTGCTCACTGAGAAGCAGTAGGTCAGCACCCTGCTCCGTGGCGAATTGGAACAGCAAGTCGTTTGCTGTCCTGCTCCTCTGCATATTAAGTTGCAGAACACTGATCATTTTTGTTGTTTCTGGCGAAGCTCCTGGATGGCCCGCCTGTACTGCCCGCAACGACCAGACCCAGCGGAATGCTTGACCTGGTCGCCCTTCAAGCCGGCTTCTGTACACAGGACACAGGACAGCGCTGCATTGCACGCGCTGGCCCTGTGGTCCTGGCCGCCGCACTTGAAGCAGAGCTTGCTTCTATCGGGTCCAGAGCAGCGATTAGCGACGTGACCGAACCCCAGACATTTAAAACATCTGGAAGCCACGAGCTTCTCACGCACCCGACAGCTCACGTACCATACCTTAAGGTGGCCCTTCTCCAGGAGCTTTGCAGCAGCTCTGGCTCCCAGCGTCAGGATTGCCACCTTCTGACCCCGAGCATTTGCCTTCGAGACGAAGGTTTTCACCTCGACGTTTTCTCCGAGGACAGCTTTGACGGCAGCGGTCACCTCCTCCTCGGTTGTCAACTCGTCGAGGTCTCTCACCTCCAGCGTAGACTTGGGCTCGAGAACGCGGACTGTCGCGTTCGCCCCCAAGATGGTCTTCAGGTCTTCGCTGAAGGCGGACTTACTCTGAGAGGTGTCCCCGAGTTCGACTAGTAGGTCGCCGGTTCGGGTCTTCCTCATACCCTTGATAACGGCGCCCTTCTCATCGGGCTTCGCTTTGCTGCGAATCTCGCCCAGCACGTCGGCGTAGGATTTCCCCTCCGACGGCTTGATGAGAAGAGCGTCCGGCCGCTGCTTGCGGGGCTTCTTCCTCGGTGCCTTCTTGCTTTCCTGTCCGCCGGGCTGGCTTCCAGGATTTTGACGAGGGTCTCTCTTTTTCCCCTTTCTTTTAACAACCTCGGTCCACGTTTCGGTTTCCGACCGCTTCGCTAAACCGTCTCCCCTAGGCTTCTTCTCAGCCTCCGGATGGGCGGGGCTGGAAGCGGCCCGCTTCCCACCGGCTGGCTGAGCCTTCACCCGCAGTCATGGCGTCGTCTGTGTTGACGCGGCAACCGTCTCGCATGATTGCCACGACCTCCTCAGCTGGATGATGTGGTGCAGACTGGCCTCCAATTGGACGATGCCGTCCTGCACATCCTTGCTGATATTCTTTTGCCGGGTGGTCGCGGCCTTCATTACAGCGAGGGTGTCGAAGCACTTTTTAAGGTGCTCCTCCTCCTGCTGCCTGGCGAGCGCGATGACCGCGTCAAAGGGAGACGAGTCGGCGTCCATCGGCTCGTTGTTCTCAGCGGGTGCCTTTTCGGCGGCCACGGATGTTCTGGCCACCGATGATGCAGGTGTCTTGACCCGGACTGGGGGCGATCTCGTGAGACGGGATCTTCTTTCGAAGGGGCTTGCCACCCCTTCGTCGAGCCCGCTCAGAGAAGAACGCTGCTGGGAGTTTTGTGGGGTTAGGGTACCCCGCTTTGATTCGTGCACCTTTTGAATCGTTTTTCCTTCTGCCGTGTCCATGGTGTCTGGCTTAGCCCCCGAGACTGGGCATTGACCCCCCCCAAAAAAAAAAAAAATTTCCCCTATGAGAATGTCAGACCGACCCATCACCGGAGCAACTATACCTGCGTTCAGCCGCCTCCAAAACATCGGCGGCCCCAGACGAGCAGTGGCCTCGGCAGAGCCCCCCCTTGACCGTAGCAGGGCCCTATCCGGTCGCCAACCGGCACCGCCACGGCCAAGGGGATTTTCGCCGGCTGATAGGGCAGCCAGGTCAGTTGGCTGAGCTGACCCGGGCCCCTGTACTATCCGGCAGCCTGGGAGGTGCAGAACCCAGTTTTTAAGCTGTACCCTCTGCTCGTCCTAGACCTTCAGCGCAATGGAGGCTGAAGAACACAGAGTCACCCCGGCAAGTAGGCCGGAATGATTTAGAAAAACAACCGGGCTATTGAAATGAAACGGAGAATTAAGTTGTGAAAAGGAGACGCGAAAAAGGACCAGTGCGCCCCCCTCCCCTTTTAGTCGGCTCTTACGACAAGCAGGGGATACTGTTGGACATTCTGTCCCGGCCCAACACGGGAGCCACCTGCTATGATTAGATGCTTTATACTCCTATTAATGGGTGTAAAAAATAATTTATCTCCCAGCGGGAGTTAAGTGATTGCTTTGTGTCCCGGCGGGAGATAAAGTAAACCCAAAAGAATAACATTGAAATCAACAACTCAAAAATGAGCGCGCCTTCAAATTTCTACGCACTCATGCAAATATTTTGCAGCTCATTGAATGCAGGCGCTAACAGTTGATTTAATGGCAGGAATAATCGAATAAGATTAACGTTTAATAACAATTAGCTGTGAGAACGTCAAAAAATTAAGCATGTAAGAACGTAGCAACAATCAGCTGATCGCTGGTGCATGCATGATTGCTACTACCCAGATGCTATTGGCAGAACGAAACAAAATGGATATGTTTATTACTAAATTGATAAAATAAATGCATATGGTCAGGATATTTATTATTACAAGTGAGGAAAAAATGCTGTGTGTATTTCGAAAGTAAAGCACATTATCTTCCTAGTGAAAACAAAATTGTCGTCTTCGCAAGCTCGTGCGCCAACATTTTCACTCGGAAGACAATGTTGTACTCTACTCACTCAAGAAACAAATATCTATTTCTACGTTAGTGACAACATTTATTAACGCTTCAAATCTAGAGTTACAGTTCTATTGTATTAACACCCTCTTCTAACTACTTAAAAATGTATACAATTTTTATGTTCTCTTAGCTTAAAGTAGTGTTTTATGTCTATGTTTGTAGATACATCATTCTCCTAAATGTGTATTTTTTCGTTCACGCTGGTGTGCTGATGTATTTTCCGCTGCATATAACTGCTTCAACCAATGTTTTCTTTGACCAAGCGAGTCAGCCATAAAATCAAAATATAGAGATCCGCTCCAAAATAAAGTACATCATAAATAATCCATAACCAGTAATGAAATTCTCAAATGTTTACATTTTTAAACTTGTCAGCCTCCAAAGTACACGAGGGAAGATTGAGCATTTTCCCACGGGTCTCACCTCCTCGCTCATATGAATTATTTACTCTTGGTACCGAGTCCAGACAGTTTTTTCGTAGCACCTCACAAACTTAAAACATCTATATAATTCACCATGTTCGGCTTTAAGTGGTATTTTTTTATCATGGATACGTTGAGGATTGATATTTATTGATGTAGCTAAAACTGAATGTTACACACGAAAGCAGTTTAATCCGGGATCAGTCTGGTTGATGTTATTAGTGTATTCATCTGAAATTTGCTATTTATATTATATTACATAATTAAGACCAGCATATATTCGTATTAAAAGGCAATAATGAATAAAGATCCCTTTCAGAACCTTATAAACATCGCAAAGTATCAGAAAAATGTTGTCATACCTCTTCAATTTTGCAGACAACAGTACGTATTTGAGGTTTTAATTGGGTTCCATCATTTATGTCAAAGAAGCTGATTATACAATGTAATGCTTTCAAAAATACATCAAGGTAATTTCGAATAGCATTTCACTACAGGGACACTATACTGGTGATATCAGGTTTGTATTTCCCGAAGGACCCGCCCTTTTGATGAATATTGTAGTTGGGCTGACAACGAAAGGTGGAGTGATAAATGAGCTACAGCCTACCTCTTTGAATTAATATGACTACTCTGTGTGAAATGCCTTGCAGAATTAAGCGTTGTCTGGTATACCGACATAAACGAGGATTTTTAAATCATAATTATACTATCGATGTATGTGTGAGAAAGGTTGCCTAATCCTAATCGATTATTTCAGAATACCTTACTCATCCGAAAGACGCAGGTTTGCCCCTAAGCTAGTTACGATAAAATATAATGATTTGAATACCTTTTACCGCCGTACACATCTTAAGTGAAAGTATGTTGCAGAGGTTTCGATGTTACACTATATTAGGTACGTGTACAAAGCTTTTCCAAGCCCATCACCCGTCGTTCAATGATAAAATTGTCTTAATCACGGTAAGGCAATAAAATATTTTGTCTCATATTTACGCACAGGTATGTTCGATATTTAACACCATACATATTGGCTATCTGATCCTGTGCCTAATAGTTGACATAAAAGCTACCCTTTGCCGATAAATGCACGGTAAATTTTTCGTGCAATGTACAGTGTAAAATTACTATGCACTTCTTTTTATAAACGCATGCAATTAAACAGCTGATTGCAAAAATTGTTAATGTTAAAGAACTCCGCAACACATGCAATGAAAATTGCCGTTTTCGCAGCAGTATAACGGAAAAGCGTATTTTAATCATGCGTGTCCAACATACAAAGCAAGATAATAGCTATTTATGTAAAAGATGACCATAGCTTACCATTACGTCCGCATGTCTGCAGTAGCTTATGTCCAAGAACAAAAACTATTGTTATTATCAAAGTTATCCTCTTAATAAGTAGAACGCCATAAAAACAAATAATATACTACTCTGTTTCATTGTTTTCAAGAAGCGCAGTGAACGAGTCCTTTGAAATCTATTGCCGCTCTGAATTGTTGCGAACAATGAACATGATAGACAATCAGTAAGAAAAGGGAATGTATTTCAGGTACATCAGACAAAAGGAAAAACAAAAGAAAACTTTTCTTGTGCATCAATTAAATTGGCATTATTTATAACTATAATGACAGTAAAACATCATCAGAGCTCCGACCAATGTGGCTTCGGAAATTAATCTTGCTCTTCAATATCCTCTTTGAAAAACTCTTGCCTCCTAAAAACCGCATTGGTTTTGTATATTTATTTTCATCTCTACCCTAAGAACCAGTCTATTAGTTGTGAAAAATCTATTTTCAGTTGTGAAAAATCTTTGTTTTAAGAGAACTATTCCCTATTAAATAAGCTTACTCCAAGAGACAAATAAATAACATAATACTCTATGTCAGAGTGGGAGTAAAATGATTATTTTAGAAACTGTTTATGAACAATATTGAAAATTTTAGGAAATTTAAAAACATATTTTTAGGGGCAAAAGATATAACCATGGTCTTATAAATAAAAAATCTGTTAAGTGTTGTATATAAATATACATTATTCTTACCAAAATATTCAACATTTATTCATGTATATTGTATATAGTTTAATTGTGTACAAATTTCATAACAACAGTTTTTATTCTTCCTGAGATGATAGGGCATTTACTTACATAAATGAAGTTTTCGGTGAATCATTATCAAAGGGAAACTTCACCGGAATCAAATCAACTTGGCAATTTATATGTATACGAAAACTTGTATTAAACTACATGTACGATCTCCATAGGCATTTTCTGTATAATAAAGAACTATAAAACAATTTAATTCGTAAATAAATTACTTTTTGGTTACATTTTTTATGTTTGGCACACCTTAATCCTTAATACACAAATAACTATGTGTCTTTATATCACTGCAAAATCGCCAGTTTTCATCACTTGTGTTGTGGGACTCAAGAAGCAATTCTCCACCTTTGGGAGAAGAAAAATGAGTTTATGAGGAGAACGTTACTTTTTGTTTTTATATGTGGTAAATCTAAAAATGTGAGTGCGTCGGTGACGATGTTAAGTTGTCAATTGCTACGAGAGTGGTAACCGATTATTGCTTTCGAGTCTAATTAATCGTTGCACTGTTAAACTCGCTAATTTTACCAATTGATGGTTCAATGTGCTCAAAACACTAATTCGTAAAAGTTGAAGTTCTTTTAAAGTTGGTTATTGCCAATCCAACGTTACGTACTTACAAATGAAACCGACATAAGCTGGTTATTTTAAATAATAAGAATAATATGAAAGTCTCTTTAGTAGAAATCTTTTAAAGGTTTCTTTAAATTTTTTTACAAGGTGTATTTTTTTATCAGTTTGCGTAATATATTGAGCATTATAAGAAAAATTCAATTCATAATATGAGCCTCCAGTTCTTTTTCCTGTTGCTCGGTCATTTTTCGGCCTCGGCTTAATGTTTCGGTCAAAAACTTGGCCTTGTGCAAAAAGCGTCACTATAGGCCCTAGTAATTAAATATATTCGTTTTATGTTATTTTGGTATCACTTAATAATACTCATTTGAAGTGCTGATAAAAAGAGCCCCTGGGATTTGATCCTCTATATTTTTCTTATGTATCCAAAAAGCTGACACATAAAGCATTATTTTATTTCTCCACCTCGCCACTCTAAATGATGCACAAATAGTATTTTTTTAGTTTTCTCCGTTTGATGTACAATGTGTTACTAACTCTACTACATAAAATATTTTTAATTGCAGTTAAATTTTTTAAAATATTAAAATGATAATTATCGTATTATATTCAATACAATTTGCTGTCGATTTTTATATAACTGGTTCATTTGTATAGGAAATAAAAGTAATAAAAAAACTTGGGTACATTTGGGTCTCAAAGGTTCTCATGTGATTTGGCAATAAGTCAGGAAACTGGCCTCGTGGGATTCTGCGGACGAGTTGCTGACGACTGCAAAGTATGGTATCGGATTCGATTGATGAAACAAGCTTCTGTACAACGTAGCTCGGTCTCAGCTTGCAGCTTTCTTTTGCACCTACAGAATGGTGTTGGGCCTAAACAAAACTAACATTGTATTTCTAACGGCTTCCCCAGTAAGAAAGACGTCTATAGTGTAAATTATTCGGTTGAGTTCGAAAGATTGCCCGAACGAACCATCGGAAAGGCCACCCCCAAAGTGATTTTATCTTAAAACTTTTTACATAGCAAAATAAAACTATAAATATTTTGTTTACACTATTAAATGGATTCAACTTGAAAAATAAATAATTTTGAATCACGAATCATTGTTTACCAAGACATTGTAAGTGGTAAACACAGTCCTTTGTCCCAATGCTATCCTTATGTGAAGTTAATAAAACTCGAAATCTTACTTATTTCTCCACGGATCGTTATAGAGCTTGTTAAATGGTTTTATATAAATATATATAGCCAAAAATCCCTAAATTTTTATTTTCCTTAGCAGCAAACCTGTACACCTATTTTTCATGTCAACCTTATGGGATATGAAAAACGCTAAATCTTCCTTATTTCTTAAAGAAAATTGATGAAATTTGGTAAATAGTATCCTAGATCTATTGGATATTGAATAAAACCACCTAATTTCTACATACCTTTTGCAGCAATCTTGTAAACACACATTCCCAAATGTAAAATTCATGGAAATCATAAACACATGTCTTACCTCGCTTGTGTTGGATTTAAAACTGGTAATGCATTTGAAATTTGCTTAGTATGCAGCGTTGTAAACTTTAACTACCGTACAATATTTTTTACCTCATTCTGTAAGCCTTCAGATAATTAGTGTGTTTGATATTGGATTTTATTTTCAATTTACACTGTTAATTGAGGATAACGGTTAGAGATATGAATGAGATATGAGGTGAGATAAGGTGAGATGAGTCCCAGGCCCCGCGGTCGGCCACATTTCACTGCCGGTTATCGGCCCATAGATTGTCGTCGCCGTCGTGTTCACACCTGATTATCTACCGGATCTCGCTGAAGATAACCACGTAGATGAGGAGCGATGAGTCTCGACCGCGATCGGCCACATTTCACTGCCGGTTATCGGCCCATACGACATCGCCATCACCGTCGGTTCACACCCCATTATCTACCGGATCTCGTAGAAAATAACCACGTAGATCAGGAGAGACGAGTCCCAGGCCGCGGTCAGTCACATTTTACTTTTGATTTATCCGGCTCATACATCGCCGTCACCGTCGTTTCACACTTCATTATCTGCCGGACCTCGCTGACAATAACCACGTAGATCAGGAGAGACGATTCCCTGGCCGCGGTCGGTCACATTTCACTGCTGGTTATCGGCCCATACATCGCCGTCGCCGTCGCTTCACACTTCATTATCTACCGGACCTCGCTAACAATAACCACGTAGATCAGGATCGGAGACGAGTCCCAGACCGCGGTTGGCCACATTTCATTGCCGTTTATTGGCTCATACATCGCCGCCCGCCGTCGCCGTCGCTTCACACCTCATTATCTACCGGATCTCGCTGACGATAACCATGTAGATGAGGAGATATGTGTCCCAGGTCGCGATAGGCCACATTTCACTGCCGGTTATCGCCACATACATGGCCGTCGCCGACGCTTTCATACCTCATTATCTACCGGATCTCGCTGACGATAACCACGTAGATGAGGAGATATGAGTCCCAAGTCGCGGTAGGCCACATTTCACTGCCGGTTATCGCCACATACATGGCCGTCGCCGTCGCTTTTACACCTCGTTATCTACCGGATCTCGCTGACGATAACCACGTAGACAAGGAGAGATGAGTCCCAGGTCGCGGTAGGCCACATTTCACTGCCGGTTATCGCCACATACATGGCCGTCGCCGACGCTTTCATACCTCATTATCTACCGGATCTCGCTGACGATAACCACGTAGATGAGGAGATATGAGTCTTAGGTCGCGGTAGGCCACATTTCACTGCCGGTTATCGCCACATACATGGCCGTCGCTGACGCTTTCATACCTCATTATCTACCGGATCTCGCTGACGATAACCACGTAGATGAGGAGATATGAGTCCCAGGTCGCGGTAGGCCACATTTCACTGCCGGTTATCGCCACATACATGGCCGTCGCCGACGCTTTCATACCTCACAATCTACCGGATCTCGCTGACGATAACCACGTAGATGAAGAGATATGAGTCCCAGGTCGCGGTAGGCCACATTTCACTGCCGGTTATCGCCACATACATGGCCGTCGCCGTCGCTTTCACACCTCATTATCTACCGGATCTCGCTGACGATAACCACGTAGACAAGGAGAGGTGAGTCCCAGGTCGCGGTAGGCCACATTTCACTGCCGGTTATCGCCACATACATGGCCTTCGCCGACGCTTTCTTACCTCATAATCTACCGGATCTCGCTGACGATAACCACGTAGATAAGGAGAGATGAGTCCCAGGTCGCGGTAGGCCACATTTCACTGCCGGTTATCGCCACATACATGGCCGTCGCCGTCACTTTCACACCTCATTATCTACCGGATCTCTCTGACCGTGTCTTCATAACCATTAATTCCAATCAATTACTAATAAATAAGTTATATAAATAGCATATCCATGTAAAATCGCTAAGATAATGTGAGATCAAATATTTTATATTTACATAACATATTTTACTTCCATTTTTATATAGTTGCTAAACTTTGTAACTTGGTTCTCTAGATATTTTTTGGACTAAATGTTAATCTCCCATTGATACATCTGGTTAAAGCGGTGCTATTGATTAGACATTGTTTGACTTATACTACATTGGCTTACGATTAAATTGCTGATTTTACCTAAAAGTTTTGTATCGGTTTTTTACTAAAGCTATCTACTTCAAAAATTAGGGCGTTTTAATATTTTACATTATATTATTATCTGATCCCAACCTATTTCTTTCACACATTTCCTTGGACACAGATATCTTTCTCACGATCAAAGTTGAATATTAATGTTCAGGATAAGAGTTTCACGGCGGAAACTAAATTTCTTTAGTATACTTATTCTGGATTCCGCAGTCATTTTCTTTTATAAATTAAGGCCACGTACTTTATACATAATATTATTTATTTACTTGTTTTATTTTCAATATGCTTAAAATAACTTTCATCCTGAAATGTAAGTTTTTTGTAAGGAGATTCCATACTTCAACTAATAGTTTAGATGATTAGTAATCAATTTTTATAGATTCTCATACCTTTCTTTATTTAAAATAGGCCTAGCATGCGACAAATTCATTGATGACATGAGTTTTACAAGATTTATCATTGATTGTTAATATTTTGTATTAAAATTCTTATAATGAAGGTTTTACTTTTGATAGGTGAAAACAAGGTGTTATGTAAAATTTCGTTAATAGTTTTAGCGTTTTTCTTGAATCTCTGTGGAGGAGATTAAATTTATTAGTTGCTGACATTTAAGAAAGGTGTCTGGTTTCTTTCTTTTATTTATTCATCTATTTACTTATTACTTATTACTGATTACTTGTTTGTCTGGTTTCTGACATTTAAGAAAGAGGTCCAGGTTTCTTTGTTACAGATAAAAGATTTCTTATAGAATATTAGGTTAGTTTCCGTTTTCTATGGCCATACCAAAAGCTGACGGGCATAATAGTAGTAAATATTACGTGCTAGGCGAGACGATTTCATTCGGAATTAGTTCGTATGGAAAACGTTTTATAAGTATTTATCTAAATAGTACCACTGGCTTAAAACCTTTATTTTAATCTAAACCAGTTGACGACAAAGTGATTTTGAGTCCTATGTTTTTGCTATAAATACTATCCGTTAAATACCTTTTATAAAATACCAAATATATATCAAGAATTTAAATGGGAACCATCCAAAAATCTAAATCAATCACCTTACAAAAAGTACCTTACTTAATAAAACAACACCTTATACATACTACCTTTGTAGAAAATTAGAACGGAGCTGAAGGTAATTAACAAAATTATGGCTATTAGAGCCCTCAGGGAGCAAATAGCAGTAATTTTCTCGAATCAAACACTGGTTATTGTGACGCAGGTAGACGTTCACACCCCCAACTACTTTAAAGACTTCAAAGGGATAAAATATAATGATTACAATATTAGTGCCCTAGAAAAATTGAGCGCGGCGGCAGTTCTCCATTGCTACAAGTTCTGGATACTGACTGTCATGGCATTTATAATGCGTGTAAGGGAGGGGTCACATCACCCTGGTTCAAGTGGTTTCAACTGGTTGGTTTCCACGGTTGACTTTTAATTGAAACTATTCTAATGGATTGGACGTTTTCCAATAAATCAAAGATTTACTCTTGTTAACTCAATTTTGTAAAAAGTAAAACATAACTCATTATTTTACTATACATAAAATACGCCGACCGTTGTTTACCAGGCTACAAAAAACGTGGATTTTCTTAAATTAATTTGACTTTTATTTACAATATTCAACACTATATGTAATGTGTTCCGTTTATAAAATAAATATTGAAACATCAAGCAGATTAGGTTCTGGAATTTACTGATGTTACTGGTGTATCTATTTCATGTAAACCTTCCAGGAGTTCATATAAATTAACTTATTGAGACATAACAAACATAAATATATATTATTTTAATTCAAAGTTTCTTAAGTTAGTTTTTAAAAAACAGGCTAGAAAAATAAAAATCTAACATCGCGGTGACACAGCTTGCGACCGTTGTTCAGTCAATTATTCTCATGCTACTGCACTGCAGTGACAATTACTCCTTTAAATTGAAGCAACTTATACAGTCAGGAATTGCAGCTGAAAATATAATATGCAATACAACTTGAGCATAAAATTATGGAAATTTGTATAGTTGGGCTATGATTGGAGTAAAAAAGGATGATACCATCATCCGTTTATTCATTCTGTTCTTGGGCGGTTAAGTTTTGCGGAGATTTCTCTTACCGTTACCTTAATTAGTGGTAGTAAATCATTATGTTATGAAGGGCAATAAATGTTTGGAAAAGGTTCGAAACCAAGTAAATAAGTAATAAAGGAACAGAAAATATTGAAATTGTTCAATGAACAATAACATTCATCAAACTGCTTTTTCTGCAATGATAGAATATTGGCTATGCTTATTTTATCTTCACAAGTTAATTCGTACTTTTAATAAATTTTCTGGGTATGGGTAAATACCCCCGTCGCAGCAAAGCTGCGTACTAGGCGAATTTCAAAAGAATTATTTTTTATATGGGAGCTTATTTAATTTATGTAAGAGAACATTTTTTAAACACCTTACGTAATTATTGCAAAAAGTATATTAAATAATAATTGAAGAGCCTACGATATAAAGGAAATGATCATGGGAATCACTTCGGTATCCACTCCAGTAATACGCTTTTTGTTATTCTTATAATTATTAGACTATTTTTTTTTGTAAGTGTATTCTTGTTATAGTATAAAAATGTAAGCAAACATTCAATCAATGATCTAAAATCAGTCAAAATCAAAAGAAATAAAATAATAAAAAAAACAAATTAAATCCAAACATATGATTCATTTTAAAATTTAAAAAAGCTTGTTGCAGCAAACTTGCATACTCTGTCAATTTCCAAAGGACTTATTTTTTATATGTGGGCATATTCTACATTAGTTAGGGAAGTTGTTGTTTTGAATATTTTATTTTGTTTAAATATTCCTAATTTAAATAAAGTAAATTTTATCATTCATATTCTTATTTCTCAATGATTATTTATATTCTAATAATTTTTAATAAATGTATACTTGTTACAGTACATACAAGTCAGCAAACATGTTATCAATCTACACAGATCCAAGGAATAAAAACAAATCAATCATCACATGAACAAATTTAATTCAATCATATGGTTTGTAATATAATTCTTTTAAATCCCATTTTTGGGGAATTCAATGAAAAATTTAGATATTTATATCAGAATTTGGATTGTTCATGTTCCTTCAAGGGACAATGTACTGCATTTAGCAGATCCAATATCTCAGTAACCGATTGATGTAGAGTGATCATTCAAAATGCTATATTGTTTATTTTTTCAAGCTGAATTCAATTTTGACACTTAAATTTATAAAAAATGAATATAAAGATATTAAATCCTAAAAATAAATTTTATTTTGTCAAAAAATCCTCCTTGGAGTTAACTTATCACGCTGGTTCTCGAACTCGAAGTAATAAATGTCACCCTAGATGTTTGTACCAAATTTTATCGCGATCGGACCTTTTTTACAAAAGTTATCGCGCCTACGGACAGGTATATATATCCTTATATATATATATATATATATATATATATATATATATATATATATATGAAAATGAACGAACGGTGTTTTTGGGGTCTGGGGGCATCAAAATGAAAAGTTACGGTGGTCCCGTGCTTAAGTCTTACCATGCCGCCTACGGTAATAGCTACTTCCCTATAGGGGGAAATTCGCTAAAAGTAGAAAAGTAAAAAGTTCCCTGACATCAACGAAAAACATGTAGGGTAACCACGATTGTAACTGGAGAAAGACATTTTGTAGGGTTGAAAACGTGCGAAACAAAAAACAAATCGATACGGTCAAGTGTATATGTACATATTTGTCCACTAATATTTGACTACCCTGTATTACTCTATGTATTTGGTGTATTTCCCTCAGTTTGTGATTCTGCAGATTTAATATTTACTATACTAGCATTATTATTTTGTTAACTGTAACAAAATCAAACCTTGACATCAATTCATTGTTCATACATAGCACGTGTGCATAACACGATATGACTTGCTGTGAATACGTGAACGTGTGGTACTCAATGTTCACCATTCTGACCTGTTATCATTTAGTTATTTCTTATTATTAAAAATAGTTCACTCATTCAAATCCTACTTATTTTATATCTCACTAACATCTGGCTTATTTGATCTCTTATCCTCCTGTAACATCTGTAATATTCAACCCTTTCTTAACTAAAAACTATCTCAGCGTGTGAGCTTAAAAATATATAAAGTTTTCTAAATATATATAAAGTAAAGACTGAGTATACTTATACTTTTCCATAACCAAGTATATCACAATGGAAACATATGGAACACAGTGTACAATCAATGCATTATTTATTTAATTATTTATTTAATGTTTCTAAAGACTCATTATTTATTTAATGTTTCTAAAGACTCCAAGGCTGCCAAGAAACGATCGATTCCCAGATCGATGTTATTCAGATCGGTTTGTTTTTGTCTGTCGAGAGAGGGGCAGAAAGTTATGTTACCTTCTTTTGTGTTGTACTTCTATTGAAATTTCCGAGAAATAAATTGTAAAAAATATTGTTGTGTAAGGAAATAAACCTAAGCACTACTTACATTTGACGTTATTCTTAACTTAACGTTAATCTCATTTAAGAAATGCTAATATAAATAAATACTAGATCACTCTGTTAGCTCCTCTTGCAACCAGTTTTGTCATTTCATAAAAAAAGCACTGCATTCGGTAGTTGGTCTTAAGAAATATTTTTAAACCATGATCATACGTGTAGTTGTAAGAAAAGTGGCTTCAGTTTGATCCATTATCGATGGATAGTAACACTGTGAAATTCAGCTCTTTCCTGTAATCAAGTGAAGACCTTTCTTATTCTGCAACGTATTGGTAAACCCACGTCGAAATTCCTTCAAGTTGTAGTCCAGTCAATTTACGCGATGACCTCAAAAAAACTGCAAGAAAACATTTTTTGATGGAATTCTACTTAAAAAATATGAATTTTAACATATCCAAAGAATACAAAAATTGGACCATGGGAACCAAATTAAAATAGCGCACTGTTTTTAAACACTTTTTTACAGTCTATTAGTTTAAAAAGTACCTTCCAAAATTTGTAGGTCAGAAACAATTACGTTTACAAAACGTTCGGCATATTGACAGCAACAAACTGTAAATCATGTGTTTTTATATTCAGTATTGCCAACTTAATTCATACAAAAACGTTATTACCTTGCTGTTAAATGCATGCGGTTTTTTTCTTAAGTTTAAACACTGTAGTTATTAAAAGAAATTTAAAGTAAGCAAATGAAAATCAACAGTTTTGCTCTGTTTTCTTACAGACCATCGCGGCATTGCCGGATTTCTTCCCATATATTTCTTATGAGATTACTTTCAGTCCCATGGGAGAAAAATTATATACTTCTAGTACCGTGGAAGAAAAAGTAGGTACTTTTAGTCCCGTGGGAGAAAAAGTAAGTAAGTCCCATGAAGTCTAAACTACTACTTAAGTATTCTATTCCAGGGACTAAAAGACGACTTTAGATATTAGGTGGAGGAAAAAATTTGTTCATCTGTTATCAAGTTATGACTCTGAAAAGAAAGCCCCTCGCGTAATAATATATCAATTCTGTCAAAGAATATTTGTGTCGATTTTAAAGAATTGTGTGATATGTTTTCCGCTAATGTTTGTAGTACTACCTTTGATATAATTAACTGCATTATCCACATCGAACTGGACTGTGCATTCGCATGAGTAATTTACACATTTTGCTTTTTTTCGGGGGGGGGGGATGACAGACATTAGCTTAGAAGGTCGAAATATTGTGGGTCCAGATTCGTATATATATATATCATTGGCTTTTACATTGTTAGATGGTCAACTCAGTATGCAATTTGAGTGAAGTTTGAGATAAAACGCTGCCAAAATCTGCCATCAGCAGCACATGGTAACTAGAGTTACTGTATATGAGGGCGGACTTAAATGGTATGATAAGATGTCGTTTAATAAATTAGTTTACGCATTATTTTATCTGAAGTTTTATCTTTTTCATGATTTATAAAGTAGGGCAGTGTTGAAAAATGAGGATAGAAAATAAGCATTCTTCATTGTATTGTTAATATTAAAAACAAATACCTGTGAAGACATCCACATAAGTTTTAGTCAAACATAAATAGCACATTTTTTAGCATGAAAGTTAGAAACTCAGTAGACCCACAGAAAATTGGTTAGTAGTTGTGTTATCACATTTATGTACATACTGCTGTTACATACCCTTAGCTACATACCCTGCTGTTACTGACACAGGGATATTTGGGATGAATTAAATAATATTTTTTTGCTCTGAACTGTTATATTGAAAAAAGGATGTCTGAACTAAGAATTTTTTATTGATTAGATTTCCACATAACTTTCTCCTTTTCGTCGTTTTGTCAATAATGTCATGTTAAGTCATGTAGTTAAAGTTTCAATAACTTTGTAGTTGCAGGGTTACCATAACCTAGACAGAAAGACAAATATCCCACCATCAGGGGCTGCTCTTCATACATATAATGATTAATAATTGTGATTGTTAACTCTTTACAGAACATTCTATGTTTTTTATGGTTTAATGCCCAGGCTGTGCCATACTTGGAGTATAAACTTGGAATATATTTTATGTTTTAATTTTTTTCTAGTTAACAGGTCCCTGTTGATAAGTCAATATTGGACTTACAGGGCCATTATTGTAACTATTTTTCTGAGAATAAATGGATTGAATTGAATTGAATTGAACATGTTACAATACTAGTTGAAAATTACTGTATAAACATCTGTACACAAAGTAGGGCTACTAGGATTAATAAGAAAAAACTGTATATTCTTGCATTACCATACTATTGCAACACCACACTGTATATCCTAGCTTTACTTGCCAAAATATTTATCACATTTACACCAGCTCAGGATATGTATAGTGTAATTCGTTATTTATTTATTTATTTATTTCAATTTGTACAAATATTAGGTTTAGGTTTCCAATTTATACAAATCATACATACAAATCATATATACAAATAAAAACTTAGTTTATAGTGAATAGTACTGAGTTTCATGCAGTTTCATATATGCTACCATAACATTTTCATGCAAAAACAGTGCATACATTAGCATAACAACTAGAACAACCTAATAAATACATGCAACTAAGTAATGAACAGTATGGAAAATGTACGAGACTAACAAATTTATGATTTAAATATTTTGAAATTAATGTTGATACATTATAACTGACTTATAAATACATGCAACAATGTCAACAATTCAGCAAAGGCAACAAGACATATTATATAATGACTAGGATATTTAACAAAAAAAACTTTAGAAAAACATTCAAAAATAACATGCTAAAGGACTTGAAGCAAAATGCTGGAAATAAGTGCAAAAACAAGAAAAAATCTAATAAAAAAGTATTGCATGGTAGTACTAACTTAAAAAATTCTAATTTACATCAATCAAGAATGTTTTAACTAGAAATCAAGTTAGAAATTAATTGCCAAACATAAAGAAAAAGCTACATATACAATGCAATATAACTGACGAATAAATACATGCAACAATATTAATAATTCAACAAATGCAACAAGGTATACTTTATATAATAACTAGGATATTTAACAAGAAAAACAATAACTTTTTTTTATAATTAGTGCAAAAAAACCAAAAAAGTACTACAAAAAATATTGTGTGCCAATAGATTGGTGCCAATAGATGTTCAATAAATAGGTGCTCGAATAACAACATGTATTATTCTAACCATGACTTCCCTACTGTCCTACTTTCCTGGCTGTTTCATCGCCCAAGATCTATTTCTCCCCAGCTAGTTACAGGTTGAACACGATAAAAATAAAGATGAAAAACTAAATTTTAGTAAAAATTACTTTTCCAACTGAGTTTAACTAATTCAGCTGAATATCCTAGAGAGTTGGTGGTTGGGGTGGTTAACAAGCCCCTTTTTCCGACCTCCTACTGTTTTGAAACACAATAAACTATTGCCTTAATGACGAACAGCGGGCAGTTCCTACAGTGGAGGATAAACTGAAGCCTCCACTATCCTTTTTGGAATTTAAAAAGAAAAAAAGAAATAAGTCCTGTATAATGTTGAGAATTCCACTAGCCATTTTGTGATAAATCTTTTTTTTTTTCAAGGAAACGATACAATAAAACAACTATCGTTTTAGAAATATTTCTTTCAGTTGCATTTTAGATTTGTATAAATCATTTAACTTTTAAAATATTACTTTAAGGTTGTTTTGATAAAAACAATTTATAAAAAACTATTACGTTTCTGTTATACCACTGCGTGACATGTTTCATTCTATTTGCTTGCAGATAACACAGGCAGAGAACAAAGCTTGACAAGATCAGCAAAGAACGTTCTTCATGCATTATGCAAGTGTCAACACCTGTGATTCCGACTCCCTAAGTTTGTTTCATCCAACCAAGGGGCAGTCTTTTTATCCCTCTGTAATTTTCATCTGAAATAAGTGATCTATTAATCATTGTAATTCTGTAAAAACTGCCTAAATAAATATTTCATCCACAATAAACTAATGTTCCTAAAAGTTGTTCACATTTTCACCACGTGTTAATTATAAAATAATATTAGTAATAATAATAATATGAAATACTCACCTAAGCCACTAATTTTAATTATAAATTCAATTATTTTATGGAAATTATTGTAAAGGTTATATTTTTTGGTGGACTGATCAGACCCTTTGGTCAGTAAGGACGATTCCATTCGTTAATAATATTATATAATTAGCAGTAAAACGTTTTATTTTTCTGTTAAATAACAGGAATAAAATTTGAATTTTATTTCGAACTTACATTATGGCTACAGTTTAGTTTTACTCAACTTACATCAGCTATCTTCACTATCACAACGCAAACCCTTAATCGACAATTTTTGAAAGAATTACACAATATATGATTTCAGTCACGACTAATAAATTAATCATTGGTAGGCTTAAATAGATGAAAAAAATATAACGTACGGTTTTATTGTATTTATTTTTTTTAACAGAAAATATTAAAAACACCCTCGTTATAGCATATCTGCATACTCAGCGAATTTCAAATGCAAACAAAGATATTTTAATCCAACATAGTGAGATGTGATATTTTTTGTAAGCTCCATAAGAATAATATGGGGAATGAGTTCGCAGGTTTGCTGCATATGTAAGTTAAAACTGGGTGTTTTTAATTCAATATATAGTAGATCTGAACTAGAAAAAGCCATATACCAAGTTTTATAAGGATTTGTTAAGAAATAGGAAAGATATAGAATATTTTTATTTCCCATCAGGATAACATGGGGGATGAATATGCTGGTGGGGGATGAGTATGCAGGTTTACTGTCACAATAATGGAAATACATGGTTTTTAGTCGGTATCTACAATTTTTAAGATCCATGTTTTTTAAATTAGTAATTAGTTATATAAAATAGAACAGATATTTAAATATGACATTTTAAAGTTTCTTAATACGGTAAATAAAATTGCAAAATATTTAATATCGGCATTTTTGAAATCATTTAGTGAAATTAGACCAGCATTTTTTTGAAGAAACGATTAAATTTAATTTTAGCTCATAATATGAAATTATTATGTTTTCATATTATGAAAACGAAAATTTTAACATTTTCTGTGAATACGAAGAAATAACCTAGCTATTTTGCCTATCCTGAAGAATCTCAAAATGTCTTGAGAAAACAAAACTATGACTTAACACTTTGCTCATTTGAGAAACACATTAAGTCTACTCGGAGACAAAGTTTGAGAACGTTGCTTTAACGAGACTAGATTATCTCCGGAGGTATTAACGGAGATGAATGGCTTGTAAAGAAAGTAAAGTGAAGCCATTAACTATAGTTTTCAGGTAAAAATAAAATTGTCCTTTGTAATCCTACGAAGTTTGTTAAATATTGGGGGTGAGGGGTACAATATGTATTTTCCGCCGTCCATAAGAATACCGTAATTTATAAAATATCATTATATTAAACATTAATATTTACAGCAGCTTACCAGTAAAAACAGTTCATTAAAACAACTGAGTGCCAGTATAGATATGCCGTATGCAAATCACAGTTTATCATTCCATTACTATCAGATTTTCCTGAAAATCTGATAGTAATGTAAACTGTCCATGAGCTAGTCCCTATCTACGGCAGTTTTTGTTTTTTCTGCGACACATCAGTACCTTTTGGAACTGCAGCTTCTCAAGAGCCCATGTTAAATTTGAGCACTTTTCGCTGCGCTAGGTGGTTCAGGGGTAAACGCGGTATCATTTTTGGCATCTCCAATTCTTAAAATAACATTAATTTGGAAATACCATTGTGAAGATAAAGAGTTGTAGATTGTATATTGCTTCTCCTAAATCGTTAATGCTCACTCATTTGAAAATTAATGGAGTTGGTCAACTTCAACGGAATGTATCGTCAGAATACGTTAACGTTCACGTCATTATGAATGAGTTCGGATTTCGTATAAACATTCTACAGCTATTTATCTTTAAAATGGTCAACAAAATTAAATGTTACTTAAAAACTATAGGCGCTAAATGAAATGAAAAGGAAATAAAATAATTTTTTTTTTTGTTAATAATGTTAAAATAATGAAATTCTGGGTAGGCTTACATTACTATAGGGGAAATTTTAATCTTAGATATAGACTCAGAGGTTCTTTGTTCTCAGGGTAACTTAAATAAAACATGGCATGTCCTTTCTTGCTAAAGCGAATCATTCATGGAGTTAAAACTCTTCTTGCTCTCCTTTTCTTTAGCCGCAAAGTTTATTTAGTTATAATATAAATTTAAAATTTACTACTATTGGAGCTCTGTAATTGAACAGATATTACAAGCATAATCCTATTTGTAGGTATTATTCCACATATACTCGTTATATATCACGATGAAAACTTGTTGCAGTATTCTCTAAAATACATATCATGCCATGTCATAAATATATGATGGTAGTATTAGATTCTAGTTTCTTCTTAGTTTATTCTTATTTTCCTCTAGTTTATTGTTACTGGCCACGATTTAAGAAGAGGGATTTATTGGTTTCAATTTGATTACCATAAATTTCCTAATCGTTGCCAATGTGATGGTTGGGTGGTTTGACCTTTGTAAAGAGGAAGTGTTTGGGCATGTTGTATGAGTAGACTGGAATTAAACAGACGGTACTTTGGTATTATACGGAGGCCACTATATTTAAGAGATTTTATTTACTGGATACCAATTATATCATCATAATTATACTGACTTAATTATGATGAGCGGTCTTTATGTTTGGCCTCCCAGAAGACAGCGATGTTGGCGGGGATTGAGTGTTGAACACGTCGCCTTCGCTAGCGGCCACACCCGGTCGCCACATGTACGGCAAGCCCCTTAAACAGCGCGCTGCAGCGGTTATGTTAGGTTGGGTTATCATAAATATGTTAGTAGGAATTTCCTCGTTTCGTTACTAATCGAACGATACCGAATGAGATATACTTTCGGCAGTGACAGGTGATGCGTGCGCTCCGGTCAACGACCTACCTTGGCCTAATTTGAAGGGATTTGGTGGGCAAACGTATGACACATTTGGTATCGTTAGATTCGTAACAAAACGAGGAAAGTCCTACTAACATATTTATGATAGCCTAACCTAACATAACCGCCACAGCGCACTGTATAAGGGTGGCCTCCGCATAATACCAGAGTACCCAACAGACTCTTGTTATGCTGACTGACTGACAGCTCAGGCTTTAAGTAGGTCAGGTAACAAGAGGTTGGCGGTAATTTGCTTAGGAGGGAGTTTTGCGTGTGAGTTGGAGGACCGAGGAGCCTCAGGGCTCGTGGCCCATCAGGCCAGGGCCCACGTAAGTAATCTAAGTTTTTCAGTTCTTTCCAATTTTGAAATGTAGGTCTTATATATTCATCCAAAATTCCAGGCTGCTCACCCTTATAATCATCTTTAATTGAATTTTTACTTTTTAACATATTTAGCTTGTTTCTAACTTTTAAAAAAGTAATAAGTAATGTTTGTTGTCTTTTTTGAGTCGTCATGGTATTAATATCATATTTTGTAAAGTATAAATATGGAATGAGCATTTTGTTAGCTTGAGATTAAATGCATTTCATTGACAGCAAACATGTCTCTTATTTGTTGGAGCTACGTTCCCAATGTGGTCGTGTATGGGACTCCTTAGTTAACAGCCAACGTGGGGGGGGGGGGTTTCACACGTCACACCTATGCCTCATTATTGAACTTACGTTATTTAGTTAACATTAAAACACGATTAAATATTTAAAGGGAACGTATTACAAAACATTTTTAAAAATCATTCTAGCAGTAAACCATTTAGTAGCATTATTTACACTGAATTGTTTATTATTTCAATGTTGTTTTTCATCATAAAACCTATCTACCTTAAACTTATTTGCTTTGTTCCTCTATTTGCTGGTGACCTCCAAAGTAGTTTTAAATAAATATAGATCTACATTAAAAAAGTTTAATGCTTTGCATAAATATTGTATGAGGTTCCAATGTAAGGATAAGTTTAAACCTTTCGTAATTAATAATTAGTTACAAGTTTTTACGGCGGCATTATTGTAAGAAAATGTATAATACACTGATGTAGTTAAAGGTTTAAGCTTTGACGACACCACGAGTACTGGTATGAGAATATTGAGTGCTAATGCAATATCCGGACCTTTGACCCGATAGATCCTGAATACTCTGCCGGAACCCTTTGTAATATCCCGGGGTTACCGTAAAGCTAGTAAATGGATTACGAAGATTTTATTTCTCGATTGATCTTATGTAAGGATAGGATTTTTTCAGCTTCCTGCCTAAGATCCGACAACACTGTAGGAGCTAATTGAAGGAGCTGAGTGAACTTAACAGTTAATAAAGTAACGCTTACACCCAAAACAGTTTTGCGACTACTGGCCAGGCCAGCTGTTTTTTTTCCTGTGGTACCTACACTTTTAAAATACGCTGGTACTTAAAAATTGAAACAACAGTTTGAATTCATTCACATATGATTTATTTTTCAACTCAGTTTCATCAACTCCACCATGAGAAATCATGTACTGCAATGGTTGTTTAAGTGTTCATGTCCTAGTATATTTTATGTTAAATTGTATCTATATTCAATTTCACATTCACCTTGCAGTGCAGGCCTTATGGGACAGTGAAATTCTTTTACCTATGTTGGGTATATTTGTTTACTAATATCCATAACATAATATTATAAAATTATCAACTGATCATAACATAATCTGGCTATCACAACTTAAATGACCATTTAAAATAAATGGCTTAAGGAAATTCCATACTGAAAGGTGAACGTGGAACCGAGTATAGAGAGGGAGACAACGTTTCTGGCCACCACTCAGCTTTTACCTTTCAATCTCGCCACAAACTGTTATTGCTGCTAGAGAAAGGTCTGGTTCTCTCAAAAATACAGCCAAAAAGGGTGTCTCAAAGAGAAGTTTGAGACTCTTGTTACTTTTTCAAGTGCAGTCTCTGCTGGCTTACCCTAGAGATTCTAGGTGAGTAATTGGTTTTTGGAGCGCGCTGCAGTCTAGCTGATATGCGCTATTTCTACTTTCTTTTTGTTTAAACTGCCTCCAGGAATTCCGCTTGGCTTTCTTGACAGCGAGAATGTATTCAGTGATTGCCTTGTAATATGTCTCTCAGACATTGGTCCATTCGCATTGATTTTGGAGTTTCCTAAGCTTGCTCCTCAGTCGGCTGAGTGCAGCAGTCCACTATTAGTGTTGGCGCCACCACGTCTGTGCCACTGAAGACTATCCTCAATGGTGTTGGTGTTAGTGTATGTGTTGGTGTAAAGCACACTCGCAGGACTTTGGCCGGTATGCACGTTAATTGCAGAGAAAAGGAACTCGGAAAGCACTCCCTTTCTGCGGTGACCAGTCAGTCCCTTTCTCCCTTTTTTGGACCAGTCTCTCCAGGGTTTTCAATAGGAATGAGGAGAGACTTATTAGGCTGAAGGGTTTGGGAACAGAGTATCTCCCTTTCTTTTTTGGGGGATGACCACCACTCTGCTCAGGCATCAGGTCTTGGGAATTTAGGACAGTCTGGATAGTTCACAAATCAAAGGATATCTTGATATATCAAAGGATGCCCTACAAAAGACATCTATTCCACATTGAATTATGACGGGAATAATGTCATTCTTTAAGGGGATATTAGAGGGCCAAACTTGTCGATTGCCCATTCACCTTATATCATACCAGTTTCTGCTTGATTAGAACACACTCAATTTTTCTTCAAAATGTGCACTTTTGTGATTAACTATGCAGATAACTTTGATTAATTTCAAAACATAAAAGATACGGCCCAGACCATCTCCTGAGCCTTTAAGGTTTCTACTACTCCAACATTTTGTGAACAAAAAACTCAATTATTTCTATTGGTTGAAAAAAAACGTGGACGGTACATTTTGTAAAAAATATTTATATTTACAAAATACTCTGAATCTTATGAAACATCAAATACTGTTCAATTTAGATTTCAGATTGTCAATCCTTGTAAGCTGCTCATAAAGTAAAAAACAGTATACTGTCTCTAAAACAATAATGATATTATTGTTTTTTATAAATATCAAACTTTTTATAAATGTTAGAATTTACATACTGTGAAGTATATTTGAGGTATCAAAATATTAGTGGATTTTTCCCTGGCCATTTGAAGATGAAGGTAAGAATGTATTGATTCTTCGAAGGTAACGATCAGAAGATTGAGGTTACCGATAAAATGTATTGCTGAGTCGGGAACGGCATCGTAACCGCTGATGTGTGTCCTAGCATACTGTGGTTGGCACGGAGTTCGGCACTCCTTGCCCAATCGTTCTTGTCCTAAAAAATAGGATAAAATATGTTAATAGATGTTCACATGTTTTCGGACAAGACATGTTTTAGGCAACGATGTCCTTGCCCAATCGTTCTTGTCCTAAGAAATAGGATAAAATATGTTAATAGATAATCACATGTTTTCGGACATGGTTTCACACGATATTTTTAGATGGAACAAAGGATGTATACATTTATATGATAGCATAGAAAGAGAAAATGTTTTTCATCATGAATAAATGACTCTAAGACGAAATTATAGCTTGCATGGTTCGGAAACATCTGTTAACACCCGCATTTGGTATTTACAACAACAAATATTTAATAAGGTAAAAAATAATGTTACGAGATTCTTAGCGAGTCATTGCCTAAAATACGAGTTTTGAAACATTTTTGGATGTATTTTCCTACAACTCCGCGGAAGTTACCAGTTACGCAATGAAAACTAACCCTAAATCAGACACTTTTTGAGGTGCGAGCGAGAAAGTACTTTACGCTCGTCAGCTAAATACATTCTACTTTACGCGCTCCAGGTGGTTGTTTTACTCTTCCGCATCGTGACTGTGCTTGAATAAAATGTGAATTGAGGTTGAACCTCAACACATGTGCATTTAGATACAATGTGCATCAGGAATGGCAAGTGACAACTAAATGTACTAGATATCAGGAAATCTACAGTTGTAGAGAGAACGCTGTATTTAGTTCGTGTTCATATCGCTTTCTCTAAATAACCATATTCCGCGACGCATTGTGCGGTGACTGTTTAGCTCAAGCTATTAAGACCCTCCTTACGCGATTAATAGTTCAATTCATATTTATTCAAATCTCTATAAAGCAAATACAATTCATAACATTTTTGTTGGTATCTTAAGAATTCATTCCTTGAATTTTTATCAGACGAATGATCGTAAATATATTAGTTTTTCAGATATGAGACAACAGTTCATAACTTACAATGTACGATAGTTATTATTACTTTAGTGTTTGCTCCAGGTATACCAAATCCCTCTTAAAATTTTATGTATATTGCTGTTTTAGGATTTGTAAATAACACAAAACGGATATAATCAAAATGAAAACCTTAATTTGTAATCTTAAAAAAAACATAATTTTATATTTTGAAATAATTTTTGATGTAATTTTCTCTTTGTCTTAATAAAGGACCAATGATAAATGCTAATTTTTATCTAACATAATGCTAGAAATTTTTAATTTATTTTGGAAGTACATTGACTTTATGTGTTTTAAATATAACTAGCTGATCAACAGAGTGGTACTGGTGGAAAAATTTTATTGGGACAATTTAATAGATTCTATATTAAGCTTACCATGAGAACACCATAAGCTTCCTTGTAGTTGAACAAACTTTGGAGTGCCTTAGAACGTAACCCTATGGGAATTTGTAAAACCATTCCTTCGTAATATCTATGGCCCGAGGGGAAGATAAAGACCAAATTTCAACTATGTGCGTTTTATAGTTTTGGAGATATGCTGTCTGTTAGAAACCTTCTTCTCTTTTATGTACAGTATCATAAAGCTTAAACATGTATTGAACGATGGAAAGAACTTTATTGAGGAATCAATAATTGATGTTGACAAATAAATATCCACTTTTACCAACGCCTTCTCGTAACAAAAGAAGAGTGTTGTGGCAAGATTGATCACAGTGATTTAACAGCCAATTATCCTTTATTCTTATCCCTCCTCAGTGAGGCGAAATGTTTTCCTTCAGTTGTACATTTTTAGCCTCTGCTCCGCCGGGGTATTCTCTCACTCTCGTTTTTTTTCTTTCCGGTTTGTAGTGTGATACGAAAAATTGAATAGATTCAATGTCGAAAATACTCAAATTTACTAACTGCATTTATTTATAATACATTTCTATTGATCAATTAGGGAAATAAAAACGTTTTAAAGGCTTTAGGATTTGAACTGCTCAAGTATTTGGTAATTATAAATAAATTATACAGTTTTGTAACTATATAAATCGAAAACTGTACTACCTTTTATCATCATGTAAGGATAAACTACAGGGGTGATTCTCAAGTTTGTTGACACCATCCACGGACAGGTAGTTGCATAATTAGCTGCCACATACATTATTGTTAGTCTCTTCAAGTTACAGTTCGCGCACGTATAAATCCCGACCAGTACGAGAATTTTGACGCATCGGGGTGTGAGGAAGAAGGGGAAGTCACTCCCCTACTCGAGCCCTGCTCCTTTACTACTGCTTAGAGCTGTAAATAAGTGAACAAATATTCAAAACAAAAGTAAAATTCTTTGTTGTCAAAATATTTTTAAGATTATGGTTTGAGATTGTGTTTACGTAAGTATTATCTTTGACATGTCACCTATAAATTTGGAAATATGGATTGTATCCTCCGAACTTGTATTTTTACATGTTATTAAATCAGAGTTTAAACTTATAATCGTTATGTCTCCATAAGTTTTAATAAAAAAATCACTTTTCTGGAACTAAACAAATATTGTTTATTTCCTTTGATTGATGACAGCTGTCAACTAGGTCCAGGTTTATGAGTCGCTATCTAACGGATAATAAAATCACTTCAAGAACAAAAAAAAGTGAACAGCCAATAGAAGGCCAAAGAGGTACAAAAAAAACTACTTTGCTGCAGCCAATGACATACGCATATTTAGGAATCGTCTATCTCTCTCTAAACACTCATTGTCCATCTCCCTCCCACACGTTTCTTGAACTGGTTGGGATATTCATGCACGAACTATAGGAAGTAACATCGCTATGATAGAATTAATTTACTTGTATTCTCTAAGCTGGGGTAACTCAGTCGACGATATCAGTACAGCGTGCTTTTCGTCAAATTAAACATTTTTTACTCAGTGTGCGGTCAAATTTAATTTTAGTATCTCCTCTTTCAACATCATAAGGTCAGGTCGTACAGTCTTCGATTTAGAGGGTTACAAAAAAGTGTTTTTAATAACTTCTTGATTAGCATGATACGTGTTGTTGTATTCACTGGGTGTAAATAAAAAAAGTCTTACCACACTTAAAATATATTTTTACACTTATACTGTATTTAAATACAAGATGGTAAATATACAAAAATGGTGGAAAGTGGCGATCGATTTCGGTTGGTCACACCAACCATCATCAGGCCCAATGAGAGACTGGCAGATCCATCATGGCGTCCGTCCTTTTATCCTATTGGCTGCCGGAAGTTCCGTTGAAAACAGGTTTCTGAAGGTACCGCCAGATTCAAAGTTCACTTGCTCGTTAATGAGCTTGTCTCTATCTTTAAATTTTTCTTTATATATATATATAATTCTTCCCATGCGTTCATTACATTTTCCTTTTTACAACATTTCATTATCTTGAGATTTTCTTCTATATTTCCTGTGTTATTTCCGTCTTCTAACAGGTGTTTGGCGATATTAGATCTTTCCGGATTCTAGTTTTTCTAGGCTGATAAATAGTTCTTGTATCTTTTTGCAAAATTAATTGTTTGGCCTATATAAAATTTATCACAGTCATTGCAGCTAATTTTGAATATACCAGCAGTAAACTTGGATGGATCTGCCAGTCTCTCATGGGCCTGATGATGGTCGGTGTGACCAACCGAAATCGATCGCCATTTCCCACCATTTTTGTATATTTACCATCTTGTATGTAAATACAATATAAGTGTAAATATATTTTTATTTACATCCAGTGAAAAGTGTTTTGTTTATTTATTTATTCAAACTAAACAATATCTATAGAGGCTAGTTGTGCAACGACCTCTCTGTGGGTGTTGTCAAAAAACTAAAGAGTCTCCTCTTTTAATTGATTCTTACATCACGATGTTAGGACGTATAGTTTTAGATTTGTAGGCTTAAAAAACTATATCGTTCATTTAGAGTTAACCTGAATTTTTAATGTACAAAATAATCGTATAATCGTGTTACTCTCGAAATATTATTATAAAAATAATCGCTAGTTTTTGAACTTGGTTGATCAATCTAATACGTTTATACGTTCATCTATTATTGAATAGTTCTATACCTATGTAAATGGTATAATACAATCATTTTTGAGCCGAGTAATCAAAACAAGCACCACGTATCGTAAAATCTATTAATCAACTTTAAATACAAAAAATAAACTTCTACAAAATGCCTTCACCTTTTCTTCGTTATACATAGCATTCTTTAAAATATATCTATATTATTAAAAACAATTCTGGGATTTTGTCCAGACCTTGTCGACCTCTATACATTTTTTATCCCCAAATTTGTCATCACAGCTATTACTCTCTAGATGTGTCTATTGCGAGTTTGGGAAAAAATTCATGAAAAGCCTTCACACAGGAGGCTTTTGAAATTCCAGCGAAAACGCTACTATCTGTTGTAGAACCTGTGGACTTATTCCAATGCCATTTGTATATCAAACGGGTGGTCAAGACTGGAAATAGTTACAAAGTTATACCATAGAATGCAGGCCTAGAAAAAGTCAGTTACAATCCTGTAATATTTATCCACATTATTATTTCGATTTCTTAAAATATAAAGATTTTCAAAAGACAAAAGAAAGTGAGGAATAAGGAAGAATATTCACCCTATTGTAAACAAGACCATTAAAGTTTAATCATCTTAATTTCCTGTATTTCTTTTTTAGTTGAAAACTTAAAAGGAACACATGTAACACAGGAGGTGCTCTGGAGGAGGTAGTTTCTAACTATTGACGCATATTTTAATGATGAGAATATTAAGATATCAATATTAAAAAACATGTTGAAGATTTATCTAAAACAATTCAAAGTTTAAAACGCATTATGAATTTAAAACCTGGATTTTGTACTTATAATGAGAGAAGTATTTAAGTTTTTACGGTTAGTCTACCTATTTTTACTTGATTTTGAAATCCTCCATTAAAAATAGCCTATACCTAACGTAGAAATTTTGCAGAAAGTAATGACATGTGCTTGGGTAGTAATTTGTGATACATGTACGTAAGTTACGAAGCAAAAACCAGATTGCTTTGAAAATCTGATTCTCGGCCATTGTGAGTGTTAATAATTTGTTTTTGTTTTTTTTTTCAATGGAGTATGACCAATGTATCAATGCTACTTAGATATTAGTTTATCTCGATTATAGGTTTGCGCATCTTCTTACCATTGTAATGAAAATGAATGCAAGAACGCGTTGACGTTGTGTATAAAATAACATACAGATATAATACTTTTTAAAATCCCTTACTTTTCGAAACCCCATATATAATTTTCGAAGGGATTAAGGCTAGATTATATTAGATTGAAGCCGACCACCAGTAAGGGATATTTTAAAGAGAGTATGAGTGAATGATGAATGCGTGAATTATTAGATAAAATTATCAGTGTTAAAGTAATTAACATGAAACTAAATCCTACATTATATCATGTCATTTTTCAAGTCACAAAGTCTAGGATATTTATTAGGGGAGCATTTAGGATATCTAGGGTAGGCTCAGTTTTCAATCGTCACACTCTTTTTTTATAATTTGTTCACTACCTTAACCGCTTCAACTCCTCCTTTCTGGTAATACTTGGAAATATATTTTTATCCAGGTCTTAATAACTTCAAACGATGTTCACAGTTCTACCTCAACAGACAGTTCTCAGAAACAGATACATGTAAAGGTTGCTGTTGCGGTTCTCTGCAGGCAATTAGTACGATGCCGTGCCTCTCGCATTAATTTTATAAGTTGAAGGTAACTAATGAGCTCGTAAAGCTGAATAGGTGTAAGAATTAAGTTATAATACTACTCTCTATACGGAGTATTTACTCAAATTATCAATGGAATTTCCCGTATCTGAATTAGTAGCTTACTTATACTCTATTGTGTACCGGCTTCCAGTTTTGTATACCAGTTGCACGAATATGTAATTTAAAATTGTTTGATGAGTTATACAAGGTAAAATATTACTACGCCTTTTTTTATTTTCTTTATTTGAACTCAGGAGTTGATTGTTTATGACTATGATTTTTTAGTTTAAATCTACCTCACAATGGAAACTTTTTTACACACCAATTATACAGGGTTTCCGGAAATTATGGTAAAATATTTTAGTATATGATAGGGGAAGTAAATATAAGAAAAAAATTCATATAAACATAGGTCCAAAAGTGCATCGTTTTCTGTCTCTGTGTCTGTTTGTGATTTTAAATATTTAATCATATCTCACAAGCCTCTTAACGCATAAACATCAAACTTGGTATGTGGATGACATTACGAACTATTTTTGTAAGAAATATAAAATTTCTACTTTGTACCATTTCAAAATGGCAACTGTTTTTTGTTTTCAAAGCTAAATATCTTAAAAAAGTACATTTTTGAAAAATTATACAAGAGACAAAAAAAGTTGCAGAATTTAATCCAATTAACGCTGATATTAAAATTATGATTATCGGACAATAACGGAGAAATTTTAACTTCTGAATAAAAATATGGTTCTTTAGAATATAATGTCTGAAATTTGCATGTTTTTATTCGGAAAATCTAAAATTTCTCCGTTACTAGTTGTCCGATTATTATAATCCTAATATCCGCGTAAATTGGATGACATTTTAGAAATTTGATACTTTTTACAAAAATACTTCTTAATAGTGGTCATCCACATACCAAGTTTGAAGAATGTGCATTAGGAGGTTCGTGAGATATGATTAAATATGTAAAAATCTCAAACAGACACAAACGGAAAACGGTGCACTTTAGGACCTATGTTTATATAAACTTATTTCTTATTTTTACCTCTACTATTACATGCTGAAATATTTTACCATAATTTCCGGACACCCTGTATTTAGGCTAGTTTCGTTAGGCTCTATCTTAAAGTGAGTGTGTTTAATGCCGAAGTTTCGTCGAAAGTCTGAGCACCGCCTTTGTATGTTACCAGATGTACGTGTCCGAGTTCGGCCGCAGCGGCTACAACGGTCCACAGTGTTGTAGGCTGCAGTGTTGAACGAGTGCAATGTTAAGGCCGCAGCTCCGACGGACTGACTCGGCGGCACAAAGTATAGAAGCCTTAAAAAGTAAATTATTATACTCACAAACACAAGTCTACAAATTATGATAATATACAGTAGAACCTCGATAAGAAGACACTCGATAACACAAAAACCTTGATAAGAAGTGCACTTTTCAATTCTCCTTTATAATGGAATGACACGTAACGTCTTGTTAACACGAACCTCAATAAGAAGACTCCCTTGATAACGAGACTCTTTCCATATTCCCCTTTGGAGTCTTCTTATCAAGTTCTCTACTGTATATAAAAACAGCTGATTTTTTTAAATAAACCTAATCTTCTATTCCATTTCTTAATTTCAATATAGGCTTAGAAATTCACGAAACTTCAATAAATTTAGTTTATTAACGCTTTAATGTAAACAAATGTAAAACCAACTGGAGGATCAACTGTCTTTATCCGTTTCTACTGAATCCTCTAAACAAATTACCTGAACCCGCAGTGTGTGTTTGGGAGAACGAACAAACTGGATTTAACTTGACCACTCCAGAGGATGTAACAGTGCGGGTCAGATTCTAGTATCCCCTGATGAAATTCTTGTTTTAAACACCTAAATGTGGTAATGTTATACGGGACAATGTTTGTGCTGATTTTTGTTCGAGTAGTTACTTTATTTGTTTTTATTTTGACTAATTTGAGATAATTTATTGTAGGCTTGCTTACGTTAAAAGAAAATTTGTTAAGATATATATATATTATATGTAGGGTGTCCCAGAATAGTCCCTCCCAACTTTTTCCTATATATTTTTTTAATATCAATCCCACACCGCCCCCAAACATTGTTGGGTAGTTAATACTTCATTTTGAGAGGGAACCCAATTTTGGCCGCCATCTTGGATCCACCATATTGGATCTAATATATTTTTTCAATTATAAAACTCGTGTTTTGAGCATTATTTTGTGGTTACGGGCATATTTTGTCAGTTTGTAATGTTTAAATTAGTTGAAAATAAATAGATTAAAAGTACCCATATCTTGAGAACCAAACAAGATATTGTAAACGGATTGCGGCATTGTAATCAGTCAAAAAACTAGCTTGAAATGATGGATAAAAATACCCCCGCTGCAGCAGACCTGCATACTCAGCGAATTCCAAATGCAAAACAAAATATTTCAATCCAACATAGTGAGATTTGACATGTTTTTGTAAGCTCCCTTAGAATAACATAGGGAATGAGCACTCAGGTTTGCTGCTGCAGGTATATTAAAACTGGGTGGTTTTAATTCAATATTTAGTAGATCTGAACTAGAAGACACCATTTATCAAGTTTTATCAACATATTATGATGAGAAATAAGCGAGATATAGAATTTTACTTATTTCCCATAAGGTTAACATTGGGACAACGTACTGTGTTTACCACTTTAAATATCTCGATAACTAATGGACTTAGAGTAGTGATTCAAAATATTAAATTGTTTGTTTTTATGAGCTGAATTCAATGGTGCCAACAAAAATTCGATAAAATTTATTTTACTATGTAAAAATCTAAAAAAAAAAAATTTTTCGGGGGTTTATCCCCCTTTACCCCCCCTTACGGTCTGATCGGGCTGGTTTACGAACTCGTCCGAGGGACTACCACTTTACATGTCTGTACCAAATTTCATTAAGATCGGACCATTTTTACGGCCGCTATCGTGCTCACAGACAGATATATATATATAGATATATCTAAAAATTCGAACGGATGGTGTTTTTTGCTTCTGGGGGCCCCAAAACGAAAAGTTATTATGGTCTCGGGCTTAGGTCTTAACATGAGACCTACGGTAATAGCTTCTTCCCTATAGGGGAAATTCGCTAAAATGAAAGGAAATGGGAGTGAGAGGAGATATAGGAAATCTGTTAATATTACACTACTGTAACACTTAGTAAAACGTACTGTGTTTACCACTTTAAATATCTCGGTAACCAATGGACATAGAACAGTGATTCAAATACTAAATTATTTGCTTTTTCGAGCTGAATTTAAAGGAGCTAACATAAATTGGATTATTTTTACTTTTCTATGTAAAAAACTCAAAAACCCCATTTTTGGTGGGGTTTATCCCCCTTAACCCCCCCCCTTTCGGTGGTCCGATCGCGCTGGTTTTCATACTCGTCCGAATAATTACTACTTTACATGGCTGTGCCAAATTTTATTCAGATTGTACCATTTTTACGGCCGCTATCATGCTTAAAGACACATATAAATATACAGGGGGTTGATAAAAAACCCTTCAGGACATCGGGATATGGGTTTTTACATCAAAACTAAGAAAAAAGTTCCTGTAAATATGGGTCCTAAAATGCTCGGTTATCCGTCTGTTGGTCTTTATGTGTTTTTAACATAACGTTAGAACTACAAAATATATCAACTTCAAACTTGGTACTTATATGCTGACTACTAGGACCTCCTTTGTTTGAAATTCATTGTTGGTGATGGTGATTTTATAATTTGATTAGGATTTTTGCGGACATTTGCCATCACTGACTAGTAAAAAACAAGTTTCACGACGTTTCGGGATCTGGAATCTGATCCCGTGTTCAGGTGGAAGAAAACCTAGAACATAACAAGATTAGTAACACATAGCCAGGAAAACCTGGACAAAAACACAGCTAAAACAGAGAACTGTAAAAGCAGTCACGAAAACACTAGCTGAAAAGAAAAACAATAACACAAAATAACACAGGAATCACAAGAATCAAGAATCACCAGACAGGAGAGATCACGTCCACACCCAATCAGAGCTGAGCTGAGACTGGTAGGAGGACAGCAAATGGCGGCGGCAACGGAAATGGCGGCGGACACGGCCAACCAAATCACGGCGCGCTACCTGTGGCGAAAACCTGAAACAGAGACATGTGATATGCAAATTCCGTGTGTCTGTTTGTGTTTATTAGTTAATTTTTAACCTGATTTTGCCCCTTGGCCTTGCTACGGGTTAACATGTTGTGAGAATTTTGAACAGAATTGTTAGTAATTACCCTATTTGCTGACACTTTATTTTCCCTGTCTTTCAATTCTTTGTTTAATATTGGTAGCCATACTGGCCTTATTTCAAGTGAAGATTGACTGATTGGTTGGTCTGCTAGTTTTATGTATGAAGCTTCAATTAGTTTTCTTTTGAAAAAATGAGGTTCGCGGTGTACTATTTTTGCTTCGTCAAAATTCATCTGGTGATTTTCAGACCAGCAGTGTTGAGCAACTTTTGATTTATCCACTAAGCCCTTCCTCGTGTTATCTTTGTGTTCTTTGATTCTAACATTTAAAGGTCTTTTTGTCTCGCCATAATACGGCCTAGAACAACTATTGCAGTTTATTCTGTAAACACAGTTTTTTGATCCCTGAGTGCCATTTTTTGGTTTGGTTTTTACGAGACATTGCCTAAGAGTGTTTTGTGTCCTAAACGCGGTTCTAACTTTGAACTTCCTAGCAACTCTTCTAATTTTTTCCGATAATCCCGGCACATAAGGGATTGACATAGGAACGAATTCCAATGATGACAAATAGTCCGCAAAAATCCTAATCAAAATACTAGGACCTATTTTAGTGCGGAGTATCAAGTTTCTAATTTCTACCATTTCAAAACGGCAGTCATTTTTATATTTTAAAACTTAATATCTTAAAAACCGTAAATTTGTCAAACATTGGATCAGAGACAAAAAAGTTGCGCAATTTTATTTCCTACAAAACAATATAAAGATTATTAAGATCAAACAGCAATTAAAAGAGTTATTGTAACTTTTCCCTCAGAATACATGCTTGTTTTATGGTAGCTATAGCAATTTTACTTGAATTCTGTTTGCAAAATTGCAATAACTCCGTTAATTGCTGTTCGATGTTATTAATCTTTATATGGTTTTGTAGGAAATACAATTTTTTTGTCTCTTGTCCAATTTTTGAGAAAATTTACAGTTTTAAAACTTAATATCTTAAAAACCGTAAATTTTTCAAAGATTGGAGACGAGGCCAAAAAGTTGCGCAATTTTATTTCCTACAATACCATATAAAGATTATTAAGATCGAACAATAATTAACGGAGTTATTGCAATTTTGCTAACAGAATGCAAGTAAATTTTTCTATAGCTACCATTGAACACGCATGAATTCTGTTGGAAAAATTGCAATAGCTCCGTTAATCGTTGTTCGATCTTAAATCTCTATATGGTTTTGTAGGAAATAAAATTCTGCAACTTTTTAGTCTCTTGTTCAATGTTTGAAAAATTTACGGTTTTTAAGATATTTAGTTTTAAAATATAAAAATGGCCGCCATTTTGAAATGGTACAAAGTAGAAACTTGATACTCCGCACCAAAATAGGTCCTAATAGTCAACATATAAGTACCAAGTTTAAAGTTGGTGTCTATTGTAGTTCCAAAGTTATGCACAATTATGTTAAAAACACATACAGACTGACAGACGGATAGCCGAGCGTTTTAGGATCCATGTGTATAGGAACTGTTTTCTTAGTTTTGATGAAAGTAACCATATCCCGAAGTCCTAAAGGGGATTTATCAATACCCTGTATACCGGGTGTCTAGCCTAAGGTTTTCCAATAGTTGACCTTTTTACTATAAATCTGACAAAAAACTTCTTGCGGGGGCCTTCCCTTTATTTTTAACGCTGCTTTTTTGGTCACATCTAAATTCAAAAATGTGGCCGCCATTTTCCAATTTGGCGGACAACTTTGATTTTTCTTATAGAACACCTTATATATGATGGCGTTTCTGGATCCTACGCTTAGTTTTAATAACTTTTTAATATTCCTTATTTTTTCCTAAACTCAATGGATCAGGAGATATGAGCAGTTTAAGTTAGATTTTTCCCCATTTAAAATGCAAAGTTTCCATACTGAAAAATTGCTAAACATTTCCTCTTTAGTTTCATGAAGCTCTTCCGAGATCCACTTAGGTTTTCCGATTGGTTTTTCAACAGTTTTTTTTCTCTGGACAGGCTATTTCAATATAGTACTTCAATATTTCAAGAAGTCTGTCATATTTATCATGAAAATTTGTTACCATAAAAACCTCCTTCCAGTCCTCATTTCGGAGCCTAAATTTAATTTCATTTATATGTTCTGACTTAATTATCCTAGTTATTCAATATCTTTTCTTAATCTTTTGTTTGCCTAGAATTCTGATGCCTGATAGCCTTATGGTCTGAAATATGTGGATCGTCAGTATATTAGTGACAAAATTGTCTATGCATGTTTGGCTATTTTCTGTAAATGTTGTGGGTCTATTGATTAATGCTTTCAAACCGTAGCTTTCAATTAGGTTTTTAAAGTTATGTGATCTATTTTCATCCTTCAATGTGTCTATGTTGAAGTCTGCACCAATTATTAAATTATTGTCTTGAACTTTGATTTTATGAAAATATTGGCCTAATCTATCCAAAAATTGCTCATCATTTTGCCTGTCAGGAGATTTATATAGGACTGCTATAAAAAAATTAGTTCTTTTTATTGTTATTTTAATGTCAGTGCTGTGCCGTGCAACGCCACGAATCCTTATATATATGTATTCAGTAGCCTCCACTCGCCAATGTCAACCAAAAGCCCAACCGGAAGATCCTTGATTTACCGCTTGTAAGCCCCAATTTAGCCTCGAACCCCTCGCCCCTTCTCTCGTCCCATTACCTGGTTACCACGTTCAAGAAGGAGGTGAATTTTATGGGCGTGCCGGCGGACCGAGTTCCCAAATCGAATTCCATCCAGCACCAGCGAGGACAATAATGGCTAGATAAGTACTTAGTAAGGGGCCGAGCTGGGGAGAGGCAGTTGGGAGTAATTGCTAGATTTAAATGTAGTTTCTGAGTTAAAAGTTGGGCGTCGGCCATCTGCCCACGCCATTTGGGCTTTAAGCCTTAAACCCTTTTATTTTCATAGTAATCGATTCTGGTTCATTAAAATAAATCTGTAAATGAAGGTTTGGTGCGCCTAGAATAACTTATTCAGAAATCAGCCTGGTTATCATTTAGTATATTAGTCATACGGAAGGGAAACCGAAACATGTCAATAGGTTAATTCAGTATATTTGTATTTAGTAATTAAGGTAGGTAGGGCTCATTAAAGCTGGCTAAGGCGAAGCATTCTGGCAGACGATCCTTCCTTTGGGTAAATCCAGACCGAAAATTATATCCTGTTGGCCCAGTCACCGTAGCTTTCAATGTTTCAATCAGATCAGTTAATCCCACCTTTCCTGAAGTAAATTTCCCAGTTAGCAGATCCCTAAAATTTACCCGTTCTCTTGAAATTAACACTACACTCTGTTGAACTACCCATTTCCGATCAGAATTATGTCCAAAAACCAAGCATCAACCTCAGCATCGCAATTGCAACTCACTCCATCCAGAATTCAGTCCACCCAGTACCACCCCCCATCACATCACCAATTCATTACATTACAGTGCACTCAAATATTTTTTCATCCGAAAGTGAATTTCCCAAACCTGTTATTTTTATGTTGTCAACCTTACAATTCAAGCTTCTATAAATCGCAACACCTCCCTAGTTCCTATCTTTCCTACTATATCCACTAATCAACGTATATTTATGTATGGCTACTGCTTTTAATTCATGTTCTGTTAGGTTATGTTCGCTTATTAGTAGAAAATAAGTTCTTTTTCATTTACAAAATCCTTTAATTGGTTTATTTTATCAGCTAATCTCCTCACGTTCAAATGAATTATTTTCAAAATATTGCCTACTTGATTGCCTACTTGTTTGTTTAATCTTATGTTGTCTCCAACCTTTCTAAGTTTGCGGTGTTTTTTACTTTCTGTGTTAGATCTATCTTTCCCTTCACATTCAGGTGAAGGCCATGCCTTTTATAGCAATCTCTGTCCCAGAAAGTATTCAAACTTATGAAGACCCAGCTATAATCTTTACATTTTATTCTTATTCTATTGTTTTGTTCCTTGATCAGGCCGTTCTTATCTGGTTCGTCCCATCTCAGTGGTATCTCCATAAAGAGTAAACCCTTCTTATTAGTTTCTTTATCTTTCATTTCGTCTAATTTTTTTCAACTTCAACAATACTTTCTTCTGACACATTGTTAGTCCCTCCTATTATCACACACGCATCTCTCTCACTTATCCCATTCACACTCTCATTCATCCAAAACTTTTTTCATGGGGGCACCCGGGGTCACATTCGCCCGTACATATCTTTCTCCCTTCAACATGGCCACTAGAATACCTCTACATCTTCTACCGTGGCTGTCTGCGCAAACAGTCAGCTTGGGAAGATTTACGTCATTTTTCTGCCTAGGCCTACCTCTAATGCTTGATTTATTACCATCCGTTAGATCCCCACTCTCTTTCTCTGCACATTCTCTCTCCACCTCCAACTCTCCCAACACTGAATACCTATTCGACAGATTCAGAGCCACCGGTCCACTCACTCACTCACTCCCTCATCTCTCATCCTCCCCACCACCGACTCATTTCCATCTTCTCTCTTTTTTGATTTTCCATATCTTGTCACTTCGCTCCATGACCTATCCCCCTTCGAGCAATTGTTTTCATACTTTACTGTAAGCCTATTAATTTTGTCCTGCGGATCGATTATTTTGGCTTCCTTTAGGTTCAAGAGATTTTGCAATTGTTTTTTATCATCTAGCAGGGCATGGTTAATTTTGGAATCCATTCCCAGTTTATGTTTGAGTACAGTAATCGTATTTAAAGATTCAAAATTCTCTTTACAAATTAAAATGCATCTAGGACAGAAAAACGTGTCCTTCTTCCCTAAGAGTCTAAACTGGGTTTTATTGAGGCCTCTACAATCTTTTGCCGAGTGAACCCACTCGCTACACAACTCACATTCAATTGATGGTTCCTGATTATGATCTATTAATTTGGCACAAGTTTTACAGTTAGATTTAGTCATTTTGGCCTATTCCTAGTCTACTCTAGTTTAATAGTCTTTTTCATCATACTGTCCCGAAAACAGCCGTTTTTAGTTCTCTAAATCGTACGCAAAATGATCGTTTTTGGATCACTTCGAATAGGAGTACTGGAAAAACATATGGTAAATTTTGCCGTACTCTAATGTCAAAATTTGTTTATGTTACGTCTGAAAGGTTGAACGATTTCTTATCTTGTGTTTGTTATTTACACATCTTGTGTTATTTACACAACTAACAGATGTGTAAATAACTATGACTATTTTGGATAACCTCAAAATTATGTAGTCTAATTTTTTAACGATTAAATGATTATTTATACATAATGATGAAAATAGTTGTTCATCACATGGAGCAAAAGTGTCTCCTTGGTACTCGATCGCATTTCCAAGCTCGGCTGCGCCTCGCCTGTAAATTACGATCTCGTATCAAAAAGAGCCACTTTCGCTCCTAGTAATGAAAACTACTATTTTAAGTTAGGCCTAGGCCTACTCTCTTCCTTTTTCATTTAAGTTATCTTTATTTTTATATTTATTTTTTAGTTTTTCTATTTTGGGGTTTTTTTATTTTTATTTTTAGTTTTCAGGATGACTTTTGGCTTATTTTTTTATTCCATTTCTTGACAAAAGTCAACATGTTGTTGAGAAGGTTTTCTTTAAAACATGCCGGGGGGAAGGCAAAAAGCCTTGGAAAATTACTGAAAAACCTTACCTGGTATTACGTAGCTTGTGATTAATAAGCATTTCAGGATATTCTTTGCCTGTAAGAAAGAAAAATACTTATTTTGGATGGGTTAAGACAAAGGGAGAAGTAGGAAATGGAGAATTTTCGACTTCGTTCGCTGTTCCAACGGCGTCTCCAAGATGGCAAGTCATTGTTCTTTCTTCCTCCTTGACGATGCAGAAGTTAATTGCATGAAGTCTTCGCTAATTTCCACTCCCGATTTGAAATTTATGGATCAAAATGATTTTGATAACTTGAATACTAAACTGATATGTTTTTAAAATGGCAAGATTTTATTTTAATTACAAAAACTAGTGTGAAATATGAGAGCTGACACCAAGACGATTCATGTTGCCCCCGTGTTCTTCTTCTTCCAATGACTTTTGATCGCATTGTGGCAAGAGATTTAGTGGCCGCGGAAACACTCTCTGAGCGTTTTTACTGCACGCTTTGACGGTTGCGATGCAACCAAAACATGTAACGGCCACGAAAAGAGTAAGCGGGTTTCCAGCTGCAATGTGACCAAAAGACTTGCCAGCCGCAGAATAAACGACAGAGATGTGGCCAAAAGATATGACAATCTTGAAAAGAGCGACAGACTTTTTGACCTCAATTCGCCTAAGAGATTTTGCAATTTCCGATCATAGGATGAACGAGCAATTCTCCTGACGTGAAACAAGCGAGCGATTTTCTTAGCTTTACGACCGAGGCTGTAATGGACACGGAAAGAGGACAGACTTGACGGCAGCGATGCTACCGAGATATTTTCCGACCACGATTTAAACGACTGGTGATTTTCTGGCAGCGATATTACCGGTTGCGATTCGATCGAGAGATTTGCCGGCCGCGACAACGATAACAACGACGAAGACGCCTATGTCGTTTTATTCCATTATCACCAGTCTCGAATTTCCCGACCAAAGGTTTAAATTCATTACTTTTTCCCAACTTTCCGAATTTCCATCTGGTAGACACCCTGCAAAGGATTTACAGGGATTTGTCGGCCACAATACAACCGAAAGACTCTCGGTGACGAAACGGCCGACTTAAAAAATAAGATAAGGGAGCTCTGACAGCCACGACACGGCCGGAAAATAATCGTGACGAAACAATCGAGGAAACCTTGACCGCGGCAATGCAGCCGATAGATTTACCGGCCACAAATTAAATAAATCACTCCGGTTTGGTCAATACCCAAATTATTGGTTTACCTATTAGATACCTGACCAAGGCCTAATCCCTTATACTACAGTTTCTGTTGTAGCCTATGAATCTAAAATATTTTTTACATTATTATTATCAATGGCAATATGGTAAAATAAAAACAGTTGCAGACAAAAATTAGTCTCAAAGTTTGGTTTAACCTAAGACAAATCACGTTTTTTTACAAACAATACGGTCACGACGAGGTCAGGGGTCAGGGTTGAGTCATGTTTTGTACTCTCTCGGCCAGGGGCCCCTTCGGCCGGAGTTAGATTTAATAACTACAGCTCCACGTGGCGTAATGTAACGTTTTCCATTGTAAGTCATAATAATGATGTTTTGGGGAAATAAAAATGGTTTTGGGATATAAAATTAAAAACTAAACAACACCCCCAGGGCGGTGCTCCGGTTGCCCCGGTGGTCGTTACGGCCCTGGTCTCGTCAAGGTGCCTCCAAACTCTCCGGGGACCTTTAAAGAATAATTCCTTGTGACGAAACAGTTTTGTTGCATACTTATGGGTCTTCAGTGTCTCATTTCCATCTTTATTACTTTCAAACGACTTTAGGTATCAACCTCCAACCTGGTTTTTTAGTACAGATTAATAAGACCTAAATTTTTTGGAAATAAAATCATTTTGGATTTAATGTCAGGGTGTTGTTTAGTTTTTAATTTTATATCCCAATACCATTTTTATTTCCCCAAAACATTATTATTATTACTTACAATCGAAAACTTTATATTACGCCACGTGGAGCCGCAGTTATTAAATCTAAAATAAATATTACTTATTCTTTACAGTAATGATTACAAATATATTATGATAGCTATTCCCAATTTTTAAGAACCTTAGGATTGTTTACGGAATAATTTAGTTTTTCTTAGTTACTAATCCAACATTATTTAAGCGAGACATGTTTTCCAAAATTATGCTGTGAACCGCTAAGAGATTGAAGAAAACCTAGAAACATTTTCTTATGGTTTATATTATCTGTGTTAAATGCCTATAGTAGAATCACATTCAACAACAGTAGTGATATGCTTCTCAGGCCAAGCACGTTCTTAGAGGTGTAACTTATTGTTTCCAAGTGAAGTTTATTGGCCCTCGAACCTTGTTTATATGAGTGGAATCTGAAAACAGTCTCTAACAGGCATTTAATAATTTTATATTTTTAAATATTATTAAGATTAAATGCAAGAACATAATCAAATTCCAAAAAAAAGTTGTTTTAACCTGCTAAAATACGCCGCAGAGTTATTTAAATGCAATAACTCTGATTCAAAGCTATTTACGTTGCTTCATACCATTTGTTGTCTTTGCCAATTGGTCAAGAAACAATTTTCAGGAACTGAAAAAATAATCATTTATTCTTTTTTTTTTAATGGTTTGTATAAAATTTAATATTTTTTTCAAATTTAAGATACAGTCGTTACATGACCCATATGGCTAAATGGTTATTTTTCTAAATAATAAAATTTTTAATTTAAAATGTAAGTAGAACGTTGGGCTTATTTTAAAGATATATCTAAGAAAAGTAAGTATACTATACACAAAATTATTATTTTATAAATATTTAGACAATTAACTATAAGATCAAGGTATAGCTTATTTGACCCACTTTGACTCCTCTAATTACTTTAAAGAGCCAGAAAGTATCAAGACAATTATAGCACACAGAATTACAGACAAATCACCCTGAGACTTCCTTATGATGACGTTCTAGCTCCTACATATTTTTTGCATGCCAAAACTACTGTAGTTTTAGTCGAAATTGGTGTTTTTTTTGTTTGTACGAAATGTCCCAAATGTCCAAAGAAGTTCAGCCTAATTACTTGAAATCATTAGATGCATTAGATACATTACTTTGAAATGTAAAATCTCAATAAGCCCATACACTACTACCTGAAAATAATCTGTGAAGTGATCACTATTCCCAGTAATCGGTTATGGATATCTATAAATTTACAACGGAAGTAAAATCTCTGACATGAATCACTGAAATCAAAACACAGAAGTGCTAAATAATACCTTACGATTCATGAGCTCTTTATACGGCTAATAATAAAAATAATACAAGTTTTATTTGAAGCGCTCCTCAGTTACAACCTGGTTTTCAGGATGACTTAAGGCATAATAGTGTTAGGATAAGAGCGTCAGTATAAAAAATATATCAATTGCAAAAAAAGCTTAAACATTATTTTGTTAACAGTCTTTCAACTTGAATTTGAAAAAAAGTCAAAGAAGATGATTTGAGGATGCCTGGGAGGTCATTGTACTGGGCCAAAATAAGAGAAGCCAAGTTAAAGCCTCACTGTCTGAATGTGAAGCTTCCGATCCCGTTGCGTGTTGTCACGTTGTTCTCACAACGTCTCATCCCAATACCGCAGTCTCTCACTGAGGTACTGGGGCTCCCTGAGTGTAAGGACTTTGTGAGTCATGCAGTTGGTCATAAATTTACAAAAATCTCATATGTGAAGCATATTACAGTGGCGGCCGGCCCATGAGGACTCTCGGACGCCCCCCCAGAATATTTTCAAACATACTGAATTAAAATTGATTTACATATGTATCCGATAAAACGTACTAATTTTCGTTATATTGGCCATCAATGATAAATTAATTTCAAGTATATACATCGAAATATGTTGCGAAAGTATTTAGGCGTCAACTGCTATTGCGCATATATCCCGCGGACGTTGGCCGGAGCGTCCCAATCCTAACGCATGCTATCTCATGGAAAATCCTGCAGACAATCGTGAGGGTGCTCTGACGTCACTACCATGTAGTGATATAGGGAGTCTCGGGCAGCGTCCATAGATGCGCGCGCACATCAGTAATCAGTGTAGCCACCACAATCTCTTTAGGGCAATAAGAAACTGAACCTTTGCTGCCGTAATGATTGCACGATTCATAATGGCGAACCTGTTGTTTATTCGTTTTAGTAACCATAGCAAACCGCCAATCTCTAACCTCCAAACCTTAACCTAAATGGTGAGGCAAGTGAGGTTATTTGTTTACATGCTGTGTTTCATGTATCTATTTTACTCCATTGAGTTGGTAATCGTAATCAGTAATAGTGATAAGTGATTGTTATTATTTTAATAGTGAAATCAGCGGATATTGGTAATATTACAGACCATGAAATGTGAATAGCAATCGAAGGTAGGTGTATTACTCAAAATCCGTAATTTACTCTTTTAGTAGTTAGCAGTAAGTGAGTCCTCCTGTTCATTTAACCCACCAGCCACCACTGGCATATTAACAGCATCACGATACGCCGACTCATGGTGTTCACGCCTCAAAGAGAATACATGTATTAATGTATGGTTCTGCACTTTTTGAACTCTCTGAGCGTCATGCATCGTGATGCTATTTCCATAGGCAGGGAAGCAGTAGTAAAATACTGATATGACTAAAGACTGCATGAGCTGTAGTTTTACAATTTCTGGCAAAAAACTCCTGAATTGATACAGACCGCTCAGCCTGCCAATGGACCGCTGGTTATTATAAATCACATGGTTTGAAAAAGAGAGGTCACAGTACAAGACTACTCCGGGAGCCTTGATCTTCCTGCAAATGGCCAAGCTCGTATTAACAATAGCGACCTCTACTCTAGACCAGTCTTACTAAGGGTCTGCATACGATCTTGTGGGGCTATATGAAGCACACTGCACTTTCCTATGTTTAATTTCAGGCAATTTTCAGTGGACCAAACCAAAATATTTTCAAGGTCACAGCTTTTTTTGGAAAATGGTATCCTGTATCATATCAGGGTTATAGGATAAGTGAAACTGACAGTCGTCAGCTAACAAGTGTAGTGTTCAGTTTTGGACACAATCACTAGCAATTTAATCACTGAAGATATTGACCAGGGTACTAAATACCATTGATACATATTAAAATATTATTTTAACCACCAATATTATTCTATATGAAAAAGCTTTTGGATTGTTAAAATTTAAAAAAGAAAAACAGTTCATTGATAAAGTTGAAGTATTCTTATTGAAACATTTAAACGAAAAATGTATTTTATTCGGAGGCTTAAAATATTAAAATAATATTAATTATGTTATAAACTACGTGCAGAAAACTGGTAAATTAAGTAATTTTACAGCCTTCACATTTAAACAATTAAACTTTCCTTAAAATCTAGAAAAAATAAAAAATAAAAAATAATAAATAAAATTAATAAATAAATAAAATTAAAATACCGTATATTAAAATTATAAAAATTTATAATAAAAAATAAAATTGTTTGCTTATCCAAACTTTTAGGGTGAGACACTTTTATAACATTTTATTTTTTCAAATGTTAAACAGATTAATATTCTAGTGGTTGAAAGGACTGGTGCGCCCATGTATCTAAATACTTTCCTTGTCAACCGTACTACAACATTTATCAAAGAGTGAGCCATTTGGGAAATACATGAGACCATCCATTAGTAATGAGTCTTTCAATTATCAACGTAAATAGAAACTCTGCACAGTTCAAAAGTCTTTTCACAATAGTCGAGAACACAAAAACAAGCACTTTTGTTGGATTTAGATCACCAGCTGCTCATTATTTTAAATTATAGTTTATTGTTTCTGCTAACAACTGGCTTTAGCAATCTACACTACAAGGCAATTAATGTACTGCTTATAAAAAAAATTTACGATATACCTAAACAACCGATGAGCAATTCAAACATTTTTTTTCTTTAAAGTAATCTACAGACACCAAAACATTATCTGTAATAATAAAAAAGGGTAGAAAAATTTTTCAATATCGGTATCTGTAAAAGAAGGAAAGATTATAAGCAATGTTGTATTTAAAGGAATTATGGAAAGGGTCTTAATAATATAGAGTAAATTTGCAGCTAAAACAGAAATATATTGTTCACAGATTGGCAAACGAAGAGCTGATATGTTGCGCTCACATCCCATTGCTTCTCTTGGCTACACGTGGTTGAGTAGACAGACGTCATGTCAGAGCTGACTGGATCGCTCGACACTGTGACCGACGCGACGGAGGGACGGGCGACCAGTTTGTGAATTATAATTCAGTTTAATTTTTTCAATGTTCTTTGAAAACTACTTATTTTTTAGCCTGGGAAATAATATTCCTAAATGCGAAATCCTACGATGGTTTGCTTTAACTTGTAGATTAATTTAATAAAATTAGTATTGTTAGCTTAAATATATAATGTCTAAAAGGCACGATTTCCTTCATAAGGTTATAAAATATGCGGAGTGTTCGCAATTAACTGGTCATAGCATTACCATGTCGTTAAGTAAATCAAAATAATAATTAAAAAAAACATTTTCGATTGCAAGTACTATTTTATGTGGATTTCCGTCTCCTTGTCAATATGTGTTGTTCAACAAATATTTCCATGACAATATTCTTGTTCATGGAAAGAACTTAATGTTTTGCACAATCCCGTACCAAAAATCGGTAAAAACTATTCCAAATCTCCTTTTTCTCCCTTTAGCCACTTCAAGGTGGTGACAATTTTAAAACGATTTGTTAAAAACACATGAAAAACGTTGTGTGGCACAATTATACATGCGTAACGTACAATTAAAGGAAAACAATAAGAATTCGTAGACAAATCAAATGACACCTTTATCAAGAAACTCGAATAATTCATATTCAGTTAATTTGTTTCCCAGGCATAGAAACATAGAAAAACTCGGCAATCAATTATGCAATGTCATTGGTCAAGTTGTAGTTTGATTCGGTTCTCGATTTTTGACTTTTAAACTGATTTTTAGCTCCCTGAATTTTTTAATGAGATAATTAATTATTTCAGTTTCAAAATGACCGCCGGCTTAGAACAGATGAAAGGAGAGAACAAACTAAGCACAATTATTTTCCGTCCTAAGACAGCATTGTTCGGATTTTAAAGTTTCTTGTGTGTAAAAAAAACTCTCGTCGGAGTATTTGTTAAAACAGGAAATTAAAGGATGGAAAGAAAACCAAACAAGATGAGACTACTCTATGTTAAACATCCTCTGGCAAAACAATATACAAATCTTATTATTATTTCAACTATTTAACAGCGTGGTTAAGTAACCTTTTAATAAACTGCGATAACCAAAACCTAATAAAATGTAACTTTGGCTTCCAATTTTAAATTTTCATTTTAAGCACGTGCAAAGCAAAAATAAAGAAGAATATTTTTAATTATACATTTAAGTTATTAAAAGAGTAAATGGTTTTAAATTTTATCATTACCTATCCTTTAGAACAAAATACATAAAAATCGTGATGAAAGGCATTTGCTCTGATTGTAAAGTGAATTATAGATATTGCTGAGTCTGGGGAGGAGATTGCCCACGTTATTGGCAGCTATGTGTGTTATGCAGCGTTGTACTGGCATTAGGAATGGAAATGGCCGTTATATATTGCTTTAACGCAGTTCAGTAAAAAATGTCACTACTCTCTGACATTTATTTTTGTAGTACTCACCGAAAGAAAATTAAACATAAAAATGATTAGCGTTTTGCTTTAAGCTTTTTTTTATTTGAAAATATCAATATTATAGTGTTATCAAATCACACTAATATGAAAGCGATGTATTTATAAGTGTAATCTACAAAATCATTTACAGCAAATTTTGTACATGTATTCTCAAAATTAAAAGTCCTATGACTCATACTATCATGAAGCTAAGTAACTTAATATTATTGGTTTTCATGCAATTTTCTATGATTTGGCAAAAAAGAAACTAAAAGTGAAACCACAGAAAACATGTTTTTGATTTGGTGATCAAATTGATTGCAGTTTATTGAGAGTGTACCATCTTAGATAATGTAAATGTTTGTTGATTTTTATATTTTTTACTTGCAAATAATGAATATGTTTGACTTTCACCTACTTCATAAAAGTCAACGATCAGCTAAAAAAAACAAGGAAACAAAGGACCACAGCTATTTGATTGTTTGACGAAGAAATCCATCTCCTATGTTTCTACAGAAGGGATAGCTTTCAAGAATATCTAGTTATCGCACATAAAATATATTGGTATCATCTATCAAAACTGTTGCAAAGGATTCAAATGTTTAATATTACGTGTAACATGGTTTTTAAAACCCACCTTTTATTTTGATTTGATTCACTCTTCAAATAACAACATTAAACTGAAATGTGCTATTTTTTATAAGATGTTAATATCGTTTCGTGTTTCAAATTAATTTTTTTTATTGTCTGATAATATATTTAGTAAGAAGTAGAGAGAAAATAACAAAACGATTAATTGATGGAATCAGCATTTAAGTGATAAAATAACAAGAGATGTTGTTTCCTTCGAAGCTTTGACGTAAAGAAACTGCAGAATCAGCTGTCCTTGTCACTTATTTCCTTTCCAATATTGCTTTGCTAGTTTCTTAATTTATAGTCAGAATATACCTTTTTATGTCTTATAGTAAAAATGCAATCCTTTTGACATGCAGAGCTTAAAACTACCCGCACTATTTTAGCAGACAATGTTTCTTTAGCATAGAAAGAACTCCTTACACGTTATCTGGTTACATGCAAAGAACGAACAAAAGTCAAATGAAATAAGTTGTTTTTTAGCCCTACCAGGCGTTTTATTTTACTCAAAAGTAGTATGAATATTCAGAATATCAGAATCAGAATCAGAATCAGAATATTCTTTATTGCCGTAAAAACATATTTACATGCATTGGCAAGCGTCAGAAATACAGATATTTCCTAAAAACTCTCACCTTATTTACATTATGAATAAAATAAAATTCTTTACTGGCTCAGATAGTCCTGGACACTGTAAAAGGTCTTTTCGGAAAGAAATTGTCTAAGTTTCCGTTTAAATAAAACAAAAGACATTTCAATTTTCAGGCAAGCAGGCAGTGCATTGAAGAACCTAATGCTGTTGTATGATAGGTGATGCTGATAGAATGCTGTACTGTGTCTCTGAACTGGGATCTCTAAACGTGGCCGGAGTGAATATCCAGAGGAGGCGTTGTTATTGGTAATAGAGGGTGAATTTTGCTTGAAAAACAAAAGGGTCTCAAAGATGTAAAGGCAGGGGAAAGTTAGAATCTTATTACGAAAAAAAGTTGTCCTACATGATTCTCTCCTTCCAAGTCCAAAAATTATGCGGATTGCCTTTTTTTGGAGGCGAAAAATTGACTTAGTTCTTGAATTTTCATATCCCCAAATTGGAACGGCATATCTAAGATGTGGGTAAAAGCAGCCAAAATAAAGAGTTAGTAGAACATCAGAGTTAGTAAAATGCGCCAATTTTCGAAGAGCGAACAGACAGGAGCTAAGCTTCCCTGCAACTTTGTTGATGTGATCTTGAAAATTGAGATGCGCATCAAGTTTTAATCCGAGAAAGTTATCGGAATCGGCAGCGGTAATTTCTCTTTCATCTAGAAGAAGTTGGGAAATCTCAGTTCTGCTATCCCTAATTGAAAAGTTGAGAAGATGAGTTTTATCCGTATTCACAACAAGGCCGTTTTCCTTAAACCATTGAAAGAGACAATTTGAATCTATAAAACCACTAATTTCCAAATCAGCCAAATTCGGTGCTCGAAAAAGAAGTGACGTATCATCTGCAAAAAGACAGAGTTCACCCACACTTACACTGGTTTGTATGTTATTAATGAAAACGAGGAACAGAATCGGTCCCAAAACCGAGCCCTGCGGCACACCCATGTTGACAAACATCTCTTCTGAAAATGATTTGCAAATACATCTGTTGCTGTCAATATAGTCCATTACAACCTTTTGCTTACGGTTAGAGAGGTAGGAGGAAAACCAATCATGAGCACGTCCTCTCACTCCCATAACATCGAGCTTTAGAAGAAGAAGAGAATGGTTTACCAAATCGAAAGCCTTACTTAAATCAACAAAGAGGCCCAATGTTTACTGTCTTTCATCAAGAGCGTGAACAATTTTGTTAACAAAACAGAACATTGCATCTATTGTGTTTTTCTCCTTTCGAAAACCAAACTGACTACTAAGAAGAATGTTATTTCTATTAAAAAAACTTATTAACCTAGCAGCTACAACCTTCTCAAAAACCTTTGAAAACGTGGAGAGAAGTGAAATTGGCCTGTAGTTATCACACAACTTTGGATCAGATTTTTTATGTAATGGCTTAACTATAGCTGTTTTGAGAGAAGTGGGAAAAGTCCCTGAAGACAAAGAGAAATTAATTAGGTAAACTAAAGGCAAAACAAGCAGATCAATACAACCCTTCAACAATCTAGATGATATTCCATCTGACCCAGCTGAACTACTCACTTTCAAAGACTGGACAATACCAAATATCTCAGCAGCGTCCGTCGGATACAAAAACAGTGATTCACCAGGGGATCCATGAGCCCTATTGTTGATGAAAGCAGATAAATCAGGTAGAGCATTCAGTTTGTTGCCAATTTCGACAAAAAACTTATTGAAAATGTTGGCCTTTTCAAAAGGTTCCTCCCTTAAGTAACCACATGCATCAGTTATGGGTCCGATGTGACATGATGACTCCTTACTACTTTTCCTGTTTACATTCTCATCAATGATGCTCCACATGGCCTTGGACTTAGATTTGGACTTATCGATAAACTTAAACACACTATTAGATTTACAAGAGCGAATACATGCTCGATATTCCTTTTTCAACAAAAGGTACGACTGTCTCTGGGGGTCTACAGACGGAAGATCTTTAGTTATTGCATGTAGGGCAATAAGGTCACTTCTCTTTTGAAGAAGATTTTCATCTAAAACAACTTTAGCATTCAACTGCCTATTTCGTATTCTAACCCTCTTTTCTGGGAATGCAACGTCGAAAAAATAAGATAAAGTTGAGCTAAAAGCATCAAATTTGTCATCCATAGTTATCGCTGAAGTCATATCCCTCCACAGTTCCTTTGAGAGAAAATGACGAAAAACTGATAGATTATTTTCACTAAAGGAACGAGTAAACAAAAACTTGGCCTGCGGGGTAACATTAAGAAACTTAAGGTCAGAAACTTATGAAACATTTCAAATTGGAATTCTTGTTGAGTAAAAGCAAGTAATTTTTTTTAACAAATTCGTACAAAAACTAGAATGTCAACAAAGTAATACAAATGATGACTTAGCTCAGTTCAAAATATGTTATATGTCATTCGTAATACTAATTTATAATACATTAGCACACACACACACACACACACACACACACACACACACACACACACACACACACACACACACACACACACACACACACACACACACACACACACACACACACACACACACACACACACATATATGTATTATTTTAATGTTCACTTCTAGGGCTACTATTGTAATTAAAGAGAGAAAGAAATTCCTCAAGTACCCTTTTTTACATTTTATTATACACAACGCGTTTCGGAAACTATTCCATTTTTTAAATATAATGAAAAAAAGAGAAAAAATGAATGTATACGAAGAGTTTCATATTTACAGACATAAAAAAACAGAACCAAACAACATTCTTAATATAATGCAAATTGCCAAACAAAATCCAATCTTCGACAAAATCATGGACATAAATAAAAAATAAGGACAAATATATATATAACGACAAATTTCTACATATCTATACAATTTAATTTAAATTTATACTTTTTTGAACTTTAAACATATGATCTTTGTATATTTATTTTACATATGTATTTAATTTTAAGGTTACATTTTACACACTTGAAAATGGAATGATTTCCGAAACGCGTTGTGTATAATAAAATGTTAAAAAAGGGTACTTAAGGAATTTCTTTCTCTCTTTAAATATAAATATATATATATATATTTATATTTATATATTTATATTTGTTTATTCATTTATTTATTTATTTACAGCATTTTTAACTTAACAGGAGACTTAAAGACTATCTACGTATAATAATCAAACCAACTCGCTTGTAAATCATATCAGAGTAGATCCTTTGATAATACATATAACTGATAAAATAACGAATTACAAGTTTTATATCGAAGGAATATCCTAATGATGAACAGCAACACGGGCTGTTCAGTTTGCATGTATGATAGTCTTGCAAAAAATATTTAAATGTCAGCCAACAAACATGTTTTTATATTAAAATCTAATATTTAGTTCTAATATAGATAGTTTCAAATTGGTTCGTAAGTATGTAAGACTTTTGTACAACTAAATTTAAGAAAATCAGCTAAAATCCTTTTTTTTATTTAAAAACTAATGATTTAAGTACAACATTCATGTTTTTATATTAGTATTCTACGCTATTATTCTTGTAAAGATAAAAATTCAAAGTATAAATGCCGTTTTTCAAGCAAGAATATAAATGTGAATAGTAATATAACAGAAAAAAACGACATTTATATGTATAGTCTTATTTTTATTTATCAATTAATTATCATTACGTATATTGTATTTATAATTACGATGATATCTAAACGATAAATTAGATTTTTAAACTTAAGTATGTAAGTTTAAAAATCTAATGTAAAAAATCTAAAATGTATTAGAAGCATTTTGCTATGAAAATGCATTAATATAATATTTAAATTTAACAATTATTTGAGTTGTTAAGTAGCTGAAGCTTTAGAGTTGATTTTTCTTGAATGGTTTTCTCAGGCAAAGTGAAGTGACCAATTATTGTTAGTGATAACACAGGCACAGTGATTTACAGTAGCCGTATAACAATGGGTTGATGTCGTTTGTTAAACTAGTTGTGTGTATAATTGAACATTGCTGTACTAATACCACAGACCTTTATTGCAACACTGTAGCTGACGTGAAGCTAGGAGGAGTAAACTTAGAGAGATAATTACGTAAAAATCAACCCATAACCATTAGCATAGCATCTCTAATTAACACTTGTAGATGGATGCACTAAAACTCATTAGTTCAAATTTAGTTTGTAGTTTTCTAGATTTAAAGCCGATTAACGGTTTTCTAATAAGGCCTTTGATTAGGTTGGTTCGTAAGTTTCTTTTCATTTTATCATTGCCCGTAATATCATATAAGGATTTTAGATCAAATGAAATATTGCGATATTGCATCAAGATATTTCACCCTTGGTAGATAATATCATAAAAACTTTACTCTCTCTCATGGAACATAGTACTCTCTCTCTCTGAAAAAGATAATCGTCTAAAAATATTTTTGCCAGTTTAATATGCACAGCAACTCCAATGTTGTTAAATAATCGAAATACGTGGAGATAACACCTCTAATGTCGACTTTGCAAGACCTCTCTTACATGGATTCAAACGTTCCAATCAGGGGAGTTCTTTGTCGTTGTTCCCCCTAAGTTCATGAAAAAATAATAGATTTTCTTTTTCATCGTAATTGAATAAAAAAGGCTGTTCTCAACTAAATGCTTTGGGGATCGGAAGACCCAAATACCACTGTTGCAGCCTTCGTGGATCCTAGATAAAATTTAAATGCTAAACTGAAATATTAGATTTAAATAAATTAATAATAAAATTAATTTATACTAAGCCCGGTGCAAAGTTATATTAATAAATGTCCACAAGTTGGCATAAGTAAGCGTATATTCTCTATAAGATTGATTTGGGAGGTGAGTATGCAGGTTTTATCCGCCGGACTTTGAAAACGGGGGACTCAAGGTCAACCTCTTAAACTAAATTGCTATTATACTTTCTTGAGTAACAATAATCAGGTTATAAAATTATGTTTATTTCTTTTTAGATTTACATAGGGAAGTCGGTAAACAGATTAGTTGGATCAGTGATCTAAATCTTTTTCCTCTAGACTATAATTACGTTGATAGAATGGACATTTAATAAATCATTTCTATTTTATCTATTTACAATTATCTTGATATAATTTTTCTATTCGGTTTTGACGCAAATACAACTATATAACATTTAGTAAACTTGTTTGCGAGCAGCCTAGTGGCCACGTGGACCAAGTTGACAGGTTGTTATTAATCTCATGCATATATTATCAAATCTTTTTCAGGTGCTAGCCGTACCTCTTCCATTAGTTTCTAACCCTGTTAACTTTTCGATCTTTTTATTATTTATAGTTTTTTTATTTTAGCTTAATGTGCCTTTATAATTTATAAAGCGGCTTATGTTATGAATAAAATATTGTTTAAATAATTATTTATGGCTAATGACTTAAATAAATCCGTAATTATAATAAACTATCCCTTATAATAGACATGAATGAACTAATATTTTAAAATAGTTTACACTGACTCGATTTGCTGTTCGTGCTCTATTTTCCTATTTTATCTGTGTTAATTGGGCAACAATCTTTGTTTGATTCTTAAAATTAAAAATTGATTTCTAATAGAGGTTTGGAGCTCCTCTTAAGGTCCTTAAACTGATTATCCTAATATTACCTAAACTATGAGCCTGCAATTTATTGAATGTTCTCATACCAACACATATACCACCACATTATTAGAACTCGAGACACAGATTTTAATTTTTTTAAATCACAGAAAAAAGCATTCTGTTTGTTTGAAGGAGGTCTATAACATGCCAAAAAAATGTTCAAGTTTAAAAACCCCAAATAAAAAGCAATTATTATACCTGTTTTAGTGTTTTCATACCAAAACATGCACAATCACCCTGTAACAACTCTAAGCATAAATTATATCTGCATTTGTAATTGAAAAAATCAATATTCATGTTCGAAGCAGGTTCACAACTCACCTCAACCCCCTTAAATTTAAGTGGCCAATATCTCGAATGAAATAAAGATTAATTAATTGTATTTGAAAAATAATTGTATGACATAGGTCTACTTTCCGTTTAATTTTAAACTAATAGATTTTTTTCATTAAGTGACTACATCGTAATACTCAGAAAAATACATATTTTTAATCAAAACTTATTCATTTGATAAACTGTTAAGTTTCTCACTTATTACAACCTAGCCTATAATAAACAAACAAACATTTGCTACTGCAACCAGTGCTGCCACTTCATTCCTCCGAAGTAACCAATAAACATGCATTAAACGTCGGTCTAAAGCAATCAGCTGATTGTCTTGATTGTTGACTTCCGTTATTTCTGTTTCCTAGTTCACGGTAAATTTACTGTGCAATGATCGGCAAAGATTAACTTTCCATTAAGAGTAAGGCACAGAAAAAATAAGTTTCTGTGTGCTATGATGTAAAATATTTTACAAAGTGATAGTTATAATAACGATGCTGTTTTAAGTACAATATCAATTTATTCATCACGATGTCAATAACAGTGGTTGGGCTGGTGCAAGCTATAAAATCTAGGATTCACCAGATCAATCATAAAAGATGTAACATAATCAGGTGAAGTTCCATCCGTCATGTTACTTGTAGTTATAAATCGTATTCGCCACAAATATTCTTTGTTGTCCCAAATACATTCACGCAGACTTTTAGTTTGCTTGAGGATAACAAATTTCTTAGTTTGATAATGAATAACAAGTTTTTAGTTGCTCATATGCAACTATTTTTGTTAGATGTTGTATCATCTTTAAGCATTAAGAATCAGACTCAAGTGGTATTCAAATGGGTGCAATATTCAATGAAAAAAGTTTTAGACCTATCAGTTTTTAATCAAATACATCTATTTCTACTACATATTTTGTCTGAACAAGTATATCTTCAGCATTAAAGATTCAGGAAATTATTGCCATAGGTGATACATGATTGAATCTTGTGGCATTATATCTTGAGTTTCGGAATAATTAACATGTGGTAAGAACTTCACTTTGAGTAGGTAAACAATTTTCGCCCCCATCTTGGATCCGGCATGTTGGATGTAATATGTTAACTAATTTAAATTTAATTACTTCATGGTATTTTACTGATTTTAGGCTAGGTATCAATAAATAAAGACAAAACCAAGTTCATTCATTTTAAAACTTTACTCTTCAGAATAGAAGACCGGATCACAACATAAACTTAATGATGATTGGTGACGAAGAAATTGAAGAAAATCCATACCCTAAATTTCTGGGTGTCATCATTGACAGCAATATGAACTGAAATGAGCAGGTAGGCCAGGTTTTTTCTAATTATTGACAAACCTCTTTATTATTAAAAGCCTAGTAAACCTGCTGTCTTGAACATCTAAAAATTGCCTATTTTAGTTTGTTTGAAAGTCCTGTTAGATATTCCATTATTTTATGAAATCATCCAGCAAAAACATATGGAAAAATATTCAAACTGTAGAAGAAATCCATCAGGACAATAGCTAGAGGGGTTGTACCCCTTGTACTCCATATTTTAAACAATACAACATCTTAACAGTTCTCTCATTGTATATGTACGAAACCATTTTGTTGGTCAAAAAGTTAAACCTGTTCCAAGCACCTACCCATAACTACAGTACAAGACACCGTGATGGATTTGCCACCACCCATAGACTTCGCATCTCTGAAACTAAACCAGATTATATATGGGACAAACATTTTACCAAGACCTACCTCCAGAATTGCAAAAATATCAATAGTTTAGCCAAATTCAAAGCCAACCTCAAGACCTACTTAATTAAAAAATGTTATTATAGCCTGCCAACCTAGTTTCAATTTTAATTTAGTTAGAAGAACATAGAAGTGAAAAGTCATCAAGATAATTTTTAGTAGTGAGAAGTCATCAAGATGTTTTAATATAATTTGACTCGCCACATGCTCGACTACTCCGAGTCTTCGTGGTCCAAGAGGATAACTAATTAAGTAAGTAAGTGATGTGACACATCTTTACAAACTATATGTTCACGTGACTCTAATGCCGAAATCCGTTTTTCAAAATCTTGATTCGTTTTCAAGATATACCCAAACAAAAGATTTTCTCTATGCATTCCTTATGTTTGTTTTGTGTTTTGAATATTTTAAAGGATTTATTAGATTATTTCTTTTATATCCCCGGTTCTAATCAAATTATTAGGTCCATTTTAGTCTTGGAACACTCGGTGAAAAAATAGCTTCAATTTGAGAAACTTGTCACTTGAATCAGACTAGAAGGAGACGAGTTATAATTTATAATTCATTTTAAAATGCGATTTCCCCGAAATTAAATAGCACTGAAAATTTTATATCTCGAGCTCTAAATGAGATAAAAAGTTCGATCTGGTCTTAAATCACTCAGCAAATAATTGGCATTTATGCAAGCTATTGATTAGTTAGCCGAACTCGCAAAGAGTTATGATCGTTTATTCAATATATAAATGTATTCATTAACAAAATTATTGTTTTGTCAAGGGCGTGTATTCCCCATTTGAAATGTTTCTTGAAATTTCTTAAGGCCTTAAATCACTCACGACAGTTTTAGCTCTAATTTCAACTATTGATAATAATTTAAATTATTTGACTGTGGTGCAAGTGATAAGCCTTTAACTAAACAAGAATCTTTTAAATAAGTAAATTTCATATTGAATGAAGGATAATAACTAACCAGACACACGTCTGACTTTAATTATTAATAGCTCGCATGGATGCAAGATGGCAGCGAAAGTGTTTATTCAGTAAAAGTGAAGTTCTTACCACATGTCAATTATCAGCAGCGATGTAATGCCACAATATTCAATCAAATATTACCTGTGGAAATAATTTCCTAGATCTTTAATGCTTTTGACACAGTTTTCAAGATGGCTGCCAAAAAAAACATATTTCACATGTCGATACGGATGTATTTTTAATATGTTGATTAGGAGCATGTTACCTAAAATTTTCAACAAGATTTGTTTTTGCTCCAATTAGTTCTACCCCACCTATTTTTGCTCTTATTTCTACCACGCTAATTTTAGAAGATCTTATTATAAGCATAATACAGAAAGAAAATTTACATTTATAACATTATTTTTGTCCGTATTGATCATTTAAGTAAAATAGCTCCTTTAAATCAGACTGTTATAATGTTTACCAACACTAAAACTGATATATGTTAACATTAATGTTCAATTATTCTTACACATTCAACTGGTATAACAAACGGCAATGGCCTTTTGTTACGACGTACGCTCCTGTAAATCACATTGCTTTTGTTATCATCGCAACTAATCACAATAAAGAGATATTTCATTGTAAGCAGATCAATTTTTTAATACTACCAGACCAAATTGTCGGAACTAGTGTCAATTAATAGTTTAGGCCTGTATACTAAAGGCAAGTTACGAAATTTAAAAAGTTTTATTCCAACATGAAATTGAGTAAGACCGATTTTTCCCTTTCTTGATGCAAGTATGTTACAGTCAGTACATAATGACTCTTTTGTTCAACACCCACTATGCTCAGTCTCACAAAGAAATTATGCTAATTTTCACAATGAACCATGGCTTAGACCTGCATCAACCGAGATACTCCAAAATTTCAAGCAGCGTAGATGACACTGGACCAGAAAAAACCCGCTAAAACCTCACATCTTGCTTGTGATACCAACTTTGTAAAGTTAACTAGAATATCAATCATACATGATACTTATATACTCAGATTGAAACCTTTTTAGTTAAATTTTAGTTAAAGTTCTTTTATTAAGACTAATACTGGTAACTTATAATATATTTTAGTAAAATTGTTTTATATTTTTACTATCACTGCATGGAAATAATCACATTGCCACACATGTAAACCGTACGCAAAACGGTTAATTTTCGTTTTCATTTCATTCCCGCTCACTAAATCAGGGTTACTTTAAATGTAGATAGGTTAAGGTGGCACACAAGAGAGATAACTATGACGTAAACACCACAGACCAGTTTCTATTGGTCAGAAATCCCATGACACTCACCGTATTCTAAAATCTAGTTGCCTTGTTCTAAATCAGCTGATTTCATGTCACCGTTTCTATCTGAACTTCCGGTTCGTTCCAATAGAATAAGCAAACATAACCTCAATGAACCTAGGCGTACAGGTCAGTAGGTTAGTTAATAAGTTAAACTATTGATTAAATAATGGTGGTAGAAAAATATTGTGTGTATTACGAGCACAAATAGTCATTGCCGCTCTCAATTTTTTTACAATTCTCGAGCGACAGTGACATAATTTGCGCTCTTAATACACAAATAACTATTATTTTATCGCTATTCGTTTCCCGGCGTTCTACGTTCAACTTTCAGGTATTTATTTACTAGACGAACTTGAATTAAACGCAATTAAAATAAGTAGGCTACTATTGTAAAACTAGCAGCAATTTTAAAAGCGTCTATACACGCTCAAACATTTTTCCGAGCGTGCTGGCGAGCGTGTTGTGACTAACTCCGCCTTGAAGTTCAGGATTTGTTTTCTTTACGTCAGCGTGTTACGTTCTTTCTTTTTTAATCATTTAGATACTTTAACACATGTATCTGGCAAAGAGTCTTAACAAAGTTGTTACAACACACAATTTCTCTTATTAAAATTCTCGTTTACTTCAAAATGAACTGAAAATTTCAAAATATTGAAAAATAATTCGATTGCAACTAAAAAATAAAACAATATAAATCTAATTCAAGAAAAGAGAAACATGTAGATCGTGCAATTAAATATGACTATCAATCTTATTTCGAATCTGAAACATATGACAAACATAATCCCTATGGTAAAAATCCCTATATTAATTAGTTTATTTAAAATTCAAATCATGGCTAAATGAATGTGTATAATGATTTTGTATACATTGTTTATATCTTATAAAATATATAAATAAAATATCTTATAAAAGATATCTTATTCACAAGATTATATTATTTTATATCTTTTATGAATATTGTAATATATAAAACCATAAAACGCCGAAACTGACTTTGACAATAACTTTTAATCAACTATTCAGAAGAAAGCTCGGATACTCAGATATAAACTATCCAATAAAGTTTATTCCTTCGTGCTAAGTTTTTGATCAAAGGCCAGCTAATTGCTGAAAAATTTATCATAACATTTCATTTGAACTGTTTTTAAGACGTAACAATTTTCGTTGCTATAAATTCGATTATTTCAAAACCCAAACATAGGATATAGCAATTATATTCTTTTGTATATTATGTAGTGGGTAGATTTTTTGCAATGTTTGCTAGAAGACATAAAAGAAACACAAATAAAAGTTTATAATAAATTTTACAGAAAACTATGTTTTAAAGTTATACAGTGCGAATTCTGGAACTACGTGTTCTATACTTCAAAAAGATTTTCTAAGTTTTCTGACCAAAAACAAACAATAAATCTTACATGGAAATAAACATTGGATCTTACTGAGCATGCAATAAAACAAATTAAAAAAAACATAGGTCTTAACAAATTCATAGTCTTCAAACGATTAAGTAACTGATATGATGTTGACTGAAGAAGAACGAAATAAAAGTGACTAAAAAATATTGATATTAAGCGAAAACATCTAATGCGGCAAAAGCTTACAGAATGCTAACGTGAAATATTTAATGACAAAGAATTACTAAAAAATCTTCAAAGAGAATTTTCACGCAAGCTTTTGTAGCTCATTTAATATGTTTCAAGGGCAAAAATGTGTTGTTTAGTTACAACATTTTGTCAACGGTTTTATAATCTACCATAAATTAGGTCATGTTTAAACTGTGGAATTTCTATCCAATCTTCAGGTATATATTTATTATGTCAACACGAGTTAAATATATGCAATTAACATAGACACTATTGTAAAACCAGCGGCAACTTTTAAAGCGTCTATACACGCTCAAAAATGTGTCCAAACGAAAAATATCAGTAAAATAAGTACTACGAGAAAATCTTATAATGTCAGCTGAAATATCTACAAAGAGGAATTTCACGAAAGCCTTTGTAGCTCATTTAATATAATTAAAAGTGAAAAATATATTGTTTATTTACAACAATATTTTTTTTGTAGTTTTTACGTCAATGGCATTTTTCAGGAAAGTTTCACAAACGCTTTGAAGGGAAAGCTGTCCAAACCCATGAAATGTTTGTGTGGGCATGCCGGTTTTATGTTTTATTTTTTCATCGGTTTTATGATATACCATAATTTAGGTCATGTTTAGGCCATGTACCAATACTATTGCAAGTAAACACAAATAAAAGATGCGAAATACCCTCTTACGTACGGGCACGTTTCATCCCATTATAAGCGAAATATGATTTTTTTCATTAAACTCGCATACCTTTGTAATTAATACCTAGTTAAGACCGGAACTCGGCACCGGCTGCGTTTTTAACCGTAATTTAAGTGAATGACGATTGTGGGATGGCCAAACGCTTGTAAAGGCTGTAAACCCACGGTTTGAGTTAGTTGATAATGAACCTATGATTTCCGTTAATAGAAGAAGCGAGATTTTCTTAGGTCGCGCTTTAAAACTTCAGAAGATTTATTCAAATCCTTAGGATTCTGTATCCTAGCAAAAAATCACAGATCATGTTTTGTCAATGTTAACATGTTGTTTTTAGTTTTGATTAAGGAACTATGATTCAAAATAAGTGTTTACAATTATTGTTACAATCAGTTGCCATACAGTTTGTTAACGATTTACAGTCATTTATTATATTGGTATGAATAATTATTATTATAGTGAACTTAGATTTGCAAAAGACCTTATACTTGACTGGTGATAACTAATTTTACTAATGCAGATACATTTTTAAAAAATTTTAAAATATTAGGTAAATGATAAAAGTATTCAAAAGGTCAAATATTGGTTTGAATTGTGGTTGCTGTTAGCAGTGAAACAACATTGAAAATGTTATTGCATACATAAAAACCAGACTGACAATTATATTCAGGTGTAGGCCGAGCCCAAACTTTCGGTTGGTTCATTACTTGCTCGTTGAACTTTATCGGGACTACGACAATTAACGGGTTTTCATTCTTTAATTACTTGTAATACAAATAAATGTTATACTAACTTAAAAATATATTATTCTTAAGGGATTACAAGTAAAGGCTGTAAAAATATTTGTTCCTCACACTCCTATATGATCTATCTTTATTTGCTTAAAATACTGATTTCAACTATTCTTTATTCATTTGAGGCTACCAATTATATATATACCGGGTGTCCCATAATAGTCCCCCCTAACTTTTTTCAAATCTCAATTCCACACCTCTCCCAAACACTATTGGGTAGTTGATACTTAATTATGGCTATGGAGTACCTAATTTTGGCCGCAATCTTGGATCCACCATTTTGGATCCAAAATTATTTTTTCAAATGTAAATGTGGTGTTGTGATCCATCATTTTGAATTAGACTTTTTCACTGATTACAATGCTGCAATTAGTTTTTTAATATCTCAGTTGGTTCTCAAGATATGGGTACTATTAATTTATTTATTTTCAACCAATTTAAACATTACAAATTGATAAACGAAATTGATAGTGACGAATAACCACCATCAGTCATTGTTGAGCGACTTACACTTAACTTTCGCCCATGTAAATTTTTTGGCCGCCATCTTGAAATGAGGTAAGTTATTTCAAATATGAAGTTGGCATTGTGACTCATCATTTCAAACTAGTTGTTTACGCTGAATTTAATGCCGCAACCCGTTTTTAATTATAGTGTTTAGTTTTCAAGATATTGACATGTTTCCAATAAAAACCTCAAAAAATATGAATTTGTCAAAAACTAAACTGTACAGCTAAAAACGGGTTGCGGCATTGAATTCGGCGTACAAAACTAGTTTAAAATGATGGGTCACAATACCAACTTCATATTTGAAATAGCTTACCTTATTTCAAAATGGCGGATTCAAGATGGCGGCCAAAAAATATACATCGGTGAAAGTTAAGTGTAAACCGCTCAACAATGACTGATGGTGATTATTCGTCACTATTTTGCATTATTTTGTGGTTATTGGCCTATTTTATCAATTTGTAATGTTTAAATTGGTTGTAGATAAATAAATTAAAAGTACCCATATCTTGAGAATCAATGGAGATATTAAAAAACGGATTGCGGCATTGTAAGTAGTGAAAAAATCTAATTGAAAATGATGGGTCACAACACCACTTTTACATTTGAAAACATAATTTTGGATACAATATGGCGGATCCAAGATGACTGCCAAAATTGAGTACCCCCTCTTAATGAAGTGTGAACTACCCAATAATGTTTGGGGATGATGTAGAAATGATATTTGAAAAAAATATAGGAAAAAATGGGGGGACTATTATGGGACACCCGGTATATATACATATGTGTGTGTGTGTGTGTGTGTGTGTGTGTGTGTGTGTGTGAGCACGATAGCCGTAGTAAAAATAGTCCGATCTTTATGAAACTTGGTACAGACTTGTAGAGAGGCAATCAATTGGACGAGTTCGTAGCCCAGCCCGATCGGACCACCGGAATGGGGGATAAAGGGGGAGAAACCCAACAAAAAATGGGGTTTTCACAAAGAAAATTAAAATTGTTAAATTTTTTCTAACACGACGGAAATCAGCTCGAAAAAAACAAACAACTTAGTAGTTTGAGTCATTGGTTGCCGAGATATTAAAAATGGTAAACACAGTACGTTGTCCCAATGTTAACCTTATGGGAAATAAGTAAATTCCTATCTCGCTTATTTCTTGACAAATCTTAATGAAACTTGATTTCTGCCTTCATCTGCATGAAATCTAATGTATTTTAGTCTAAAATATCTAAAATTTCCATTTTTGAGGCAGCAAGCCTGCATACTCACTCACCATATTATCTTTATGAGAATTAAAAAAAACCTATACCTACCTTATTTCTCAAAATATATTGATAAAACTTGGTATATGGCTTACTCTAGTTAAGATCATCTAAATATTTATTGAAAAAAACAACCAGTTTTAACATACCTATTGCAGCAAACCTGCGTTCTCATTCCCCATGTTATTCTTATGGAGATTACAAAAACATTTCATATATTGTATAGCTGTGCTGGATAGAAATATAATTTTTCGCATTTTAAATTCGCTGAGTATGCAGGTCTGCTGTAACGGGGGTATTGTGTACCCACTGAACTGTAATAATCAAAAATAGATTGTGTTTATTAACACAGTTATATGAACTAACAATACAGAGGTAAATTAAAATATTGCATAAGATAGAGAAAAATTAAATTGAAACAAAGAACGAAGGCGTAAAATAATAATTATTATATGTCTTACAACTCAGATTTCTCAATCAAGTCTAAGCACGCATAAACGTGTTAATTACCTCTCAAAGGTCCATTACCACTTCAATTCTCCCTCGGCAAACGACGACGAACTAAATGTTGATGGTATCGTTGCAGATATTATCTTAAAATTTATATTTATAACCGAACATTCCTATATTCACATTTAAATTTTAGTACGGCGCAATTAGACCTAAACCTGGACATAAAAAAAAAGTTTCTAGCCAGCGCCAATTTGTTCATTACACTCCCCCCAATATGTAAACAAAAGTTACACTGATTTGAGCGTCGGGTTTGGGTGGGAGGGGGGTTAATAGAGGGAAAAATTTGATTTTTTTTTAACTTTTTAGCAAATATTTTGAAAACGGTGCGTTTTTCTAAAATATTATACTTTACAAAAATGATCTACATTAAATTTCAAACAAAATGATACCATATGTTACCTATCTGACGTGGATGGTTAGTGAGGTAATGAGGGGTAAATGTAAATTTATTATTATTTTATAACAACCAAATGTCTCAAAATATCCACTCCCCATGCTCCATATTGTCATTTTCCATTATTTTAAATAATGTTTTACTTCAGGGAATCATTACAAGTCTAGAGAAGAAAGTTTTTGGTCCTTCTAAATTTTTACTCCCTCTATCTAAAAAGTGGGAGGTAAAACCTCTTGAACAGAAACCCTATGATGTTGTATATCAATTTAAAGGGCACAATAAAAGGAGATGAATGGTGAAAACTAGAGGTCTCTACGTTGGCCATAGGAAAAGTTACAGCAAATAAAATGTTTAAGTTTTACAAAAACTGCTGTAACTTTGCCTAAGGCCAACGTAGAGACCTCTAGTTTTCACCATTCATCTCCTTCCGAATTTTCCCGAATAAAAACATGCAAATTGCAGACGGTACGTGCTAAGGAAACTTTTTTTCATTCAGAAAAGTAACAATTTCCCCTTTATTTTTTGTCCGATCACCATATTAATATCAGCATTATTAGGTTTATTCCTAAAATTTTTCTGTTTCTTGTATGATTTTTCTAAAATTTGCTGTTTTTATGATATTAAGCTTTGAAAACAAAAAAATCGCCATTTTGAAGTGATACGAAGTAGAAATTTGATACTTCTTACAAAAATAGTTCATAGTCATCCGCATGAACCAAGTTTGAAGTTCGTGCGTTCAGAGGTTTGTGAGATATAATTAAACAAAAAAAAACAAACGGACACACAGACGGAAAACGAAGCACTTTAGGACCCATGCTTATATTAACTTTTTTCTTTCTTTTACTTCTGCTATCATATACAAAAATATTTTACCACAATTTCCGAACACACTGTATTTTTTTTAAAGACTTGTATTATTGTAGCACAATAAATAAATAAAACAAAAAACGTAGATATATACAAATGTTTTGTCGATAAACCTACATGAGACTCATTCATATATTTTATTTTCATTTCACAGCCAAATTCAGTCAAACCATAAATTAGATGTCAATTTTCAGAGTCTTTTTATGTATTTTTTTATGAAACTATCCTACAGAGGTTATAAGGGTGAAAGCACAGTTTCTTTGATATTTCAAAAAATGCACCTTATCTTCCTATGAATTGATAATGCAATTTTAATTTTTCTTTCGCCAACAGTTTTCTTTTTATGCCCTTTATTTAATGTATTACAAAGGGCTCCTTTTCTTGTAAATTTGTAAGTTGGAGTAGGTGTTAAAAGGGGGTTGATGCGGGAAGGAAATGTTCATGTGGAAAAACTTCTTCCATCGGTGATAGGCTTTTTAAGCAGACTGAATACAAAATTTTATTTTGTTTTTAAATAAATGAGGAAACTACCTTTTAAAGAAAATACCTTGTATAGTAAATTAAAACTGGCTGTTAAGCTGTTAAACCAGCTTATTAAATTACCAAAGGGAAGTGTTTTATGCCTTTTACTATTCATGCCTCTAAGTAATATAATTGTTGCGTGGTAAAACAATGGAACAATAGGTTTAAGATATTTATCTAATAAACAAAAGGCTTACAATAAATCTTACCATTGAATGGATTGCGAAAATGAAATTAACACTAGTAATATTACACTGTTTTGTCTTTGGATTTATGGGTCGCTACTAATTATAATTGTTTTTTCTTCTTGATATACATAGTATTTAAACAATACAACGATTTATGTTGATGTCAATTAAAACAATAGATTTTCAATATAATTGAATATCTAAATAAAATTTAGACAAAACGAAATTCGGTATAAACTTAATAAACTCAATGTTCTATTTATTTGAAACTCCTACTTGCACGCGTTACAAAACGATTAACACTTTATTTGAGTTTCAACCTTAAGTGAAATGTACCCCCACGTGTTATATTTTTGTTTTAACGAGCACATTAGTAACTCTCACTTGGGAAACTGTTTTGTTTTTTTATAATTTTTTATCTGTGCAGGCTAGGGCCTAAACACTACAAAACACATGTAGGTATGAGTTTTCAAGATAACAGAATACAAAATTACTATCTAGTAAGTTGTTCTAGATATGTTGTGACAATCATGTAAAGTAAAAGGTTCTATGGTTAATGGTTGGTATTGCATGTTGGTAGTGCTCATGTTTTCTAAAATATTGCAGGCGGATGTTTTGTTGTAGAAAAATAATTCATAGAAAAAATCTGATCCTAAAGGAAAACATTTTACACTTTGAACTGTTCACCGATCTTTTCATATATTTTAGTATAATATTCTCATAGTCCCCCTTAGAAAAAGTTCTACCATTATTTTGAAGGTGTAATCTACACAAATAAAGCAGACTCTTCTTACTGTGTGTGTGGATCACCTATGGAACTTTTATCATATATTTATTATTGTTGTTACTCGGAGAGTGATATATGGCTATTTCAGCCGTAATAAACATGTATATAACACATGTGGGTTTAGTTTAGACTACTCACAAAACTACAATTCAAAAAGGTTTCCAAGAAAAATTTTTCTCGCCAAGAAAGTAGCTCAGGTATATTAATATTTACAATTGATTTCAAAGCTCTAAACACAAAGTTATCTCTACATAATTAGGTTCTGGCAAATTGTAATTTACTGAAACTAAGTTTAACCTTACGAACAATTATGAAAAATGGTTTGAAATTTTTTTATCTAATGGTTAAATTTCTTAAAACAAAGGTTTGTCAACAATCACGTATCGGGATATCGTTCGAGGTTCTATGGAAATATGATTAGGAAAAATGTATCGTTCAACTACTATGTTGGTCATTAACGCAGTTTTATCATAAAAGTAAAAGTAATTTCTATGATAGTTTAGTAATAATTTATTACTTGATTGATATTTTAACTTAAAATGTTTGTAACGTTTTATGACATAGTAAAGCCAAGTAATTTTAGTGAAGATTGTAAAATCATATCAGGAGGATCGCGCTTCCCATTTAATCTCTTTTTTCAAAGGCAGTTAAAATCCATACTGACAGAGTGGGGTACACATGGAAGACGTACCTACTACACACTTCCCGATCTGGGCGAGTTTCCCCCAGGGTCTTCTGGGAAAAGCCCCTTGCTGGAAGCCACATTCTGAAAACTACGAACCACACTCGAACCACGCGGTCACCACATTTGAAGCATCCATCCTGTGTGATACACCCCTGTGCACCCGCTGTGACGCGACGATGCCCACAGCCCAGGCACTTGAAACACCTAACACAGCCAGGGTACACAGGCGCACCACGGAGCTCAAATACAGCACCCGAAGGTGGCTAATCTTTAAGACTTGTTGGCTTAAATCCTCTAACTGCCATCTCTAACTGTAGCTTGTTTGCTTTGCCTAATGACACCCTGCGCTTGTTACTGCGTCCATCCAAGACGTTTTCGAGCGCCTCAGCAACTTCTTGAATCCTGGTAAGGTCGTCAAGATCCCTCTTTATGTAATTTTAGTATCTTCTCAATCTGATGATAAAAATCATTTTTATAGTTTTAAAAATTTAATATATTACCCAGTTTTTTATAAAAAAAACTCCCCAGATAAAACCTTAAGCTCTTTCATAACAGTATAAAGGTTATGTAGGCCTACCTTCTATTTTCGTAGTTCTAATCTCTCGATTTTGGTCTTTACAAAAGTTGTTTCCCTCGTTGAATAAAGATTTTACAATTTTTATTACATACATAACTATATTTAATAGTAAACAAAGTGTAAGTTATATTCATCCCATGCTGGCATGTGCACCTCAATTCTTCTTTATACTTTGATTCAAAAACTAAATGTAATCTTTTAGTAACTGTGTATTTATAATGTTACTTAGCACTTCATAATATCTTCAAATACTATTGTATGTTCATTGGAACAACGTTAGATTTAATGTCCTCACAGGACTGGGACCACTAGAGGACGGGAGGTACGTTTTGGCCGACCGTAAGCCTGTTAGTTTCTAATTACTGACCTCTGTGTAGTGTTTAATTGTTAAGACATGCTTGCCCCAACCAGCCCCGAATGTTTGTTTAACTGAATATTTTTTGAAATTTTATGTTTTTAGTTCACATTTTATATACATTATTTGACTTCATATGTAATATTCAGTATTTTTTTATTCCATCCATTAAGAACCATTTGTTTGCAGTCCCATGGAATATTTTATTCTCTAGAGAAAATAATCTTGACATTTTCTATTACCTAAAATATTTCATTAATAATGGCCAACTTATTTACTAATGTAAAATGATTTGGTTGAGTATCTTGTTGTTCAGTCACAATAACCTAAAATACAAGTCCAATTGGAACGATGTCAACTAGGTGATTGGAATATTTGGACTCCATCCCATGGTCGTGTTCAGGATTGAGTATAACGCCAACTGACATGGCCACATCACGGACATTGTTTAATCATTTAATTGAATACTAAAATGTTGAGGTTAGTTAAATTTCATAAATTGTATTTAAAATCATCCCTTTACATCATATATTTACATATCAAAAGCAACATAACAATTCAATGGCAGCAATTTCTTACTATTCGCATACATATGGGTATTTATTAGGAGTTTATGAGTGCTGATCGTAAATCAACCTACATTAGAGGTGTAAACTAGGTTGAATAAAAAGTTTTACTGAATGAAAAATCAAATTTTCCCAATATCGAAATATCAAAACCATACCAAAAATAGATACAACAAATCACACTTGTTGGTAGATAAAAAACTACTTTTTTATCAACCAACGGATGATTTGTTGACATAACATTTGGAGATACGACTTACAAATATATCGCAAACCTAAGGAATAGTAAACAAAATTCAGTACACAACTTTTTTTTTATAAAAATCATCTCATGACCGGTTTTTAATCTCTTATTTATTTTATTTTATTCTAAATAAGATTACTTAACATCCCTCTACAAAAATATAAAAATCTCCTAATTTATTGGAAATAACTGACTAACGGTGATATAACGACTGGCCTTGGGGAAATCACTGAGCCTTCAAGTTCCTTAATCTTGGGTCATGAATGACCAGCTGTCGTTTATTGTCCCTGACCACATTACTTTACTCGCTTTGCTTATAAATTTCTACAAATACCGTTTTATTATTGTTTCCTCTTTTACCCTTGTCATCATTTAAACTCAAAACATAACAAATATATTGTTCAATTTCACTCCAATTCATTTCGCAGTTTCTATAACAAATATTATAGGTCCATAGCTCGAAAATATAAGTAATAATATCGTATGGCTATTACATAAATTTTAATTTGTTCTTCTTATTAATACGTGGATTTACAGAATAAATATACAGATCCAGAATGGATTTATCATTATTTATTAGTAAGCTAGATTCTTTTATAAATTCGTTCCAGTGACCTGTTAAACAAATTTGAGTCTCGCAATTCGGACCGATAAAACTATTTTTATTAATATACCAAACCTTAAGGACTTAAATTCATTGTATAATGTCAACATAACACCTTAAAAAATAGTTTCTTTACTTATAAGTAAAATTAGCCTTCGACTGCATTCAAAGAAGTATTTTAGCGAATTTCCCCCATAGGGAAGAAACTACTTTTGTAGGTCTTATGGTAAGCCTTAAGCTTGGGACCATCATAACTCTACGTTTTTATCTTCTTGGAGTTCAATGTTGCTTGGACTTGGAGTCTTCTAGAGCGGAAACCTCTGGGAATTAGTAAACCCGTTTCTTAGTACGCATCTACGGCCCAAGGGGAACATATATACAAAATTTCTACTCTATTAGTCTTATAGTTTCTGAGATTTGCTGACCGTTAGAATAAGTATATATCGAAACTATAATTTTTTAAGATGTTATGTTGACGTTATACAAGGAATTTAAGCTATAAAGGTTTGGTATAATAATAAAAATTGTTTTATCAGTCCGAATTGCGAGACTCAAATTAATTAACAGGTATACATATGTATTGATTTACTGTGTACACTATTTAGGGTTACTATTATTATTAGAGAGGTATTAAAAACCATGAGTGCCCTTTTGTCATATTTTTTCTTATTTTTTATTACGACACGTGTTCGACTTTGAAGCCATTTTCACAGTGTATAAATATACCAATAATACCATTTTTGTGACAGCAATCCTGCATACTCATTCCCCATGTTATACTTATGGGGAATACAAAAAATTCTATATATTCCCTATTGCTTGACATATTTTGATAAAACTTGGTAAATGGTAAATCTATTTCGGATCTACTAAATATTGATTTATAATCACGCAGTTTTAACCTGTTTCAGCAAACCTGCATACTCTTTCCCCATGTCACTCTTGGGGAGTTCCTTTTGCATGTGAAATTTGCAGAGTATGCAGGTCTGCTGCAACGAGGGTACTTATGTTTACATTCAAACTCGTACATTTATTGCTAACAATAAATTTAAACAAAACGCTTTTGATGGATTACATTCATACGGGGTGCAATAAATAAACATTCACAGTCAACAGCAGTTGTTTGTTTAAATGTTGAAAATCTAATTAATGCCGATAAACTAATTGGACTGAAATAACAATAGGAATTAGATTAAATCCTAAATTTATTTTCTAATCCGCTTGATAACATTAATCAAATTACCATTTATTTTAGTGAGGTAAAAACTCAACGAATGAGAAAATTTAATTAATTTAACTCTAAAAATCGTGTATTTATTATTTTATAAAACTAAATTAAAAGTCTTGCCTCGTAATTAAGGTTCGGCGAAATTCATTTTAACCTTGTCCACTAAGATCTTCATTTTTACGAATTTACAATTTTCGACCGCCATCTTGGATCCCTCATTTCAAATGAGTAAGATTACGGTCTTATTGTGACGCAAAATCTGGAACTAGCTTTTCACAGAGATTTTAAATATACAACCCGTTATTGGTTTTGTCGTTTAATGTCAGAAATTTTGGAATTTTAAGATTTAAAATCACAATTTTTGGTGTCTTGAAGAATTTTTTTCACCATTTAAAAATGACAGCCGCTTCAATTTCTCGACTTAACACCTCAAAACTAAACTCCAAAGACAAAAAAAATGCAAAAGCAAAATTTACTTTACTTTGACGTATAGCTTCACTTCGTTTGAAACACTATTAACTAATAAATTTGAAAATTATGCAAAGAAACTTACTCAAATTTGTCGTAGTACAACCGAACATTTATAGCCATTTTAATTTTCGAGGCTATACATGTATATCTCAAAAACTATCATATAATATATGGATGGCATAACTAAACTGTGGATAAACGGAATCATAATACAAATGGCTAAAGACAAATTCAAAGAATGAAGGAGTTTAATAGTTCATGGACCATGCTGGATGCTGGACATTGATACTCGTACAAAAGATTTGCCATGAAAGATTAAAATAGCTCTTTAAAACTGTTTGAAAATGGTATAATTTGAACTAATAGGCATCAGAATTATTGATTTAACACAAGCCAAAAACTTGAAAAAATGCCTAAATAAGGGATTTTTAGAAGGCCATAGATTGATAATACTGTAGCCTATTTGGACTCATTATATCATTTTTTAAAACGTTTTAAAGAGCTCTTTTCATTTATCATGTCGAATCTTTTGTGCGATTATCCATCTCCAGCATAAACCAAATTAAGATTTTTGCTCATTCTCTTATGGAGTTTTACATGTAAACTTCAAGGTCATTGCGCGACCGGAAGATCTTATATGATTTTTTTGAAGTATTTTTTAGTATTCTACATGCTATTACGCAACTTTTGAGACCTATTACGATTCAAAATTCCAAACTTTTGTTTTTTCGACCCACCCTACCATATTTGGGTGTCCGGAAATTATGAGAAAATATTTTAATATATAATAGTACGGGTAAAAAAAGGAAAAAGTTCATGTAAACATCGGTCCAAAAGTGCTTCGTTTTCCGTCTGTGTGTCCGTCTGTCATTTTTACATATTTTATCATATCTCAGGAACCTCTTAACATATAAATGTTAAACTCGGTATATGGATGACCACTATCAAGTGAATAAATTGCTTATTACCAGGTAACGTTTTAATATTTTTAAAATTTTTATTTTTGTCTTGTTAAATGTCATTTGGTAAATGCTTTACAAATTGTAGTCCTGTGTTAGAAGGTTTTTTTCATACAGCGTAAATTTACCTTGTGTTGGAAGAACGAATTCTGTGGCTTCTATTATATTGATGGTTTTCAAATTCAGAATTTTCAAGCATATTTTTACAATAATATTTGTATTCAATATACTGTATATTGGATACAACTATTATTGCTAAAATACGCTTGAAAATTCTCAATTTGAAATCCATCAATATAATTAATAGTAGCCACGGAATTCGTTCTTCCAACAAAAGGTAAATTTACGCTGCATGAAAAAAACCTTCTTACACAGGGGTACAATTCGTAAAGCATTTACCAAATGACATTTAACAAGACAAAAACACAAGTTTTCAAAAATATTAAGTAGTTACCTGGTAAAATAAGCAATGTATTCACTTGAGACACTCTTTTCAACCCCCCGCCCCAACAGACAATTATATTTCTTCCTCTTTTTTTGGTGTTTGGTTTGATTTTGTTGAGTGACGACATTCGTGTACAAATAAGTGATTTATGAATAAAGATGCGTTGTTCGTTTTGATATTATTTAGTTAAAAGTATAGCTCTTCTTTTATATAGAATTCCGTGTTCAGTCATCCATTTGAAGTTTAAATTAAATTTTATCTACAGGATCTTAAGTAAAGGAGTATTTCTAAAACGAGTACATGAAACACCAAATAGCCCAGAGCGCGCTAAGTAGCAGGTGGCTAATTAAAACTGGGATGTTCTTCCGACCTAATGCACTTATAATGTTGTCTTTACTACTCCAGTGTTCAGGGGTACTGATTTGTTATGCTGAGAAAAAGAGAGAGCCAATAAGAAAATTAATGGAAAAAGCACGCAAGATATACAATACAAGCAAAATAAGGCTTAAATTTTAAAATATATAGAGAGAAGCCCACCATTATGTTTATTATGGTGCCTTTTGTCTTTAATTATAACCATCTACTAAAAATATTACAGTATTTTATTATTTATATTAAAAATATAGGCTTTTATAAATGTATCTATAAATTTATTATATTTATTAAATTTATATTCTGATACATTTATCTATAAATGTATCAGAATCTATTTTGAATCTGAATAGGTATAATAAGAGCTCTTTGTCTTACATATTAATTATTTATAACATGATAGTAACCGTTTCATCACCCAGGGAAAGGGAAATTCACTTAAGCTAAGTTACAGCCCACAAAATGTAGGTAGCTTTTTATGGGCCAACCATGAGTCATAAATATTGTATTCAAGATATCTGTTAAGATATAAATTTATATAGCCTTAATTGAATTACAGAATGATAACCTAACTCATTGAAAATAAAACGAGAGGCCCAAAACTGATGATCGAACTTCGATCTGACCATTTATAAGACGATAAAAATGCTTGGCGAACAAAGGGGAGCCTTGCACCAAAGACGTGTTTCTCAAAGTTTTCCTAATATTATTTCGTCTAAGATCTTTCAAAATGGTAATAACTCAAAAACCGTCCTTCGTTAGCAATATTTATTTTTTTACCAATACATGTAAAAATAACGATTGCCCAGTAATTTTTATAGTTGCTATCTAGCCAACTGTTCAGAACAAAGGAAAAACTGTGTGCTCCAGAGATTCTATCAATCAACCGTCCTGTTTCTCCAGAAGTTTGAATAGGTTTTTATTACTTTCTTTTTTATTTACGCTTATTTCATTTACATGTAATTTTTCGTGGATAGCGACATATTGTTGAAACAATCAAAGCATTAGTAAATAAACGGTCTCAGGAAATTGACACATACTTTGTCCCTTAAAGACAAAGAAAAATAAAACAAATGAACAACTAACTATCTCACAAATACATGCAGCATTTTATCAGAATCGGTTAGCAATTAACAAAGACATCGGTATTTTAATATTTGCCATAAAAATTACACTGGACAACTTACTGCGTTTACCGCGACACGAAAGTATCAACTATCTCCGCAACCAGTTGACGTAGACTAATAATTCAAAATACTGGATTATTTAATTTTTTAAGTCAAGTTTTATGGTTGCAAGTATATTTTCTTTAGATGCTACAGATTTTGTGAAATTTGAAAAATATTCATTTATTCATTTATTTATTTCGCATGCTACAATACAGAAAATATTTCCAATTACATCGTAGCATTATTTTACACAACATATTACATAGGAAGCACAAGTGGCAGCTAAAATATTACAAAAACAACTACAAACAGGCAAAAGAAATGTATATAAAAATTAATAATAATTAAGCATAATAATCAGCTAGGAAAGAAATATATATTATGTATTATGACTGACGCAAAAATTGCAATATTACGTTCTTATGAAAACCAAGGTTCGAGTGGAAGAGGTCAACATTTGATTGCAGAGAGTTGAACAGTTTTGTCATTGTATTTATTTGAGATTGTGCACCCAAACAATATATGAATATGAATTCTTTAATACTTAAACTCCCATTACTTCTTGTTATATATTTTACCACTGTTATATATTTTACCATATATTAATTGTATTCATATTGGAATTGTTCATATCATAATATTTACTTTTGAGATATGAATAAATAGATATACATGTTACAAGTACTTTGTATTTATTAACTGGCGACGAACCAATAACTTTATTACCTTCAATTTATTCATTTTTATTATTTAGTTCCTTTTATTTTTTATATTTCACTAACCAAGTACATAATGGAAATACTGCAAAACATTGAATCAGTATCAGATTAAAGAAAGCACGGGCTATTGTAAAAGGTCAGATTACAAAGGCAGACAGGCTGTTAGAAGATTACTCCACTATACCTACAGAAGTTTTACAAAACACAATGGATGTATCAGAAGAAAACTGGAAGAGATTTGAGACCATTTAACTAAAGATAGAATTTAATTTAAAGGAGGAAGATGTTGATGAAGAATTTAGATACAGAGTTGACATGGAAGAACGATATTACAAAGTAAATGATCAGTTACGATTTAGAAAAACACAATTAGAACTAGAGAAGGATCTGCAACAAGGTAGTACGACCATCAAAGGTAATCAGATGTTCCTTTCTCTAACTTCAGCTATATCATTCACCCCTTTTCAAGACGATGAAACGGTCAATAACTTTATCAGACGCTTAGAAAATTTTATGCATCCGCACGGACATGGACTACAGCACAAGGACAAGGTTTATACCCTTCTTAACTCATTGACTCCTTCCCTTCATCAGAAAGTGTATGATTTGTTTGCGCCTGAAGACTCGCTTGACAAGAACTACTCAGAATTGGTGAAGTTACTCTCAGATTATGTAGACCCTCAGCCGAGTACATGGACGCTACAGCATAGATTTCTATCAAGAATACAGGAACCGTCAGAAACAGTAAAAATATATTCTTCTGAACTTCAAAATTGACGGCAGATTTTGATTTTTCTTGAGAAAGTTGTGGGAAAACCATAGCCAACACACTTTTGCGCATACAGTTAATCAGAGGAATAAAAGATGCTGATGTTAGAGCAAGGATACTACAAGAAAAAACGACTAAATCGTTTCATGCCGTTGTTAAATTGGCAACAGCAATGGAACTTGCCAAAGATGAAAGATCCCTTGTCAAAACAAATAATGAGATTACAACCAGTAATGTTCACAAGATTGAAATAAAAAAAATGGATTAATGTACCTAAGAAAACTCAACCTTTACCTTTCGACAAACTAAGAGGAAAATTTTGCCGCTGCGGCTCACGAGACCATAGAGCTAACAACTGTAAGTTTGCTTCTGAAACATGTCACAAATGCAAAAAACAGGGTTACATTGATATTGTGTGTATGCAGACAAAGAGGACAAAGGTCCATCAGACTGAGGAGGATTTGAACGATGGTAACGATGGTTGTTGAGAAGAAACTCATTAAATTTGTAAACTGTACAATAGAAATAATGATAAAATACTTATTGATGTGTTGTTAGAGGGAAATCCAGTCCAAATGGAGCTAGACACAGGTTCAGCCATTAGCACGTTACCTTATAGTATGTTCAAGAAAATACAAATAGAAGACTTTTGAATACACAGCTACAACCGAAAACCTATACAGGTGAAGTATTCAAGCCAAAAGGGGTTGTGTTTGTTCAATAATGTTCATAAAAAAACAGATTTTTACGGGTAAACTCTACATAGTTGACAATCACTTGGATCCTATTTTCGGTCGGGATTGGTTACGAGAAGTAGAGTTGGAGTGGAAAGAAGTAAAAAAAATCAAGGAAGAAACCGGAGGACGTTTGGAGGAACTTCTAAACAAATACAATGATGTTTTCGAGCCAAGTGTAGGCCAAATGCCTGATCAACTTGGACATTTACAGTTGGTACAAGAAGCTAGACCAATATTTATGAAAGCAAGGCCAATACCTTACTCCTTGAAAACAAAAGGTAGAAATGGAACTTGAGCGCTTAGAAACAGCACGAATAATAACAAAGACGAAAAATTCTGAATGGGGAACAACGATAGTTCCAGTAATGAAACCCAATGGCGAAGTTGGAATATGTGCCGATTATAAGGTTACAGTGAACAGACAAATTCAAGATGAACACTATCCAATTACGAAAATCGAATATATTTTCGCAAATATGAGCGGTGGTAAAATTTTCTGTACTCTGTACCTAAAAAACGCTTACCTACACCTACAAATGGATGAAGCCAGTGCAGACATTCAAACGCTAAGCACACACAAGTGCCAGTTCCGAGTTAATCGCCTCATGTTCGGTGTTAATGTAGCTCCAGGAATTTGGCAGAGAATCATGGACAAGGTATTATCGGGTCTAGAAGACACTCAATGCTTCTTCGATGATATTATCATCTAAGGAAAATCAGAAGAAGAGTTGCTCTCTCGGTTGGAAAAGGTTCGTCAAAGAATAAAAATGAACGGACTGAGGTAAAATAGAGATAAATGCAAGTTTCTACACAAAATAATTGAATACTTGGGTCACACTATAAATGCCAATGGAATTCATAAATTAGAAGATAAAGTGAAAACTATCACACAAGCAAGGAGACCCCAAAATGTTAGTGAGCTAAGAACATTCTTAGGTTTTGTCAACTATTATAACAGATTTATTGAGAACCTGGCTACGATTCTCAATCCCTTACACAAACTACTGCAAAAAGAGAAGAAATACAAGTGGACGGGTCAATGTGAACAAAGCTTCCAGAAGATCAAGAACATCATTAAAAATTAAATTGTTCTTACTTATTTTGATCCAAACTTAGAATTGGCAACAAACGCATCTCCAGTGGGACTTGGTGCAGTACTATCACATCGATTCTCAGATGGAAGTGAAAGACCCATAACCTTCGCTTCAAGAACACTGACAAAACCGGAAGAGAAATATAGCCAAATTGATAAGGAGGCCACTGGAATTTATTGGAGACTAAAAAGTTCTTTTAGTACTGTTAAGGACGTAAATTCATCCTAGTAACGGATCACAAGCCGTTAGTCCTAATATCTAATCCTATTGGGCCGGATTGCTAGTTTATATATTACGCTTACATTAGTCTAAGAATTGATGAAATAATCACCGTTTAACCATATAATATTATATAGGGAATACACTGTTTTTATGTCAGTCTAAAGAATTATGAGAAAATCAACAACACATTTTGTGAAATAGAACAGTGATTATGTCGTTAGTTTTTTACAATAAAAATAATTTTCGGAGATTTTAAGGTATTTTTCAAAATTTTAAATTTTACGCAGATATCTAAAGGTTAATAGCTCGAGGTATAAGGAAGGACACCCCTGAAAATTGCTCCTAAAATCCAAATTTGCGTTAACTTGCCGTCAACTTACCATCGAGACTTAAAATATCATAAAACACCTAGAAGGACATTTCAAAGCAATTGACCGAGCCATTAAATTTTTTCTTCTTTCAAGGCATTAAATTACAGTGCCAGTATTCAGAGTTTTTTTTTAAGGAAAGCTTTTCTTAATTGAATATAACTTTACAAGTACGTTGGACTTGCTTACCTGGTAAAACAGAATATTACGTTACTAGCCCTGTTAGTACAGTTTTACCGTGCGAGCATGATAGTTCATGCGAGTCCGGTAAAACTTACCGGACGTGTGACGTACGATACTTTACATCATACTACTGTACCCAGAAAATAAATATTTTGAATCATAACGTACTCCTTGCATAAACTATTATGTTTCTCAATTCTTCAAACCTAGCCTATAACAAACAGTTGCTACTGCCACCACAGCTGCCTACATTCCTACATTCCTCTGAAGTAACCAATAAGCATGCATTAAACATCGGTTTAATGCTGTTATATTATTGTATTGATTGTAGACTTCCGTAATTTCTGTTTTCTAGTGCACGGTAAATTTACTGTGCACTGCACGGTAGATGTACCGTGCAGTGATAGGCAAAAAGTAACTTTCCAGCCAAAAATAAGGCACAGAAATCAGATGTTTCTGTGTAGTATGATGGAAACAAATAATCACAGGTATTGCAGTAAAACAAGCTTTACCGAGTAAATGAAAGCTAAATGACAGTTTAACTTGAACGGTGAAGCATGTTTTGAAATATTTGTTGGTGTCCGGCAGACTGAGGCGTGTTCCCCTGTTTGTCCCAGGAGATCAGCCCGTGTTAGAGCAGAGGCTAAACTCTGTACAAACTCTTCTACAAACACAACACGCTAATTTTGTCTACTCTGAAATCCAACGCCTAAACCATAAATTAATTCATGCCTAAACCATAAATTAATTCAAACATTGATGAACGAAATGATAACATTAAGCTCTAACATACATATTTTTACTAAAAGTGTGATCTCTTAATAACCACGATTCCGATTATAGGTTATTTTAATTTGTCAATAACCGAAACCTCACAGCAACAATAATTCCATGATTGTAAATTTTGTAGACCACAATACTTCAATATTTTCCTCTAATTAAAATAAAAGCGAATAAGGTATCTGAGGTAAGGGCTTAGTATTATTGTAATATAACTGAACATTATTCAACGGGAAATCTGTGTTAGATTTATATTTATCCAAAATTTGCATCTAGATATCAGCTGAGATTTTGTATTTGCAACCCCTGGTTTTCAGAAAAGGATAAATCTTGGACCAAGTAAGAATGTCGACAATCCCACGCGGCGTCACAAGAATGTTTAATATCACGACCGGTGTCCGAGACTGCGCTTATTCTGTTACGTAAACACCTTGAAGCTGATTACTGGGCAAAACTTAAGAAATGATTGTGAAATACGTATTTCATTGATTAGTTTTCTAGGCCTATAAAGAATTTACCGGTTCTTAAAGTATGCAAGTAACTTTTATTGTTCTTTTAAAAGTTTAAAATGGTTTGCCTTAAAAGAGTCGACTACATTTTTAACATTGGCACCTCAGCTTTGGTAGTAGAAACAAAATTATTTTCAAATATATTTTAATTTACTTTTAGTTGGTACAAGTATTTGGTAAATTTCAAAATTTATTAAAGTGTGACACTAAATATTAGTTAAGCCATTCTAAGTGGATTCAACTACTAATATGTTTGATTGGCTAACTCACCCGCTTTCACCAATGAAAAATCTATCATGGACTTGGAGTTTAATTCGTCATTCCCTGTATAGTCTCGATTCTATTCAAAATATTCTATATAACAAATTTATCACGATAATTTTACATTTTTTGTGGTTTGCATTGAAATTTGAAATATCGTATGGTATAGTTCTAAAGTAGTTTTGTTATAAACCCATTGCTCTATTAATCTCTGGACCGAAATAAGTGTCATTTAGTTTTAAATATTATCTGTCAGCCACCCAAGCACTTCATTGTAACTAATCTTTGCCCACCCATATACATCTTTATTCATACATTTTCCCGATTTGTTCTATGCTTGGTTGCTGATTATCTTTTTGTTCTGTAATATTTTCTCTTTTGCATTAATATAATTTTTTTCTTTTCGGAATAATATTGCAAGCCTATTGTATTACTTAGTGCGACAACCATAAGGCCCGTAACTTGTTACTTCAAATTCACAGTCCTTACAATTTTGTTTCAACTCACAATGCCCGTGTCCCCAGAATCTAGAAAAAATTGAGACACCCTCTAATTTTGAACGAAATTCCTGTAAATTTAGAAGCACTGTCTTGATAGAAGTGTCCAAAAAGGACCAAGAATGATATATCATTCTTTTTTGGACCGTTATTAAAAATTACTTTTTGTTCTCGAACTGTATTCTCCGATTCTGCGTGTTGAGAAAAATCCGGTTTTATGAACGTTAAGTGTTTCGGCCCTGACTAAGACCTAAACGTTTGTAATGTACATTAAAATTACTAATGGAGACTGAAGAAATTTTCAATGTGATTCGGTGGTAACGATTTTACTCAACAGGTAAAATGTGTCAATAATGATCACTTGAAGATTTAAGATAATTGTTACGTATTTAAAAACAATTTATGTTTAATTTTAATTTTATTGTATTCAAATATGCTCTTCAAATGTTCATGTCGAAGTACTGTAAAAAGTTTTTTTTTCCACTGTCAAACAAATGCACAGATATTTGAGTACGAGATAAGATAAGCGAGTACCTATCAGGTGACCCTTTGTACTGCCACGACCTTTATACTGGACAGGAAATTTCATTCGCGTATAGTCGCTCGTACTGACCGTTCGGTTACTGTTTAACTTAAAACTTACGCTCACTCTTATTCCCGCTTCGCTGTCACTTGGCCAGCTCGTGTGGTCACTCTTATAGTTTATAACTGTTATTAATTGGAATATCGTGAATATTAGCGACATTCAAAATCATTTTATTTCGTATTTCATTTGAACTGTTGCAACGTATTATTAACAACTTCTCGGTAGTTATAAGTCCAAGTGCAGTTAATTCAATCAAACAACTGGTGTGTGAGTGCGACTTGTCAGAGTATATGGGAATCATTCATCTCGTCTCTCCACGCAGGAGGGCCTTCCATCGCTGCTCCTCACGTCTGCTCCTGCCGCTCCTGTCACCGGCTCACCGCGTCGCCGTAGCGGGCCACCGCCACCACTACACTGCTGTCTACGGCTCGCTCCCTGTTCGAGTGGCGCTCACCCTGGACGATGACACCTGGCTGCTGAAGTAAATCTGCTCACTTCATGGTCGTGCCAACCTTACTATGGGGTACTCTCTCCATTGGCATTTGTACAAAGTACAAAGTTGTGCTCTGTCCATCAAATTCCTGAACACGTGCTGCAAGACACATATTTGAATTTCTTGCATTAAATTTGATTTGTTTAATTTGAGGTGCTGAATATCCTGTGATTTGTTTTCGTAGACTTTATGTTTTATGAATCCCCAAAGAAAATTATAGAGAGGGGTCAAATTCAGGTATCTTGGAGGGAATAATCCTTCACTGATAAAATAAATTTTTGGGTTGCGTATAAAGAAAAATACCTATAACTCTATAAGACTCTTGTGCGCTAAACCATGAAACATTTATTCTCATATAAATAATGCATGGACTTTCGACAGTCTATTGGTCTACTAAAACTGAGCTGTATTTTTGACTCGCGAATTCGGCATTTTTAACTTGTTTAAGTTACAATAGTAGTTCAAAGAGGATCCAAATCGGTGGTATGTTTATCCCTCTTATGTTATTGATAATAATTTCTACAAGCTATCTAATATTATAAAATCTTATTTGAGTCAAATTTTGTCAGGAGCTGCTTTTTAGAGCAGCTTAATCTTATTCCCTCCTTTGAGGTGTGTGAAGTAAAGTGTTTTAGTTTGAGACTTCTTTCAATTAAATTTCTCAAAGAATATTAGTGACGAATTTGAAGTTTCTAGCTCATGAGTAAGAGGAAAGGCACTGTACACCCGAGACAGTGAGTGAACTAAACATACGTCGAACATACATGGTTAAGCAAAAGTCTGCAATACTTTTAACATACCCTTAAATCAACATATATAAAATCCAATATCGGTTGACTTACTCTCTCACTGATCACAGTTCCTCAACAACTATATGACTGGGGAATGAAACTTGCCACAAACATTCTGTTAGGCTCTAGATGCGTACTAAGGAAGGATTTTTGAGTATATTCTCTCTCTAAAGGCTAAAACAGGGAATATCACAAAATTCAACACGGCGGCCATTATTCAGTATTCAAAGCTTATGAAGGTTTCTTTGGTCATTAAACTTGGCATTAGTATTCTTTATAAACTCTCTTTATGCGTAGTAAGAAAGGATTTATAAATACTTTTCTTGAAAGGCCAAAAAGTGTACATTATAAAATTCAAAACTATGGCTATTTTCATTTAAAAAAAACTATTGAATGAATGTTTATAGAATAATCTAAAGTAATAAATGGCTAAAGGGGTACAAAATACAGGCAGCTGACTTAATAAAAAGTACACATTTATGATGGCTCTCAAATACCACTAAGACTACTCGCGTTTAAGCCTACGGACCCCCTGAAGTACCGTACTCAAACTAGAATCTTAAAACTCTGCATGTTTTTTTTATTTGAAGTATAAGCATCCACTGGGAGCGGGTTGTATCAAAATTGATATATATTAGAAGGTTTGCGTGGGAGAACGTTTTCGAGAAATACCAATCCATATGGTCCTCATTTTTTACCAATAAATTCATTGTCTATTTTTCTTTTACATTTTTTTGTATATTTAAAAACCTACTGAATTCAGATATTATGTCAAGTATCCACCGTTAACATATATATATTTTTTTGGTTTTACAGTATACCCCGAAGTTTATGCTTCGTTCTTATGAGTCATAAATTGCCTAGCAAGATCAAGATGGGTGCATGGTGCTAATCCGCGTTCGACCCCTTAGAGTGGCAATTATTTTTGTTTGATTCAAACACTACTGGAAACACAATGTTGTCGGTTCATTAATGGAATGATTGAATAATTGACGAAAATTTCACTATATTATATATGTATAAATTTCGAATTAAATTTTAGCTAGTTCATACCATTTGTTACAATTGATGGGAACATTTATAGTGGAACCATTACATCCTTCAACCTGGTGTGAAAACACCGGTTGCCAGCACCGTAAGTGTTTAATTGCACGTTTAAAAATACAGCACAGGTTTACTTATGACAAGAAGAAATCAGTCCATTTGTTGGTTTTGGAAAAATTGAATCGTGCAAAATACAATTGTAAAATTGCAGCTTATTAGGAATTAGTTATCCTTTCATCGGGCGAAGCCGCGGGTACCTTCTAGGACTAATACAAAAGTATTGAAATTTCGCTGATGAGTATTTAAAAAAACAGTAAATATTTAAGGTTGAACAGCCGACAGTTTGCATGCCTATTTGGCAATCCACGATGGGAGTCTTGAAATGCTTAATGAAAGCATATTCCGATATGCACCTAAACTTTAACATCTTTAAAATTGGAATATGTTCAACGCCGCAAAACCCTGTTACAAATTAATAATCCAAACAGAAGTTACACCTTCACAAAGACTACTTAAATTACATTATATCTGCACGACAGTTTAGGAGATATTACCAATATTCCAATCTTTTCCCCACATTTCAGTGGTAAAATATTACAATCTTTGAGGAGCTGTAACTTCTGTTGGCTATTTTTTTAATCGGGTTTGAGGTATTGTATTTTATTTTTGAAAATCTTAAACAAATGTCAAATACACCATTGCAAAGTTTTATTGATTTTTATCAGTATGTAATGAGGTATTAAAAATGTTCTAGACTTTTGCCGAATCATGTTAAGCTATATTGATTTAGATTATTAGTTTGCAATAAGTAGCTGATAATCTGATCTTAGCTTTTTTAACATTTTAGTTTCAGTTGTTTAACTTCTTTCATAAACAACTAGATCATTTTCTCTAAAATTTAAATTGTGATCAAATATAACAAATATGAATATACATTTTTTGAAATGAAAACTTCAGAAATCACCCTCTTCGGTCAGCTCAAGAAAGATAAAGGCTATTACGGATAAAGGTCTAAGGGAGAACGCTCACCCTCATATAGTGTAAAAGTTACGAGTTAAGTCGAAACACTACTCCTTATCTCTTCCACTCTCTCACTCTTCATATTTTATTTCACATAAGTCTGGTATGTAATTTTTAAACCGCTTACGAACCAGCTTGCTTGAAAATTAGTCCTGAGCCTATTTATTCCTAATTAAATACTGTAATATATTTAATAACTCATCCTTAATTTTTCATTTAGCAAACAGTTAAAAACATTTTATAAATTCCCTGGTTAAAATAATTAAGATTTTGGTTATTATTTTTTACCAGACAATGTCTAACTAATGTATTTCTCTAAAAAGTACATAAATAAACAAATCTATTTAGTTAGCCCAATTTTTTTCTACATGGAATTAAATCCAGTTAATTTAAAAATCTTTTGAAAAAGATTACTTCAAACACACTTTTGAAGTAAACTTTAAGTAACTAATAATAATTTGATTCATATGAGTTTTGAATTATTATTAACCAATTGGAGACAGTTATAAAGTTACTATTAGTAATATTTTTCAGTTTATTTTCTTCTAAAACGAGTAGTGTGGGATATAATGTAACTTTCATTCATTTGAAAATTTAGTTTATTACCATGAATTTTGGTCTCGTCCAACTCGCTATTGAAGCTGAACACCATAAATGTTAACCCTCCAGTGCAACGTTTGGAAAATGACACGCTGACATGACAACATCTCACGCACAAACTATACTCTTTTCCTAAGTAACTGAATAAATAAAGCCTTTACAAGTTTATTGCCATTCACGTTTTTATTCATTTACAGGTCTACATATGTTCATCTTTGATACTATTGTAGACAGTATAACTAAATGCGTAATATAGGCTACATTATAATTATTGTTGATAAAATGTTGACAAAAATCTTTCATGCCTGTACATCTAAGGAAAGATTTATCTTTCTGGCTCATTAAAATAATTAAAGATAATTAGAAGCCTAGGAGAAGCGAAAGAAGAAACAACGTTTCAGCGTAATATTGAAGGTTAGCAAACAATAACGCGAATAAACACAACCTTACAAACAAAAACCTATTGTGTTTTACTGAGTTCTTTGTTGTTTGCTCATTGTTGAGCTTTCTTTTTTGCCTCTTTAGCAATGTACAGCCCTCCACCTCTAATTGTTGGTGCTTCTACAAGGAAAGTAATATTGTTGCACAAAAAATATATCATTAAGAATATAAATTTTTTGTTGACATATTTTATAACAGTGATGAAGACTGACAAAACGAACAGGTTTATACAGATAAATATCGTGGTTAACATTAGTACCTTAAATGGTACGTTAAACTATATTAAAATACAATGCTAAGAGATTGGTATTTATCAGATACTGTATGTGTTTCAAATGAGGCCACCAATTTATAAGTAAAATTATTAATTCAACTTAAAAATTGAATTATTTGTCACTGTACTTATTGATTAAACAAATCAGGATACTTCGCAATCAACATATTTTTATTCATTTTTCTACTTGATTAACAATGGAATGTATATATATATATCCTCATATTAACAAATTTATGTATTCTTAATATAAGGAAATATAAATACCCCCGTTGCAGCAGACCTACATACTCAGCGAGTTTCCAGTGCAAAACAACATATTTCAACCCAACATAGTGAGATTTTGTAAGCTCCATAAGAATAACATGGGGAATGAGTATGCAGGTTTGCTGCTACGGCTATATCAAAACTGGGTGGTTTTAATTCAATATTTAGTAGGTCTGAACTAGGAGAAGCCATCTACCAAGTTTTATCAGGATATGTTGAGAAATAAGCGAGATATAGAATTTTACTTATTTCCCATAAGGTTAACATTGGGACAACGTACTGTGTTTACCACTTTAAATATCTCGATAACTAATGGACTTAGAGTAGTGATTCAAAATATTAAATTGTTTGTTTTTCTGAGCTGAATTCAATGGTGCCAACAAAAATTCGATAAAATTTATTTTACTATGTAAAAATCTCAAAAAAAAAAACATTTTTCGGGGGTTTATCCCCCTTTACCCCCCCTTACGGTAGTCTGATCGGGCTGGTTTACGAACTCGTCCGAGGGACTACCACTTTACATGTCTGTACCAAATTTCATTAAGATCGGACCATTTTTACGGCCGCTATCGTGCTCACAGACAGATATATATATATATAGATATATCTAAAAATTCGAACGGATGGTGTTTTTTGCTTCTGGGGGCCCCAAAACGAAAAGTTATTATGGTCTCGGGCTTAGGTCTTAACATGAGACCTACGGTAATAGCTTCTTCCCTATAGGGGAAATTCGCTAAAATGAAAGGAAATGGGAGTGAGAGGAGATATAGGAAATCTGTTAATATTACACTACTGTAACAATTAGATTTATTTATATTATTATATCGAGAATGTAATACCAGTTTCAACGCAGCCTATGCTCTGACGACAAACAACATAAATCTCCTGTAAAAGCGGAGGGCGGAATGAATTCCTATCTATCACTCTTTTGTTTCTGCTAAGACAAAAACATTCAAAGCACAGCATAAAATGAATCAAACAGTTTTTACGATGGTTTTGTATTTATTTTAAAAGAGCAATAGAAATCAGCATGCTAAGGCCTGAGATAACGAGTTAACTACGGTAATGCATTTAAGAAATAAATAGAAAATGTCTTTAGATATTGGTGTACATTTAGTTGAAAATATTTTGATAAGGGAATTCAATAAAAATGAACCTTTTCCCACACGAGTTTATTTTATTTTAAGTTATATCATAGATAATGATTTAGAGATGGTGCATATATTTATTGAATAACTAAATGGGTGCAATGAATATATAAATCTAGAATATATAAATAGATTGATACTTCGCAATCAACATTGGTGAAAGCGAAGTAAATCCTATCCGCTTCATATAAATCCTATCCTGATTTATATGAATATATAAATCTAAATACATTTTACTGATTAACTGACTGACCGGACGCGGTTGTGGACCTTGAAACTTGGTACAAAAACATTAAATATGCTTTAAATGAGCTTTAGGTACGAATAAATTATTTTAAAAAAATTTCCTTGAAAATGATTGAAAATAGTGTGGACTGTAAAATTTAAAATGACAGCCATTTTAAAGCTCATTTAAAAAAAATTAACCATGATGATATTTTTCATCACTTTGTATACGAAAATTGCCCGTTACCGTACAGCTGAGATCTACGAAAACCCTCGATTTCCTTACATCAAAACAATTAATGATCAGATGCTTTTTCGGTACCCAAACATTTCATTCCCGTACCCAAACAAACCATTTCCGTACCAAAACAAAATTTTGCCGTACCCAAGCAAACGGTTTTCTTATTTTGACAGTTCAACCAGCTGACTCTAAACTAAAATTGACAGATCAGCCTTATTGTGTTTGCTTATAGAAAAATGATTGAATTATGAAATGTTGGATGATTTTTTATAAGTTTGGTTACTTATTTGCATCGTGATGAAAAGTATTGTTCACAACTCGTCACAAAAGTCCCATTTCGGGGCTCGATAGTTTTTTACAAGCTCGGCTTACGCCTCGCAAGTAAAACACTATCTTTCCCCGAAATGGGCTACTTTCGTGTCTAGTAGTGAAATAAACTATTCTCGCTTGATTTTTCGTAACCGTAAAAATGTAATATTAATATAATTACATTTGAGAGTATTTTATGAGATTGAGGTTAAGTTATTTTTGGGGTTTCTACTTCTTACCAGCATATAACTAAGTTATAGTTTATTAAAGACTATCATTATTGGGATGTTATTAATGTTTATTACGGTCATTATGACTCGAGTTGGTTATAATAGAAGTGGTTCAACATATTATTTTCATTATGTCAATATGTAGGCGTGACTCTACGTTACGTAAACATTTTAGACTAATGGCAAAACATGGACACAACGATTTCAAAGGAAAAAATCTAAAATAATATACAAAGTTTATAATGGAAACGATGAGAACCAATAGGCAATTTGTGATCAATTGGCAGGACAAATATTTATCGCTCCTGGACACTAACAATGAACAAATTTTGATCCCATTACTGAAGTGAAGCACATAGCCGTAGTCATGATAAATATGCAGTATAAGTTGAATTATTAATATGTATACAGGTAATTATGAAAGAGGAGATAAAATGCAAGCAGAGTTTTGTCATAGAAATTCAATTCCATAGGAGTGGCAAAAACTTGACAATTTGTTAAAACTACGTTGAAAATAAAAATTCGTAATTAACTGTTTATGTGAATTTGAATATTACATTTATAGTTTGAGCGCTGATGTGACAATAAATAAGTATTATTAAATTAGAGTTTTACACGATAAAATTTGATAAATTACGATAAAATTACGATAAATTTTACTGATAAAACATGACTTGCATTATCATTCAGGATGAAACATACATTTATTAAATATAATGTGGATAAACATGTTTAGACAATTTTAATTAATCAAATAGGCAGTCATTACTACATTTAATATCAAAGCATTACAATTCCAATACAAATTTAAAAGAATCATACTGTAAAAAGTTTAAAGATGTAAATCATTAAATTGAATAAATTCAGTTCAATCTGGTTAAGTTATTCTGTTAACTTATATAACCGAGTTACTTATGTAAGCGATTCTGGTAACTTATACGTAATTCTGGTAAAATTTCATTTAATCTGGCTACATTGTTAAATTGGACGCAACAAATCATGAGAACATGTTGCAATATAACATTTTTTGCGCTGTTGTTACTTGTAAGTACACATGAGCTCCATTCATATTACCAGTTTAATGGGCTGACATTGTTGGTATAGACAACACTGTTTTACCGGATGATTATCATGGACAAAACTCACTCTGCTTTGAACCCAAATTTCAACAAAGAACGAAGATTTTGTTTGAAAATGAATAACCAGCCAAGCAGAAAACATTTAACCAGCACTTGACAATGACACTACTGAATCAATTTGTAATTTATTGTGGCAAAATACGATTTGTGCTTTACCTCCTCATATACTTTTCCAACAATACAGTGATGTATTCTTAAGTCTATATGTCAAAATTTAAACTATTTAACGTAGCTTAAGTAGGTTTTGCAATTCGTCTAGTACCACAATACAAAACAAATGGCCGTGGCCGTGTCCGTGTCGTGGCCGTGTTATTAGATTTTTAGCTAATGTGAGTCAGATTTTTAGTGTTAACAATTTAATATCAGTTTAAATTAATTTTTAATTTTATAGCTGCTGAATATATTTCAAATTGCTGTTCAGCATTATTAATCAGTTTTATTTACAAATAGTTCAACAAGTTTTTACTGTTGATATAGTTTTTCAAAGCTCAGTTAGTCCTTCATAAATCCAGACTTTGCTCAGAATTGACTAAATAATTAAGTTAATTGAGAAAGAATACTTTGCAACCAGTAATATTATTATATTCAATGGCCTTTTATATTGAGGTCGAATAATTTCGCCACGAGGGGTTTGAGGCTACCTCCTCCCCTCATTACTCTCCACCGAGGAGGGATGAACAGCTGGTTGTATGGAGACGTAACTCGCCTTACGGCTCGCTGGGGGCTCCGCCCCCAGGCCCCCAGTGTGTGTCCCTTATTGGGAGGTGATGGTTTATGCAAAGACACTAAAACATAATTAATTTTATTGTTAGGTTAAAAAAAACTCCATACAAGGTATCTTTGGTCGTGTTCTAGGGCAGTGTATTGAGTGGGAAGTGAGTTTTCTCTAGCGGAAAATTTGTTAAAAAGAGAGTTGTATCGTCTGCATAAATTATGCAGCTGATATTGTAATTTTTAATTAGAGACGGGAAGTCGTTAGAAAACAAAATGAATAGAGCAGGTCCCAGCACGGATACCTGAGGACTCCCCCTGTGATTGGTTTAGGATCTAATCTAAATGTGGTAGTGATGCCAAATGAAGGATGTTGGATATCTACAACTTGGGATCTCCCTTTTAGGTAGCTGACAAACCATTTGTTTTCTAAGCTCCTTATTCCCAAGCTTGTAAGTTTTCTAGAGATCCGTTTTTTTCTAATTAGTAGGCCACTTTGAGGGCGAAGGAGGTAAGGAAGGGTAAATTACATATCTACCAAAGTTGTTGGAAATTTAATTTTAAATTGTTCTTCTTTTTGCGAGGCCAACTTGGAGGTTAGGAAAAATTGAAGGAGGTGTGTATTGAAGAGTCAGAGCATGAATACACTTTTTACAAATCATAGCAAAATTTATTGTTCGGGGGGTCAGTGAGGGAAGTAGCCGGTGGAGGTATTTATGATGGAGGGGGTGGGGCTATTTTTTTGAAGAGGTTTCATGGGGCTCTGGTTGAGGTAAACGTATTTCATAAAAAATTACAAGTTATTTACTAATTCTCAGCACAAGTTATTTTGGGTTTGTTCAAGGGGGAGGGGTTATTGGTGGTAAGGGGTTTTTGGTTATAGAAGGTTAATTATTTGAAAGGGGAGATGGTTGGTGAGCTAAGGACGTGAGTCAAAAGTATTTATTTAAAAATAACATCGCCAAACAATTGAAAAATGCTTAATTTGTTTCATTTATTTGTCGGTTTTGGGGTTGAAAGGGGTTAGAGCTATCTAAGGGTAAATGAGGAGTGTAGGGCAAAAGATCAAATTACCAAAGTTGAAGAACGTGAAGAATCCGTGGCACATGGTGCAGTCCATATTTTGATAACACCATCCGTTCGGCCACTTCAGCTCAAAATAACAGCTTTTAGAAAGGCATGTTTTAACGATTTTAAAATGATTTTTTAGGGGGTTGAAAATTACAATAGCAAGTTGTGATAATTTTACCCTCGGATGTAAGCAATTAGGAAAGTTCATGCCAAATTTCAGGTTCCTAACTCAACAGAAAGTTATAAATTAACTGTTTGCAGATTTTCAGGGATCTAAGTCTTAGTTGGCAAATTTCTAAGAGTTACTACCTTTTAATTTTAGTACCAAGAACTAGTTATATTATTAGTGATTTGTAACATATATGCTGTAGAGATGTTTGTACGGAATTCCAGCCCTCTACGTATAATATTAAATCTATTAAAGCTGAAAAACGTCGGGGAAATCATAAAAATTTGAATGTTCTAGAGCTAACTAAGAGTGAAGGAAGCGAGATAGGGCAAAATATCATAGGACCAAAGATGTAGATCATGAAATATCCGTGAACATGGTGTAGTCCATTCCTTGATAGAACCATCCTTTCGGCCACTAAAGCTCAAAATAACTGTTTTTTTAAAGCATTTTTAAAGACTTCTTAATAACCTTTTTGAGGGTATTGAAATTTAAAATTGCGATTTTTGATCAATTTACCCTCGGTTTTAACCAATGAGGAAAGTGACAAACGCTGACATTTGGAAGATTTCGACGATTTTTTTAACTTTATACGCATTATAACATTAGGAACTGGTTATTTTATTATTGATTTGTAACGTATACGCTGTGAAGTCAAAACTTGGGTCTCTCATTTAAAGAATATATTAGAAAAAACCACGAGGAAAATTCAAATTTAATGAAAGTTAAACTTTAGGACTCTTTTTGGGGTTGAAACGAAATAAATTGGCGAATGACCATTGATAGAGGCCTAAACCTGAGCGGTGAAACTGACTCTAAATGTCAAAACTTTGAATCACAATAAAAAATAAACACACAAATAAAAAAAAACCAAAAAAGTGGAAATTTACAAAATTTTATTTCAGGGCTCAGTTTAGGGGTTAAGGAGGTGAGATAGGGTAAAATATCCGAAAATAAGAACCAAAATTGTAGGAAAACTAATTTAAATACAATATTGACAATTGTTTTTCGATAGGACCACTAGTTTGGTGGTGGGAGCTGTCGGTTGTGAAAGGTTAATTATTGGAAGGGGAAGAGGGTCGGGGGCCAGGGGGTTAGGCAAAAGTATTTGTATAGAAATTACAATGCCAAACATTTGAAAATAGTTTAGTTTGCTTCATTTATTGGTTGTTTGTAGGGGTTGAAAGGGGTGAGAAATGGCCAATGACTTCGCTTAAACGTGGGCGGGGACACTGAGTAATACCTCAAAACTTGGGTCTATCATTTAAGAATATATTAGAAAAAACCACGAGGAAAGTTCAAATTTGATGAACGTTCAACTTTAGGACACTTTTAGGTGTTGATTCGGAATAAATTGGCGAATGACATTTGATGGGGCCTAAACCTGAACGGTAAAACTGACTCTCGTCATGTCAAAACTTTTAACCAAGATTAAAAAAAAATACTAAAAAATAAAATGGAAATCAAAGAAACTTTTTTAAGGGCCAATGTTAGGGGTGAAAGAGGAGAGATAGGGCAAAATATCCAAAAATAAAAACAGAAATTGTTGTAAAATTTATTTCAATACAGTATTGATCTTTGTTTTTCGACAGGATAACTAGTCAAGTCATATTTTGGTACAGCTCAGCTTTGTTGGTTAGAGACGTGAGTGTTGCTGTGAACTATTCCTTATTTATTGCCATTTTCAGTAACGCTGGTGGTTTAAACTATTTCGGGTTTCCAGGCGGAAACAGAATACAAAAAAATATTATGTTAATTCTAAGCAATGTTTGTTTGGCAGTGACTCCTAACAAGAGCCTTTCTGGTCTCCAAACATAACACCCTTTGAGTTTTGGACGTTGAGTTACCTGAAGAGCAATGTTTTTGCTTCGATAACCACCTTTGTTAGAAAACATGGCATTAAATAAAAAGTCGTTCTCTACAACATTCGCTTAAAAATTAACTGAGTAATACAAATATCAATACAAAGATCGTTTTTTTAATGTTTTGATATAGATTTTGTTCAGGCATTTGTCATCACTAATTAGTACAAACAAACCAGACTGGAAGATTTTTTTCGACCACCCGTCATTATATTAATAGGGCATTAATAGAGAGAGATTGTTACTCTTTTACTGGTAACAAATATAATAGTTGTTACTGGTACTGAAACACTGCAATACACAGAATGAAGGCAATATTTAAAGATGTGTTAAAAAATGTTTAAGTTTAAATAATACAAATATTTGGTTTCGACGGGTGTTCTAATATTAAAATTCTACATAGAAAAAAATTGGAGAAATTTCAAGTCGACAAAAACGTACTTGAACCAGAAAAAAACTGAACCAGAGAACCACTCGACCAGATAATAACCTGCTAATTCTTAAATCTGATTTGGGCACGTACTGCATTACCGCAGGTATGAAGTGAAAACAGCGAGAACCTAAAAGTAAAATCATTGTTTTAAATACAATTAGCGCACGAAAGAATCATACGATTGAAGTATTTTCAGGCTTAAAACATCAACTTTGCTTGTAAAGAATATTTATCTGTAAAAGTTATTTATTATTTTTATTTTTACCGATAAGAAACACATTAGCAGTTATGAAAGCTGCATTAAACAGCAACTTAAATGGTTTAACGAGACAAATGTCAAAGATTTTTTAGCTTTAGATGCATTTATATGTTAAGAACTAATTATATTATTGGTGATTTGTAACATATATGCTGTACAGACGATGTGAACCAAATTTCAGCCCTTTACGTTTAATATCAAGCCAACTGGAGCTGGAAAACCAAAGGAAAATCTACGAAAATTGAAATTTCAAGAGCAATCTAAGGGTGAAGGAGACGAGATAGGGCAAAAATTCACTGAACCAAAGTTGTAGATCTTGAAAAATCCGTGGCACAAGGTGCAGCCCGTTTCTCGATAGGACCATCCGTTCGACCACTAGAGCTCAAAATAACATTTCTTTAAAAAAAGCTTTTTTAGCGATTTTTTAGTATTTTTTTTGAGAGGGTTAAAATAAAAAATGTTGACTTTTGATACTTTTTCCTGTACATTGACCCTCCAAGGAAACTTCGTGCAAAATTTCAAGTCTCTAGGTCGTCGGGAAGTATGGTTTGAATTTGTATCTATTAATCAGTCAGTTACACATCGGATTGTATATATTTTAGACTCGCCTTACGGCTCGCTGGGGGCTCCGCCCCCAGGCCCCCTACTGTGAGCCCCTTTGAGAGGAATTTTGTGATAAGTCACATAACAAAATTAGTTTATTTGTTTACGTACTAAGTCAGGGTGGGGGTCTGCGTTTGTCACGTACGTTTGGTCCTGGTCAGGGATTTTCCTAAAAATAAAAACTGTGAAGGAAATATAAAAGCTCCGCTCCCAGGCCCCCTATAGTGAGTTGCGGGGGGTTTCTGAAGAGCCAAGAGATAAAGTTTAATAAACTGTTGTTAGTTGTCAAATACTTATCACAAGGTATCATAGGTAGTGTCAGAGGATAAGTTGTTTGAGGGTTAGTTGGGGTCAGGGGGTTGTTGAATGGGATGGGGGTTGTTTGTTTTGAGGAATTTTGGTTTATGGGGCGGGTAATTATTATTTTAAAGGAGAGTGGGTTAAGGGGGCTCCCGGGGGGGTTTGGCTATTGAAAAGTTACTGGACAAATCTAATTAAACTGATAACAAACGTCAGAACAAGGTATCTTTGATAGTCATCAAAGGAATTTTTGGTGGTCGGTGGGGTTGTTGGTCGCACGGAATTAATTATTCAAAGATGGGGTGGAACCAGCTAGATAAGAAAAAGTAAAATATTGGGTCTCTCAGTTATGAAAACAAAGAGAAAAACAGTAGTATTGAAAATTCACGGAAAAGTTTACTTTTGAGGACTATATTTTGATTAGGATTTTTGCGGACATTTGCCATCACTGATTAGTAAAAAACAAGTTTCACGACGTTTCGGGATCTGGAATCTGATCCCGTCTTCAGGTGGAAGAAAACCTAGAACATAACAAGATTAGTAACACATAGCCAGGAAAACCTTGAGAAAAACACAGCTAAAACAGAGAACTGTAAAAGCAGTCACAAAAACAATAAGCTGAAAAAGAAAAACAATACACAAAATAACACAGGAATCACAAGTATCAAGAAACACCAGGCAGGAGAGAGCACGTCCACACCCAATCAGAGCTGAGCTGAGACTGAATAATAGGACTCGATAGGGGTAAGAAAAAACAAATGACCGATAAACGTGGGAGGTGACGCTTACCAACAAGTCAAATTAAGAATAATCCCTACAAATCCTCGGGAAAATTGTATCATGATGGCAAATGTCCACAAAAATCCTAATCAAAATATAAAATCACCATCACCAACAATGAATTTCAAAGAAAGGATTTGAGGACTATTTAGGAATTTACCCTGTCCACAACAGGGTAAAGTTGGCGAATAACGTACGATTAACCTGTGGCCTCTGAGAGTCGCGGGCCAGGGATGAGGCAAGAGTATTTGTTTGAAAATAACATTGTCATACATTTAAAAAATGCTTACTTTGCTTCATTTACTGGTCGGATTTAGGACTCGATAGGGGTAAGAAAAAACAAATGACCGATAAACGTGGGAGGTGACGCTTACCAACAAGTCAAATTAAGAATAATCCCTACAAATCCTCGGGAAAATTGTATCGTAGTAAGTGTTTGGCGGGGTCGGGGGGGCTGGAGGGGAAGGGTTAATTGTACGTGGGAGAACTGGTTGGTTCAGAGCGGAGGGTGAGGGTAATGTACTATATGTGTTAAAAATTGCCTTAAATGCTTAATTTGATTCAGTTCTGGGGAAGGTAATTTGGTTGGAAGGGGTTTAGCCGTGTTAGTTGTTAGTTATTAGTTATTTTAGGGAGGAGACGGTTGGTGGGGCTAGAGGGTAAAAGGAATTTTTTTTTGTTGAGAAATAATAATTCCCATAATTTTTAAAATGCTTAATTTGCTTCTTTTATTAGGTCTATGTATGGGTTGATAGTGACAAATGACTTCAGATAAACGTGGGTGGAGTCACTAATTAATGCTTGTCAAAAATTGGGTCTCTAATTTGAATAATAAATTGGCAAACAAACTTAAAACCACGAGGAAAATTTAAAACTTAATGCAAGTTCAATTTTAGAGGACTAATTTAGGAGTAGAAAAACATTGAGATAAAGTACAGTATTTACCCCACCATCCGATGGTCCGATCAGGCTAGTGTTGGGTATTCTCTGACCCTCCCTTCTGAATTAGTAAGACTTATAAGAGAGCTATTTTAATAATCAAATTAAATCCAATTAAACTTAAATATCAACATATTACAGTTTGATGTCACACAAATGAACGAGTTTAGAAAAATCGCCAGTTATAACAACAGTTAGATGAAGAGACGGTGTCATTGAAACTCCATATATCGGCAACCAGTGGACAGAGAAAAATTATTCACAGTACCTTTATCAATTTAAATCCAATGGTCCAACCCAGGATTTGATTATTTTCATTATTCTATGTAAAAGATCTAAAAAAACCCATTTTTAAGGGGCTTATCTATTCCCTCCTAACCCCACCATCCGATGGTCCGATCAGGCTAGTGTTGGGTATTCTCTGACCCTCCCTTCTGAATTAGTAAGACTTATAAGAGAGCTATTTTAATAATCAAATTAAATCCAATTAAACTTAAATATCAACATATTACAGTTTGATGTCACACAAATGAACGAGTTTAGAAAAATCGCCAGTTATAACAACAGTTAGATGAAGAGACGGTGTCATTGAAACTTGTGACATTACCTCCAGCGAGAACCTATATTAAAATCTGTTATCAGCAATTTTTTTCTGAAAATTTTATAAGGATACCATATTTAATATATTACTTTACCTCTATGGCTAAGGTTTTTAATATTTTTTTCTTAAAATTAGTACACGTAATCATTTTTTTAACATAAACCGTGCGTGGCATAGTTTCTATGATGATTTTCGAGAAAATCGCTGACATTTGGCGAATTTGGAAGATTCTTTTTAATTTATAGGCATTTTATTATTACAAACTAGTTATATTCGTGATTAGTAACAAATATGCTGTAGAGATTATGTATGCCAATTTTCAGCTCTCTACGTCTAATATTAAATCTACTGGAACTGAAAAACCTGGGGAAATCGCTGACATTTGGCGAATTTAGAAGATTCTTTTAAATCTATAGGTATTTTCATGTCACAAACTAGTTATATTATTCGTGATTTGTAACATATATGTTGTAGAGATGATGTATGCCAATTTTCAGCCCTCTACGTATAATGTTAAAACTACTGGAACTGAAAAACTTGGGGAAATCGCTGACATTTGGCGAATTTTGAAGATTCTTTAAAAATCATAGGCATTTTAATATTGCAAACTAGTTATATTATTTGTGAATTGTAACATATATGTCGTAGAGATGATGTATGCCAATTTTCAGCCCTCTACATCTAATATAAAATCTACTGTAACTGAAAAACCTGGGGAAATCGCTGACACTTAGTGAATTTTGAAGATTCTTTTAAATCTACAGGCATTTTAATATTACAAACTAGTTATATTATTCGTGATTAGTAACATATATGCTGTAGAGATGATGTATGCCAATTTTCAGCCCTCTACGTCTAATATTAAATCTACTGGAACTGAAAAACCTGAGGAAATCGCTGACATTTGGCGAATTTTGAAGATTCTTTTAAATTTATAGGCATTTTAATATTACAAACTAGTTATATTATTTGTGAATTGTAACATATATGTCGTAGAGATGATGTATGCCAATTCTCAGCCCTCTACATCTAATATTAAATCTACTGGAGCCAAAAAACCTACGGAAAATTTCGAAAAATAAAAATTTTAGCGCTATCTAAGGGTGAAGGAGACGAGATAGGGCAAAAAGTCAGAGGACCAAAGTTGTAGATCGTAAAAAATCCGTGGCGCGTGGTGCAGTCCGTTTTTCAATAGGACCTCTAGTTTAGCCGCTACAGCCCAAAAACGAAAAGTACTTTTTTCGAACTTCAATTTTTCCCCCCTTTTCCCCCCCTTTGGAGGGGTCGGGGGTGGAAATGTTTCGTTTTGATAATTTTCCCTGGGGTTTGACCACCGAAGGAATATCCTTGCCAAATTTCAAGTATCTAGCTTATCTAGAAGTACTTTAGAATTTGTATCTATAGATGAGTTACACATCCGGCTGTATATATATTAGATAGAACCAGTTGATTGACGTTGATCGGCTGTCAGGAAGAATACAAAAAGCCACAACTCTCTGCCATCGTCAACAAAAGGTTAGGTCTGTGTTGTTTTCGTGAAAACTAATCATCGATCTTTAAAAAACTATAAGTGGTAAAATTACTAAAAAAACGTGACAGATCGACAGTGAAAGAACTGTCAGATTTGGATGTAATAAAGTTTACGATGGAAAATGTAGATTTGGTTTTTAATGTTTATTGTGGTCCTAGGTCTAGATCAGCATTGGCTAACCCCAATCCTGGTGAGTTTTACAGTTTATTTTCCCTTATCGTCGTTTTTTTACCCCTTCCCCTCCTTTTTCAACGTAGATGTAAAAGTACAACTGGCATAATACATAAAATATCAATGCCAGACTTTACAGTATATTATGTAGACTAGCAGTGAGAGATGATTGGCATGTCTAAGATCAATCACGTTAACTCATGACAGACCAGAGGACAGCAATACATATGACCCATGCAGAGTGCACCTTATTTAATGAGCTTCATCCTGACTATCTCCTATCTAATCAGAATATATCAGCATTTCAGAGCTCTTCCAGCTTACCAATTTATTTTGAAGGGTGTTGGGACCCATGAGAAAGAAATATCTAAACCGATTGTATGAAGAAATACTTGACTGGTGGACATACTGTATTATATTTAACTGAGCCATGTGCAAGATAAATAAACTATCACAAACACAAACAAATCCTTCAACTTCCCATTCAAAACTCCCGTTTCATAAAAGGTACCATTTAATACAAAATAATACATTCCTCAATGTATATAAAATTAAATTAAAATTTCCCGCCTTGTCTTGATTGATTGATTTATTGGGTAGTGGGGATAGACTCAAGAGGTCCCAACACGTCAACCGAAGCTTATTGTGCTCTCCTAGTCTGCTAGTTTGGCAGTCCTATGTCTGTGTCCTCAACGAGGTTTAAGAGCTTCTTTCCAATGCTAGCATCTTTCTCCTCACCTGGTTGTTGAAGAAAAAGGGCTCTTCTCCTTACCCCCAGTCTTTCACAATCCAAGATGATATGGCTTGCAGTCTCAACAGAGCTGCCGCAAAGTCTACACTCCGGATCATCGTGATTGATACCCAGAGTAAAGAGATGTTTCCTGAAATGGCCGTGTCTAGTGAACAAGGCAATTACCCGCCTAACCTGATTCTTACCCAGACTCAGCTGGAACAAGGCAGAACTCTCAGGTAGCAGTTTTTTGCCAAATGGTTGGTCAGGATAGTTGCACCATCGAAGGCGGTGCTGATCCTTGGCCCAGTTGTCGATGACGATGTGGGCGGTAGCCCTACTAATGCCACAGCATGGCTCTGGGCCATAGAATGGCATCTCCGCACCCGCTTTGGCGAGTTTGTCAGTATTCTTGTTGCCCCCAATGCCTATATGGCCTGGTACCCAACCGAGAAGCACAAAATTTTGTTTTCCCAGGTCGCAGAGAGCATTGAAACACTCCCACACCAGTTCTGATGTGATCTAATTTGATTCGAGCGCCTTAAGAGCAGCCTGACTGAGTGACAAGATCACATTATGTCTACCCTGAAGGCCCCTTGCGAGGCCTTACTTGGAACATGAAAGATTAACAAAGATTTCTGCTTGAAAAATAGTGCAGTAAGCCCCCAGACTTGCTGAAATCGCAGTTCCAGTAGCTTTACCATACATATTGTCTTTATCTATAAGTATAAATATTATATAAAGCACTAAAATCCACTATCTCCTCATTAATATATGCATATAAAATCCACATTTAAATTTCCCACCCTGTCTTTACTTCATTAAATGCCAAAATGTCAGCCAAAACCTTTCAATGGGACAGCCATCTTGCTATGTAAGCGAAATAATATACCCTACTGCCCTACTATATTTATAATAAAATTTAAATTTCCAGCTCTGACTCCATACTATATAAAATATTAAAAAGCTCGCCATCGTGGTTAAAAAAACATATAAATTTAAATCTGCCGCCTTGCTACCTAAAAATGCATATAAAACTTGCCTTCAATGAATATAAAACTACATATTAAAAAACCACCACCAACAGGACACCACCATCTTGCTTTTCATATAAATTTAAATCTCCCGCCCTATCAAGGGGTGGCACCTCACAGTCTGGTCGCTCCCGTGACGTCACGCGCGGTCAATGACCTTGTGTTCTTTGTTTATAAACAAAAACCCTAAAGTAACAGGGGAACTCTTATAATCTTATAGGACACGAAAAATTAAAAAACCATTATATTTGCTTGCATTTGCACCGACTACATAACAAACCGGCTATGAACTGGCTACGTACCGGCTATGTTCTATGTGCTTTAAGAACATAACGGTTTTTTTAGTTGGTGTGTATTTGATTCTTTTTACACATCTTATGATTTCTAAAAGATCTTTCTTGGAAAAAACATAAAATTTAATTTATGAATGTACGTGATATTATGTGAATGTATGTGTTTAGTTTTTAAAGCCTTACATCTAAAATGATATGTAGCTATTTTACAAATAAACTTCAAACATAAACAATGCAATTTAATTAACTTTTTAAATATTCCTTGTACGAATTAAAAACCAAAGATTATCCTAGGTTTAAATGAGTTGGAAATAATAAGTGACGGACGGTGATATAACTGATATCCCAAGGGAAATTACTGAGCCTCCAAGCTCCTTAATCTTGGCTCATGAACGACTGGTTGTCGCTCATTGTTCCTGACCACATTACCTTGTACACTTTGTCAAATTTCGTTTAAAACCCCTTATTATTTAACATTTTGATATTTTAGTTAGGGTATTAGAAATTTATTTCATTCGTTTTTAAGTTACAAGTCAAATGTAAAATATTTTATAGACAAAGCATTAAACCAGGCCCTAATTATCCATTGCAGTGTTGTGTTCATTATGTAAAACGTAAAGCCATGCATTGATTTACTGATTGGTCATTCCACTTTTACACCGAAGCCTCCTTCCCTCCTTATGTTTTGCATCCCCACTCTTTACGTTGTGTGAAGACTTTTTTTTAACTGACCCCAGTTTTTTTATTTGATTTAATCATTTGAAATATAGGTTAAAAATTTGAATCGGGTTTTGAGTTTTTATCGCTACCGTTGATATTTTGAAGATACAAAAATAAACCCTCATATATTTTTTAGTTTATTTTAAGTCAAATTAAAAAAAATGTTTTAAAATTATTGGTATACTACGTAATTGTACTTCACAAATATGGGGTCTATTACCAAAATATTTATTCAAAATATTTTATGAATATTGGTAGTTTACATATGCGTTTAGACAACTTGTACGATTAAATATACCCTTTGAGGTTCTTGAGTCAAGGAATGGATCCAGGAACCTTTTAAATACCCTCAAAATACAACATTATACAATTGATTTCTGACACAGTTCATTAATATGCATGCCCGTGCTACAGTAGATTTGTCGTTAATTTAAGGGGCGGTTAATGGCTCAAATAAAAATATTATTTTATTTTAAATATATCGTCACTCGTAATAATCTAGTATTTCGTTGCACAAGTTTAACAAATTTCTCACTCTGAATAAAGACTCAATGAACAGGTTATTTAGTAGATAGACCTCAAACAAATTTTGAACATTAAACATAGAACAGTCCGGAGCGCGCTAAGTAGCAAGTGGCCGATTAAAACTGGATTGTTATCCAGTCTAATTCACTTGCTGTGTAGTCCTCTTTAAATGTTTATGTGGAATGGATTTGCAATGGTAAGGTTACTAAAAAGGAATAATAAATTATTTGTTTTGATTTTCAATTTGTGAAAACTATAAAATTATGTCCATTTTTTTGACTGATTGAGTGCAAATATGATCGCACATAATTATATAGCTAAATAGAATCGTAAAAGTTTCTTATACCCTACCTCCTCGATTGACTTTAAAACCTGTAGCATAGATTAAATTGAATAAATTTCCAAAAACTTTTTTCCACGGGTAAAACCAAGTTGATCAGCTAGTTAATAATAGTAAAAAGACATGGAAAATTAGATTAGATTCGCTAACAAATATGCCGTTTATAGGACCTCTGGTTAATATTACTTCAATTGTATTATATTTATGTGCATGTACAGAAGCATAACATATATTTTTCAGATGAAGGGTTTTATTTTACAATAGTGAAACACTAGCGTAAATAGTTACAGGAGTAAAAAAATGAAATTCTAGAATTCTATTAGTTTATTATTCTTGCATAAATCTATATTTAATTTCTGTACTATCTGATATGCGCACCAATAAAGATGAACGAAACCTTTGTCAGTGAGTGTTCAGCATTTCTAAATATTTTTAAATGTTTAGAAGCTATTATAAATTTACAAATAGCATAAAATAATTAGGAGTTAAAGCGGTGTAAAAGAAGTGCGGTCTTTAATCAAACCTCTTTATGAGGCAATAAACATGCTGGGCAAACAAAGGGTAGTCCACGTCAATGGCGAGGTTCTTAACGTTTTCTTAATCTCGTATCTCCCGTAGACACTATTTTGTGAACTCTGGCCACTATCTAAACAATAACCGAGAGACACAACTAATTGAATGAAATTGCACTTATAATATAAAAATTTTATGATTTTGTATTTTTTTATTTGTTTTTATGATATACCTGAAGTGAACGCAATTTTAAAAGAACGAGTGACATTAAAACTATTTTCTTTTTTAGAAAATTACTTTAATTTGTTTTTTCATTTGTTCAAATTTTTTTAATTTTCTTCTCTACAGTAAATGGGAAAGTAAATACTGTCATTTCAAACCATGAAAGTCATTTTGAACCATCAACTTATATTTCATGGGAAGAATTTCTGAGAGGACAAAGTTAACGTTTAGTGTTTGCAGAAGCGTTTTGTACAGAGATTAGCCTCTGCTCAAACACGGGCTGATCTCGCGGGACAAACACCGGAACCCAGCCTGCTCGCACCCTGCTAGGCACCCACGGGATGTATCATAGCATGAATATGTTCTTCAGTATAATGAATAATTTAGAATAGTTATTTGTGTATTAAGAGCACAAAATGTCATTGCCGCTCGAGAATTGTAGATGGCCGCATGAAGCGTCAGCTGAGTGCGGCCAAACATTTCGAGACCGGCAATGACCATTTGTGCTCGTAATAAACACAATATTTTTCCTACAACTATTATTTAAACAGTTTAACTTATTAACTAACCTGTACACAAAAGTTCATTGAGGTTATCTTTGCTTATTATATTGGATTTAACGGGAAGTTAGAAACGGCGACAATGAAATCAGCTGATTTAGAACAAGGCAGCTAGAATTTACGATGAGTTACATGGGATTTCTGACCAATAGAAACTGGTCTGTGGTGTTTGACGTCATAGTTATCTCGCTTGTGTGCGACCTTAACCTATTCTATATTTCAAGTAACCTTGATTTAGCGAGCGGAAATGAAATGAATGAGGAAATGAACCGTTTGGCGTACTGTTTACAGGTTTGGCAATGTGATTACGTACTTCCATGCAGTTGTAGGAAAAAAATTATTTAGTTCTCCTTAATGTACAGCTGTGGTTCTTTTGATCCATGACTGCAATTTGGAAAGCGAATTCTCCATATTTACGATCTCAACTATTTGGCGAATTCCAATTTTTCATGAATCATGAACCATGGACATTGCTGGCAAGACTTGGTATTGACCTTAATTCACTAAGGTTCAATGGATTATGTTATTTGGCCAAAGGGTGTAAAATGCTTTTCTTCCACGGATGTGGGAACTCAAACTTTTCTAGAGACAAATTCATCAAGTTGCTCCAATGGCAAATGGGTTTGCAGCCTTAATGATATGAAAGCTTATTTCGTCCATATCAACAACCCTTGAAGTAATTTCATCAATTGACGCTCCCACTTCGGGTACTGATACTTTTCTAAACTTAAATTTGATCTTATTATGCATCTCTTCATTATAAGGACTTATCAAATCTGCTTCTGCTTCATAAAATTATCCCAATCTCACAAACAATTTATTCATTTCACTGACTTTTAATTCTTTGGGTAAGTCGTTTCCACCGTTTTTTCCCACTATATCACTTTGTTAAAGACATTTAAAAAATGTTCTTGTATCTCTACAGTCTGCCAATAATTTTCAAGGTACAAATTTATTTTAGCTTTCCAGATGGCCCCATTCATATTCAGTCTATTTTTATTTTTTTTTATTTTTCCGGTCAGACTCCTGCATTGTCTTCGAAAAACGTGTTCTTAACTTATTGTTCACTCTTGTCAAAATAACTATTTCTTTATTTCTCGATGGGGCTTTCTTTTTTGTCACTACTTTCGTGACTAAGGGTGCCTGTTTATCATAAATAAATATATTTTATCTTGGAGCTAATAATATATACGTTATTAGTTCTGCACTGTCCATATTCTTCACTGCTTCCCACTCGACGTGCTATAGCATTAAAATTGCATTAGCTATAATAATCTTAGAATAATCTCTGTATGTAACAAACTTTACCATTTTTCTTCCTCTCTTCAGGTCAAACTTACAATAATTAAGTTTATGGTTAGCGATCCTGAATGTATATTTTCAGCAAAATGTGAATTTTCTTTGGTTAAAATCTGATGTTTCTCTTATCCCGAATCTTAAATCCCTGTATTTGTTTTAGGTTAATCATTTCTTACAAACAAATTAATTACAATAACTCCATTACCTTGAAGTTTATATTTTATCTGAGTTGTATTTTTATACTTTTTCTAAAACCTTAGGGGGATGTATATAGGTTTTTTGAAGCTACAACAACAAGAATTATCCGAAAAGAGCAGCTTCACAAAGATAAAGACCATTTAGTACAAAGGTCTGAGCAGGAACGCTCACCCTCATATGGTGCAAAAGTTACGGGCAAAGTCAAAACATTCTCCCCCACCTCCTCACTCTCTCAATATAGTTATTTTATCATATAGTACATTCAAGGCGGATTTTTACGTCTCAATACAAATCTATGAAGAGTTCAAACCGTTGTAGTGTGATACCTTAAAATTGATTACATGACAGATGCAAGGATACTATAGTACCGGATAGCTATTAGTAACTCACAGGTTATTTTAATAATGAAGTTTAGAGGCAAGTCACAATATTTGAGTATAAATTTTATTAATCACTGTTATTTAGTGATAGTCCTTAAATAACAGTGATATTGTTAGGGAATTGTATTATGGGTCTTATATAATCATTAAGCGTATTTTTAGGGAATGAATATCTTATCGACTAATCAACTTTATCTCACGGCCACCTTTAATAACATTAGGTAAACGTTTGGAAATTCATTATGTGCAACATATAAGCTCGAAAAAAGGAACCAATTCCATGTAAACCTCTTTTGTCAAACTCACTTCCGGAGAAAGGCTTTCCTTTCTAAGTTTACATTTTCCCTATAAAAACGATGCTTTGACGAAGACGTCAGCTTTTCATTTTTTAGTGTAGTAAAATAAGGTCTGAAGAGTAAAAGAGAACAATAATAAGGTTACCTAACTACTAAAAGGCAAGTGGAACCAAAGCTTGTTACGTCAATGCCGGACTCTTTTCCGGTTTCATCCCAGCCTATTAGCTATTACCCTCTATTAGGCTATTGGGTAAAAATATAACCTCAATATAAGTTACCCAATATGAAGAAATCTCATTAGAAGCCTCAACATATAGAAGTGTCAGTAATATGTTACCAATCAACATACATTTGTCCCAGCTGGAAGTCAATAGTTATTTCCTGTCAGACTAACCTAAACACAAATGAAATAGACTATCATCTGATGTCTTAAACAGCAAGAACAGGGTGAATGCCTCGTTGGGAGAACTCTTTTGAAGGTAAAAATTCAGTAAAAATGTTGGTTATTTAAGTTAGCTGAATTTATTGGACGGTATGAAGAAAAAGGTACAGTTCATAACACGGCACGATAGCCTCGGTCTAAAAACTTGACCTCGTAGGAAAAGCGTCACTTTAATCCCTAGTCATGAAATATAATGTTTGCTACCGCGGGAAAGAAATTCAATTTTTAAATTTTTAACTTTCTAGTTATAATGAATTGCCTTGAGCTTGTATTCGAACAAACCTGCAAACATTTTACACAATTTATGTAAACAAACTCTTGATATATCAATGTCTCCATTGATACAAAATATGCTAGTCATTACAAAAATCAATTGCAAAACGATTAACTATTATTTTTTTTATTCAAAGTTGGGTCTCAAAAAATTCAAGATGTATGCACAGAAATTTGAATTTTGAAATAATTAACCATCCTGTAAAAATGTTTTCTCTGGAACACGAGCTGAGTGAACGATAAATCATTCATGGAACTTTCCTCCCATGATAATATATGTGTAAATTTAGTTTGTTAACATGACTTTCGGTCTCAACTAACTCATTATTCATACAGAACACCGGAGTGGCAACACCCTAGAGACCGGATTACACGTGGACTCCCGACGACAGCTCATACACAAGCTACTCCTACCACAGTAACATAATTTTATCTCGATGAGCTTGACTGTCAATAAATGGTTAATTTTAAACATTAAACAATCAATAAAAATCGTGTCAGGGTCCACTGTTTTTGGACGCAGTCTATTGTACTTATAGATTTAGAGTAGAGTTTTACTCTCTGGTTCAAAATACAAGGTTCTTTAATAAGGTTTTATCAACACTTTTAATTATAGATCGGGAGCTGGGAGGTCGAAAATTACGTTATAAGGTGCACATGTAAAGGCTATGCCGTTTTGAAGAGGCATCCTGGGGGGTTTATATAATGGGTTTGTTAGCCCTCAATCTGGAGACTTTCTCCAAGGTGGACAAACTCAAAAATTCGAAAAAAGGTCAAAATTTACGTCATAAGGTACGATTTGGCACATTCCATGACGTGGGAAAAGTTGAGGGGATCACAAAAACACCTAGGTGGACATACATTTTGGGGGCTTTGACCCAGGTGGACAAACTTGGAAATCCAAACTTGTTATTCTTACGGGAAGAATAACATGGGAACAATGTATGATGATTTGCTGCCACGGAAATCCAAAAATGGGGGATTTTTGGCTATAATAAATTATACCTTAACTAGTTGAAGCCAAATGCCAAGTTTCATCAAGTTATGTTCAGGAAAAAGCGAGATGTACAATTTAATTTATTTCCCATAAGGTTAACATTGGAACAACGTACTGAGTTTATCACCCTCAATATCTCGGGAACGAATGGTCATAGAGCAACGATTAAACATACCAAATTGTTTGTTTTTTTCAAGCTAAATTCAATGGTGTGAACTAAAATTTGATTTTATAAATTTTTAAACATAAAAATTCCAAAAAACCCATTTTTGGGGGTAAAACCCCTATTACCCCCCCTTCTCATAATCCGAATGAGCTAGTTTTCGAGATTATGTAATTTTCTATCACTTTACACGTCCGTGCCGAATTTCATAAAAATCGGATAATTTTTACGAGCGTAAAAAACTTTTTTCGCAAAAAATTGAATATTTTCTAAAAATTGCCCTTTATAGTGAAAAATTATATATATTTCAGGTATCTTGATAAAAATCGATTAAGTTCCATGCCAAAGACCTCCCAAAAAAATTTCTTCGAAATCGGTTAGTTATGATGGGGTACAGACGCATTTAAAAAAATCCAAAATTCGAAACATGAAATTTTTAATCTTGTCCACCTTGGGTAAAGCCCCCAAAAATTTTGTCCACCTCAGTGGTTTTAGGTTCCTGAATACTTGAGGAATGAAATGCCTCATATTATATTTGTGCACCTTATGAAAAAATAAAGGCACCTTATGTACACCTTATGTAAAATTTGGCATTTTTTTGGATTTTCAAGTTTGTCCACCTGGGTCAAAGCCCCCAAAATGTTTGTCCACCTAGGTGTTTTTGTGATCCCCTCAACGTTTCCCACGTCATGATATGTGCCAAATCCGTGCACCTAAATGACGTAAATTTTGACCTTTTTTCGAATTTTTGAGTTTGTCCACCTTGGAGAAAGCCCCCAGATTGAGGGCTAACAAACCCATTTTTGAAACTCTCCAGGATGCCTCTTCAAAACGGCATAGCCTTTACATGTGCACCTTATGACGTAATTTTCGACCTCCCAGCTCCCGGTCTATTAACCATGTTGCAGCCTCCATAACAGCTATGGATTTATCAATAAAAGTTGAAAAAATGGATTTATTTATCAATAAAATAACATTTAAGATTTTTATAAAGACAGACTTTTCATTACTACTAAAAAAATCGAGTGCAACTTACGCAGAAGGGTTACATTTTTGATTTTAGGATGTCACTTTCCTTTTTCTTATATATTTAAATACTTTGCTCCTACAACCTTAAAGACCATAAAAGTGCAAAAACTATGTGTCAGAAATTCCATTAACTAACTTAAGAGGAGGTTGGAGTTGACGGCCATATTGGATTTATACTCCATAAGAACCTATGTTAATTGGTATGCAGGATTTCTCGTTTATTTTTGGACGGAAAACTAAAGTTTATATGTCAAATTAAAGCTCTTAAACTCTACCGGACGTAGGAATTACATTTTCACATAAACTAGCCATTTTTTATTGAAATAATAACTTTTGATAGTGTTCTTTTACGTCATTTATCAAATTTATCGAAAATCGGCTTCCTACGTCCGGTAGATAATTTAATTAAGATTTCTAATATTCGGCTTTATCTAATTAATAACAACGACAAATTCTCGCATACCAAAAAGCATGTCAAGCGAAAATTCAAGGTAAATTTGAGCTTCTGTTCTCGCTGATTTGATTGAATTGCTAGCGATCAGCTGACTCGTGATGAAAATTAAGCATTCAACAAACGGCAAACGGCACTATTTCAAGCTTCGCCGCATCATTCTATTAGCAGCACCCGTCTATCCAACCTCCTCTTAAATGCTGATTCAAAGTGAAGGCAAACTGCCTGTTACCAATACATAGAATACATAGAAACTTCATTAATGAAAATATACTGATACTGATACGAACCCATAATAAAACATTTATAAAATAAGTTTAAGGTTAGTTGAATTTGAATTTTTCTTACGAATATAACTATTATTGAATTAAAATCATTATTAACTAAACTATAACTAACTAAACTGTAACTGAAATACCTACCACTTATTTTCATCTAAACGTAACTTAGCTGACTATCTGGTTTGTGATCTAATTGATGTCCGTTTTGAAACATTTTAAAATAGTTAAGTAAGTTTTCAGGGAAATTTATTTTGAAATTTTGTAATGGTTATCACTCAATAGTTCCCCTCCAGACATTACTGGTACCCACTGACTTCCTCAATTAGGTGTAACCCTTCTGCGGAAGTATAACCAAAAATCGAGGATGTAAGTGGTAAATGTAAAAAATTGGATACATTAAAAACGATAGAAAACATTTAATATGTTCTAGTATTCTGTAACTTAATACTAAGTAAGTTTCGAATGACACTTTACGTCAAACTACTACTCAACAACTTTGTTTTTAACATAACGACCACATGTCTCAATTCTTCAAATAAATGCATCAGTGCCGGATTCACCACTAGGCCCACCCATCGATGTAAATAAGTACACCGCGTGCCGTTATGCCAAAAAAAGGTCATGAAAGGGGGCACACAGACCTCTGGGCCTAGGGCCGCAGCGGGCGTGGACCCGACACTAAAAAGCTTTTCTTTTTTTTAAACAGGATGTGTTTTTAATCATCAGCATATTTTATCGTCGTTTAGTTAAACTTTCTTGATAGATTTACAGTATAGAACACAGCAAAAAGTAACTTACTTGCCTAAGATAAGGCATATAAAAAATCAGTTTTTGTTGTTTTTGAAGTATGATGTAAATAATCCTCTATTTATAAAAGAACAATATTTGCGTGATTGATTGACCACTTGCTTGGTTGATTGGTTGATTGATTGATTGATTGATTGAGTGCAAAATTATCTTGAAAACAGCTCCGAGGATTTTCTTTAAAGTCTGAAAATAATTCCCGTCTTAAAAACGTCTCCATTGCTGGTTACTTAGATAGGTGAGAATCTAATAACGTATTAAAATTAATATAAAAGTAAAAAAATGTTAGATTGGGCTCTTGGGTTGCCATATTAGCAACAAAGTAAACAATGAAATGTAAACAAATAAAGTAATCGTAGTAGCTGTTCTCAAACTACAGCCATTTACGAACAATAGTGTAGGGGATGAAGATTGGATTGCGCGTTAAAAAGAATATATATAAATATTATGACACTGAAATGTTTTATAGTTAGTAATTGGTTGATGTGGCAAACATGAAATATTACCGAGCAAAGCTCGGTCCACAAGGTACTCTTAGTTAACGAGGTGTAGCTAGAGATTTAAAAAATCTATATTCTGTTATCCTGACTGTATTTACGATTATGATAACATTTTCATAGAGCGTACAATCAAATCGATGGTAATAGTAATATGAGTAGCAATAATATTGCAGCCTTGCATTGAAGGATAGCAAACAAGAACACGAATAAACACCATTTCACAAACAAAAACCTATTGTGTTTTGAAATTCCCTCGTTGTTTGCTCGTTGTTGGGCTTTTTATGAAGCAAAGCATAATTCTACCTTTCTAAAAAAGGATCATGCTCATGTAAGAAAACCCACTATCTCATCTACAAACAAATTGAAGAAAACAATCCAAGCATATCTTTGATATCTCGAAGGATAACTTAGGTTCATCAACAAACAACCTAAGAGGGTGGAAATCCCGATGGTGGGAAACCCGAAATATAGACAAAATGTTTAAGTAATAATTGTTTTCCTGAGACTTCAAAAAAACCAATAATCATCAGGAATATTTTTTATAATTTATAAATTCTGCTAATATTATAAAATATAAATTATTAGTCTGCTTGTCGTGTATGTGACCTTCACGTAAGGTCCAACTCAAATTTTATAATTGATTCTAGTATTTTTTGATGTACTGAACAAGAATATGACGGATGCCAGACTGGCATCCTTGGGCAATTTTGAATGTCGAAGATCATCGTTCAAAGGGCCGACAATAGAGAAACAAACATTGACATAATCGTATTTATAGTATCCAAACAAATATTCCCCATGGTATTGATTTCAAACCACCGCCGATAGTTGTTGGGTATTAAACTTTTCATTTTGATTGGGTATTAATTTTCAGTCGCCATCTTGGATCCACCATATTGCGTACAAGGTATTTTTTTAAATATGAATGTGGTGTTGTTACACATCATTACAGACTAGATGTTTACTCTAATTACAATGCTGCAATCCATTTTTGAAAATGTTGTTTGGCATATAGACTTAAATATTATATAAACTATCTCAAACCTCAAATGAGCCATATAGATGCCTGGACGTTTGCAGTAATGATATTTAAACATTTTGTACTCTCTGAAAATCCATTCTTGTAACCAGACAAAAAGTATTCAAACATGGCAGTTTTAATTTTTCAACAACGCTCAATTATTGCCATACTATAGTAATGGCTCGCCTGAAACCCTAAATTTTATTTTCTTATTACTATTTGATTTAAATTTATGTTCAAATATCCTACGTTTACTGACAAATAAATAAATATTTGATGTTCCATTTTACCGACTAGAGGCAGCATGACCTCTATCGGGGGAAAAACAAATAAATAAGCAAACCTAGAGTTTTTGGTAAGGCTACACTTATTATATTCTATCTTAACTGCAAAATCTTACGTCAAACAGTCGAGAAATTATTTTAGTTAACCTTGTTCCCAGTTACAATGGTCTACAAGACAATAGGAGCGCTGCGCGGCTTAAAGCACGTAACTAAGCTTTTGAAAGGCTTTGGCGTCAAGCTGTGCAGCTGAAAGCAGACTTAATACCATGCTGTCTCAAGAAACACTGCTCTTTCTACACTTGTGAGTCAACGTAGAAAACATACAATAAGTTTTTTCTTTTCTAAATTTCTTCTGCTATCTTTTTCATTTGTTTTAATATAATCCATATTTCTGTTGTTTCTAAGATCGTAATAATGCATTACTATGGCATGTAGAGATAGTTTATTTATAGTCCAGTAAAATAATAAAGTAATAGTAAAATTAAATAAAAAACACGGCGGTAAGAAAAATGTCGAGTGGTTTAGGTTTTTGAATATGTTATTAGAGCTGGACTCATATCATAAATTTCAAGTTTTTGACCTCGGGGTTCCACAGTTCACCACAGGGTACCACGGTACGCCACAGGGTACGCCTCTTTCTGATATTTTTTTTGAAAATGGATTATGACGCCTCTTTCTGATAATTTTTACATAATATTGAAAACCATGCATTCTACGGAGTTCTGTATTCCGCACACTTAAGTCTTTTTGCAGCTATTTAGTTTTAATGGATATGGAGAATGATCCTTCAAAGATATCATCTGATTAACATTCAATTACATAAGTCCACTTGATCAATGTAGGAATTAAAAAAAAAAAAAAAAAAAAAAAAAAAACTTAGGGCACTAGGGCAGAGCGATAAAAGTTAGATTTGCCTTAAAGCTTCAAATTGTAGCTTCCTACATGTTTACATGTGGTTTCATGGAAAGATTGAGTTTTTGACGTTGATTGCTTTGAAAACTGTTTAACCGTCTGCGAATAAGCTTGAAATACATACGTATGCAAATTATAGCGGAAAGTATTTTTAAGCTATCCATTTTGTCCTAACTTTTTAGGGCTCTAATCAAATTGACCAATGTTAATTAAATGGAAGAATGTCGCTTAAAGGACATTACTCCTGATCCAACAAAGCCGGAGCCGTAATGGAGGAGCAACATAAGCATTTCAACTGCCGGGAATTTAGTCTCTTATTGAGATCTTATCTGTCAGACAGGCGGCAGTGTGTGGAGGTTGATGACATCAGATCTGACTGGGAAACTGTTACTTGCGGTGTGCCCCAGGGATTTATCCTTGGGCCTCTGCTTTTCGTGCTGTATGTGAATGACATTAACACAACTCTTACTCACTGTAAATACCACATGTATGCCGATGACCTTCAAATTTATGCACCTTTTTCAGTCAACAATATTAATAATTGTGTCTGGAGAATAAACGAAGACATATGCCGAATCACTTTATGGACTGAAAAACACGGACTTAGACTCAATCATGAAAAGACCAAGCCTATAATCATTTCCCATTCACGTTTAAGAAAATCAATTGACTTCAACTCTACAAATTCACTAACAGTCAATGGAAATATTCTTCCTTACTACGACAGAGTAAAAAATCTCGGACTTACTATCAACTCAACACTCACTTGGGATGACGCCGTAGTCGACAACCGAAAGAAAGTCTTTGCCTCGATACATTCACTTAAAAAATTGCAAAATTTCTTACCATTACATATCAAACTCCACCTCGTAAAATCACTTGTCTTTCCTCACTTTACTTACTGTAACACTGTGATCAATGAAATGACTGTGGCTCTTTCTGATGCGCTTCAGCGGACTCAGAACTATTGTCTGAGATATGTCTATGATCTGAGACGCGTGGAGCGCATAACACCATACTACTTTGAGACGAGATTGTTGAAATTAAATGATCAGAGAGCAGTTAAAATTCTTTCATTTGTGTTCTCAATTTTAAAAACTAGTTTACCAAATTATTTTGTGCATGACTTTCATTTTGTGTCTCAGGGTAGTATAAGAACTTCACGCTCTGCTTCCCTAACACTTCGAATGCCTCATCATAGAACGGCAATATATGACCGCGGTTTTGTCGTCACTGCTTGTCGCCTCTGGAATGGCTTGCCAGAATCCATTAAGTCCCTGGAAAGTCGTCGTCGGTTTGTGGTGGCGCTGAGAGAATTTTACTTTCAGCGGATGTCCTTGGCCTAGGGGGTGTGTCCTAGGGGGTGTGTCTTATGTGTGGTTGCTGATGGATGGAAGGTTGTGTGACTGAATAAAATTTATTTTTTTCCTTTTTTGTAAATATAGTTTTAAGTTATTTTGTAAATATGATGCATAAGTATTTATTGTACTCTATTATATCAGGTTAAGTGTAAGAAAGGGCCAAGAGGCCCTAACTTTGCCTGTATAAATAAACAATTTTTCATTTCATTTCATTTAATTTCATTTCATTTCATTTAGTCTTCTGTATATTTTTTAATGGATCAATTTTTGTAGGATGCATGGTTTTTCATGAATTACTACCAATGCCCACCACATGACGTGGTTTTTCATGACATGGTTGGTGGATCATGGTTTTTGATGAATTGTTCACCGATGTGGTGGACATCGAATAACAACAGAAATTGGCACACCTTGCCGTTCGCCGTAGCTCTCCGAGGCTGAAAACTTACACTTTATGTTACAAACTATGTATCCAAAAATCCTAAACCTACCCTACTTTTTGTAAGGCAACTCCGTATTTTCTAACGTTTCTGTTTGACTACTAATATAAGAGCTATGTTTAAAAAATTTAATTTTCGTGTGCATGATCGGAAAAAAGAAAAAAGTATAACGGTGAGATTGTTTTGAATGATTGACAAAACAATCACCTGTAATAGTCAAAGTTGGCACTAACAAAAATAAACTAGTATAGAAGATATTAGTTAAAACTGGTAAAGGAAAACCATACGGGTGGTTATCACGGAGTTCTAAGTCATCTAATTTGAAAAATCCGTGGTATGTTCCAGTGAATATTATGTTTAACTGGTAGCATATAATCTTACCATCAAATTGATTTTTTTATCAAATTTATTATATTGGTATCCATATTAACACGTTATTGTCAATTTTAATAATATTACAATAATAATATGAAATTCTGTATGATTTTAAAGCTTATTGAATTCATTTATATTGAGCGGTTGTTCAAATAGCACGAAAACGAACCCTAATCGATGGTACACTAGTTTAGTATTTTTGTCAGTCATTTATGTTATATTATTCTTTGATGTTATGTCTTTCTAACACGTTTATTTATAACGTATTAATATTACTCTTGTATTGAAATCACTACTTAAAATAATAATTAGAAAAAATATAGAAAGGTATTGTTGAAACATCTTTCTCTAGTTTCGTCTTCATCCTTAATTGGATCAGAGGTTATGTGAATATAAACAAGGTTTTAATAAAAACATATGATAGTTATATTATTGATATGTAAGATATTAAAATCTATAGAGTATCCTACTTATTAATATCATAAATGTGAAAGTATGGATGTTTGTGTGAATATCTGTCTTTCAATCACGTGAAAAATACTGAACCAACTGAGCTGAAATTTTGCAGGGATAGAGCTTCTATATCAGAAAAGGATATAGGCCTATTCACTTCCTTAAAATCCCCTCGGGCTACACCCCGTGAACGTCCTTAGCTTCAACGTTAGATCTATGTTGATCTATGTGCCGTACGACAAGAAATCACGAACAACATGCCTCCTTAAATGAAAGCATACAAGAGTCAAAAACGGAAAAGAAGAATTGAAGATTTGTATTGGAATAAAGAAGAAACTAGAAGAAAATAATTCTCTAGCTCTAAAGGCAGATAAAAGCAACGCAATAGTACTGCTTGAAAAGGAAGAATACATTAAGAAGACAGAAAATTTCATAAACGAAAATAATTTCAAAGAACTTACTAGGGATCCTACCGAGAAATATCAGAAATAACTCACAGAAGCCATCAACAAATGTCCTAAAGTGGAGCCCGAAGAATATAGACAGAAAATCTACAATACAAATTCAAAACACCAGTGATGAAGGGAATCCCGAAGATACATAACAAAGATGTACCTATTAGGCCTCAAGTTAATTTTCAATGTGCCCAATATACAATGTCTCGAAATTATTATCAAGAAAGCTATTTGAAGATTTAGAACTTGAATATAAATATAATGTGAAAAATAGTTATGATTTTACCGATAAAGTTAAGAATGTTCAGTTAAGTTCAAATAGTAGGCTTGTTTCCTTAGATATTTCGAATTTGTACACAAACATACCTGTAAATGAAACAGTGAAATTAATTAAATGTAGGCTCATGAAAAATGGACATGAAAGAATGTATGTAAATGAAATTGTAAAATTGCTCAGGATTGTTTTGAAACAAAATTATTTCAAGTTTAACAACAGATTTTATGAACAGACCGATGGTCTAGCTATTATAAGTCCACTATCAGCTATGGACACAACTTTTATCGTCACAACTTTGAGCCCACCAGAGGCACAGCATGCTTGGACAATGTCTTCACGAATGCCAGCAGGGATGATTGTTTCACCTTCGTTGAGCCATTTCCCTTCTCGGACCACTCAGCACTTTTGTTTCGTCTGGTCCCCTGCACATCTGAGACGGAGGCCAAGGATAATGCAGTCTTCTACCGCAGAAAATTCACGGATTCTAACCGTGTCAAGTTCAAGTCGGAACTCTGCAATGCTGACTGGTATAGTTATTCAAGCTTCAATTCCTTAAATTGTAACTATAGACCTAGTAGCTATAATTTTTGCTATGCAGAAATAAATGTGTTTTGAAAAATTTTTCTCTAAATTTTTTAGTTTGTATGACATGTGTTTTACTCTCAATACGGTTAAAAGCAATGTAATTCTCTGGTATACAGATGTATTGGCCAGACTGAAGGGTGACTTGTTAATCGCTCATGAAATATGGAAAATGACTGATGACACCGTAGATAAACAATATTATGTCAATTTGAAACATACCTACAAAAGGGCCATTAAGGAAGCAAATTTAACCTATAACGCTTCTTTCATTGATAGTTCTGTCAACAAGTGTAAGGCCGCTTGGTCAGTTATAAAACAGGTTACTGGACCCACCTCTAGGATTAAGTCACCATTAAACGCTGATAGCCTAAACGACTTTTTTATTAACTCTGTGACCTCAATTAGGTCTAGCCTAAGTAATTCAATTTTTTCTTGTGAGCAATATCTATCAAATATGCAGTTTGTAAACGAACAATTTCAATTTAAGCAAGTAAGCGCCTTAGATGTTAACAAAGTCGTCAGCAATTAAAAAAAAATCCAAGTCTGTTGATTATTATGGTATTTCTAATTGGATTGTTAAGCAAGTAAAGGAATTCATTGCTGAACCGCTTGCCTTTGTTATAAACTTATGTTTTAGCGAGGGCATCTTCCCAGATATTTTGAAAATTTCCAAAGTAACCCTCATACACAAAAGCGGGGATCGGAGTAATCCTGCCAACTACAGGCCAGTGTCGTTAGTCCCAACTTTTTCAAAATCATGGAAAACATCATTTTTGAACAGGTGAGTGATTTTTTTGAAAGTCGACAATTGCTTACCGGATCTCAGTTTGGGTTTAGAAGAGGGCGTGGCACCTCTGATGCCATTGATGCTTTGATTTCCAAAATCTACAGTGTTTTTGAGGAGAGGGGCTTTGCTTGGTCACATTTTGTAATGGAGGCGAGCGGTCGGCCATGTCTGAGGTGGTCTGCGGGGTCCCACAAGGCTCTGTCCTTGGACCATTTTTATTTTTAATAACAGTCAATGATTTGCCTAGTTGTGTAAAATGTGCCTCTTTCCTATATGTCGATGATTCCACTTTTTTGTCTCACTTTACCGATATTGATGTTTTAAAGTCACAAGCAAGTGATGTAATGCGCACTATATCTGATTGGTTTGCAGCTAATAACTTTCTTTTAAATAACAACAAAACCAAAACTGTAGTTTTTAGTCTCTGGGAGACAACTGATGTAGTTTCTGTAGAGGAGGTTAAGTTCTTAGGCCTAGTTTTAGATCAGCAACTGTCATGGGCCCCGCATATTGATCATCTCATTTCTAGGCTTTCTAGAATAGTTTTCCTGATGTCCAGGCTCACTCATTATGTACCTTTCACTAGTGTCAAGTCAGCTTGCTTTGCCCTATTTCAATCCATCCTATCATAATGTACTGGGGTGGTTCATCTAGAATATCAGAGGTAATGCTCTTACAAAAGAAAATAGTTAATGGTCAAAGCGGAAATTTAACACGCACATTGTAGGCCTATATTCATCGAACTAGGAATCATGACTGTGATAAATTTATATATTTTTCAACTTCTATTGTTTACTTTTAAGAATTTAGGTAGTTATAAGTGTAGAGGTGACGTGGATGATTTTAATACTAGGAACAGAAAGCAAATTGATTTGCCGTATGTCAGATTGGAGAAGACAAGATCTAGTCATGTTGTTATTGGTATTAGGCTTTACAATGAAATTTAAAAGCTTGTTTGCAACTTATATTTTAAGACATTAAAAAAGCATGTTTCTAGCTTGTTGATTATGTACCCATTTTACAATGTTGACGAGTATTTTAACATGTTTGAATCTCAGCTCTGTGAATGGTCCTTGCATGTTCTGTGATTTTTTTCTCTGTGATTTTTTCCTGCTAGATTATTTGCTTGATTAAGTATTGTAAATTATTACTATATTTATTTGTTTATCTTAGGTTTACATGCTGTATGTTAGATGTATCGAGGCCTAGGCCTATAGTTAACTGTGATATTAGGTATGACCAATTGTACAAGTAGCTACATGGATAATATTGACTTGTCTCTGCATGTTATTCAACTGCCAAATGATCAATAAAGTGTCTTATTGCGACAACTCCGATAGTCGATTTACGTAACGCTTTACAAGCTACCGCGAGTTGCACAATTTTCAGCTCTGGGTACTAAAATAAAACCCAAAGTCCAATATTACAAACTTTCGAATTTATTAAGCTACTAAATCTAACAAATTGGCCTTGAATTATCCTAAGTATTCACTACATCCAGTTGGTGTTCTAGGCCTAGCCTGTGTTACTTGGGGATCCCCTTCTCATTTACAGAAAATCTTAATTTACCTTGAATACACATTACGTTAAACAAATTACTGATTTGTCTCCTACTTATCTTACTACTTAACAAAATTAAAATAAATCTTATCTGGTTAAACAAATTGAAGCCCCATTATTCCCCGATGTTGACTCAACGGAAGACACGAATAGGCTGCATGGACCCCGTCAGAGAAAACGACCAAAACTCAGGCTGGTTACCCCTCGCACGGAGACAGCTTCAGAGGTGGAAATCCCGGTACCCCGAAACCCTGGACAGGTTCCAATTTCAAAATACTAAGGAGCCCTTAAAACATTACTGAGGGAAAATCCCTTCCCCAAAAAAACTTGCATAAAATTTTGAAACCTTGAATCATGACAAAATAATTTTCATCAAACATAAATTCTATTTTTTTTTCAAAATTATTAATTCTCAACTTTCTTGCAGAAATACAATTGACTTGACAGAAATAAACTCAAAGTACAAGAAAACCTTTACAAACATGGTTATAAAACTTTTAAAATCACATTAGGCCTACTTAGAGTTCGGCCGCAGCCGCAGTTAAGTTAGGTTCTGTCACAAGCTCGGAAAGGCTTAAAAAATGGCTAAAAAGGCAAAAACTGATTTGAATAAGCTTGTATATCTGCTTAGGCCAACATAAATAATGGGCTAGGCCAATAAATTTGCTTTAAAGTTACAAAATTACCCAAGATCAGAAAGTACCAACTTGACCCAATTTCAGTCATCTGGGCTCCAATTCCAAAAAAATTAGATCAGCAGCAGAAATATAAAACAAAATTAACAATGGAAACAATATCTCAAAGTGAGTTATAAGATATAAACGTACTTTAGCAACAAATTGCATAATGGAACATGAGGTCTCCTGCCCCTCAGACCTAGCCCAACAGAAAATGGCATTTTAAGTCACTTACAGTGTTATTAAATGGAGTAAATCAACTACTTACATACCTCACAATGAGGGACGAACTTAAATCAACTAATTCTTCTTCGAGGCTTGATCTAAGACTTAATAAACTGTAAGAACAAAATATCACAGAAGTAACAATCCGAGAGAGACCAGAGCCAAAGTCGGAAAGAAAGAGAAAGTGCTCAGCGAGCTTCACCTTCCTCCTGGCGGAGGGATTTTAAAGAAACATGGTCAATGAAACAAAACTAGACTACATTAGAACTTGACTAGCCTAAAATTCGGTAATAAACTTCACAAATTATTAAACAAAAGTTAGATAAAAACCCCAGAACTCCAAACTAAATTAAAATTCGACAGTAAAAACAAGGACTACTTTTTGAGAAGCCGGAGCTTCCAAGGAACTTACTGGAACATTCTATGAGTTTACAGCATCGTATTAACCAGCCAGTAAAATATTAGCACTATAACAAATGAGCGTGACAAACTGTCACATAATGTCTAATGTCTTATGTTATCAGAAGTTTTCCTACAGCATAACGAAGAGAAAATTATAGAGAATCTAAAGAAAGATCACGAAGTTCTGAAGTATACAAGATATGAAGATGACATCCTTATAATATACAACAAAAAAGAACGGAAGAAAAGGACAAAATGATGGAGAAATTCAACAGCCACCACCCGATTCAAAAATTTACAAATGAATACGAAGAGGAAAACAAGATAAACTTTTTGGATCTAACTTTAACTTTAATAAGAAGAAAAGATCACTTAGAATTCGAGATTTACAGGAAACCCACACAGACGGACACTACAATAAATAATATATCAACCGAACAGGCACAAGTCTGCCGCCTTCAGATCGATGCTTTGCCGAGTACATAAGATTCCACTGACCGAAGATAAAAGGAAGAAAGAAATAAATATAATAAAGGCAATAGTAAAAAGTAATAGCTTCCAGTCAAGATCCATCGAAGAAATCGCAATGAAAATAAAGAGAAAAATCAAGAATCAAGAGCGTCTTTCTGAAACCACAACATTAGATGGAAGAAAAGAAGAAACTAAGAAATATGCGGCATTTAATTACACTGGTATCACATGATCACATGCTTAAGTAAAGACGCACTTACAATATGAAAGTTTATGCTGCAAGCTCAAATGCAATAAATGTTAAATCTAAACAAGGTCTCGTTGAAATCTATCACAAACTTACACGTAAAATGACGGTAAAAGTTCTCGCAGAGCTTTCCGCAAGTCTAAGAAGAGGTTTTATTCTCATTAGTAGTGGCAATACTTAATAGTACGTTTCGTATTGCGCAAGACACCTTTCGGTAAAGTATTGTAAGACAAATTTCGTAGTCTTAAATCATAAACATTGTTTTGACAGATTGACACAATCATGAGTTTTAGCAGATGATTTGTAGATCTTCCACATTTTGCCACCCGCCAGTAAGGCTGTCCAGAACTATAGAGATACTTATAAGACCTTCCTTCCCTGTAACAGCTGTTATTGAAAGAGCTAATTGAGACAATTTATTTTGTCTACATTATTAGAAAAATACTTTGCCTTTGCCTTTTGGCGAATTTCATTGATGGAATTATTACCATAGGTCTCACGGCAAGACCTAAGCCCGAGACCATGATAAATTTTCATTTTGGAGCTCCCAGAAGCAAAAAACCCATTCAAACTATAATTAAAGCTGAAAACACCTTACATTGTCCCCATAGAAAAATTCTATATCTCGGTTATTATTCAACATATCTTGATAAAACTTGGCATGTGGCTTTTTTGGTTCAGATTCACCTGTTATTGTTTTAAAACCACCAAATCTTTGCATGACTGTTGCAGTAGACCTGCATACTCATTCCCCATTAAGGTCATGCACATAGTCTGGAAGTCTGCTGCAACGGGAGTGTTTTTATGTTCAAGATTTTTTTTATATTAAATGAAGGCAATTTCTACGTTTTACGTACATATACTTTCATGAAAAAGAAAACTGCTTTAGGATTCTCTAAGTACGTAAGGTCTGCAGGGACGGAGATATTTATATTCCTGCTTAAGGGCCACTATATACCATGCATGCGAGCCGATTCAACGATATTGGGCATAAGCCTTCCCAGGGCGGCAGGGCAGTGGCACCCTTGAGGCCTTTATCGGCGGGGCGCTGAATCTGCTCACATGTATAGTACAGGGAGGCCAAATAGTACCTCCTGCGGGGGGGCAGGAATGTAATAACTCTAGTCTCAGCAGACCTGCGGACTTTTAGGATTCTTTAAAACATCTTTCTGGTTAATGAAAATCCATCTTCTTCATATTTGTCCAATACCACTGACCTATCACTGCACAGCCCAAACTACTTGACTTAAAACCTTGGACCTCGATCTTAAGGGCGTAAGCATCCGCTAAGAACAGTTTTTTTAATCCGAAGTTTTAAAGGGTTTTGGCGGGGTCGAAGTTTATAAATTTTCCTACGTAAGTGGAATATGCCTGATCTTTCGTTTCATTTTCAATGTTCATTCAACAGGCAGGTGGTTCAGCTTCACATACGGATACGATTTTACAGTTTATTTATAATTTGGTTACTTTCATAATGGTTTTATGGTTGTATTGTTGATTTATTAGGTGATATGTACTATATAAAAGTTAAATTTTGTTTAGTTGAATTAAAGTCGTCACTCGTTTTTGTACCTTATCTGTTATATCATAAACTCAGTATGTGGTCCTTTCTTCTTTTAGGCAGCGGGAGTTACTTTTTATCGTGAGCTAAGCCACGGGCGGCTGCTAGTGTTTTTATAAATGTTACAGGGGCCCTAGTCTCTAAAAAGGTACTAATTAGCTTATAAATCCATTATTTAAATGACATGCATACCTCTTTAACCTGAACAATATAAAATGTGTGTACATTGTTGGCCCAAAAGGGGGTTGGTTTGGATTTAAGAAAGTACATAAACCTACTATGATATTGTCCCGGCGCTGTCTCCATTAACATAAATATTCCAAGCGGAACCCCTGCCGTTGTTTGATCTTAGCCTTATAGTCATGCTTTAAATCCTTGTTCTGACATAATAAGAATTTAGTTATTAAGTGTCATAAGTTAACTCTTATTATATATTTAAACATCTTCACTCACCCACCCACCCACCCACCCACACACACACACACACACACACACACACACACACACACACACACACACACACACACACACACACACACACACACACGCACGCACGCACACGCACGCACGCACGCACACGCACGCACGCACGCACGCACGCACGCACGCACGCACACACACACACACACACACACACACACACACACACACGAAGTTGATCTGAACCGATTCTACTGTTCTTAGATTTGTGCACACAAATGAATATGGAAAACATCTAACGAGAAGAATAGTTTATTTTCTCAGATACCTTATATTTCTTTTCCATTTCATAAGTTGTAATTTATTACTTTTCATTACAGTACAGAAAGTGGCAGCATAGTATAATTCATTAAAGCATTTTTATGGTGGTTAATGATTGTTCATCAAAATAAGTTATTTAAAATCATTTCACAGAAAAACATGATATTATATCTTATTTATTACTGTCTCAAAAAGGTTTTATATAAGTTATTTATAGTGAAATTTGGAATGAGTTTTCGGAAACCTTTTGACTGTAATGAACTATTGCAGAACGAAATCTTATCTTCTTTCATTACTTTTTACTAGACCGCAGTATTTTACGACCGCCTGCAAGTAACCAATGTAGGGAAACTTCTGAATTGTATTGAGTTTGTAATGGATTTATTTATTTATATTACGGTTATCCATCTGTAATACTTATTCACTTCTAACAGTATTCTGAAACTATTAATCAACCATAATTTTGATGCTCACTCGAATTGTTGTGGGCTTGCCGGGACTTGAACCCGCGCCATCTTGAACCAGAGTCCAAGGGCCACACTCGAACCTACACCCCCCTACATGTACACCTTTCTTTAGTTAGAGTTTATGATCTAATTATAGGCTATTGTAAATCTACAATTATTCAATTTCTACTAAATCAGATCATAATATCGTTAAGATAAGGTAGGGTATTAATTAAAGTGAGTTGCATCGAGTCAGGAAAAAACGTAAAATGTGCACATTGGTAAAAAAGGTTAAAAATGTTACAGTTCGACCCGTCTGTACAAAAAAGATAGTGTTTGACTATGTTTTTTTTTAGTTTAATAGAACAGCGTTTTCAAGTATGTTTTTTTAAGTGCTTGTACATGGACATGTAGCAATGTTGTCCCTGGGGCCCGGGCGCAGCCACGCTCTACTGACGGATATTGTTGTGTAAAACGAAATTTAACCGCATTTCAAACCTCTATACACTGTGGTAACCCAGTGAATCTATTGTACTAACTTTGTTTTGCAGGTATGACCTTTATTTTAAAATATAATAAATTAATAAAAAATACAAATGGTGATATGCCCGGTTATCTATTAACTATCCCATTCTTGGTAATATATCCGTTAATTACCTTTCATAATATTTTGGTAACGTTTAAAAAATTTTATTTTTCGAAAAACTATTGAAATCGTCTAATAATATGTTGTAAAGTAATATAAGTGACTCATAAGATAAAAATTCCTTTGATCTGAACTTGTTTGTATCATTAACATTTTTATCTCATGAAATTTAAGGGTCAGAAGATAAACTTGATGTTTTTATGATTAAAAAATTTAATCTTCGATCTTTTTTGCGATTTTGATATTTTTATAAAAAATGCATTAATGATCGGACAACTGTACTTTTTAGATGAATTAATAAATTTAAACTAGCAAATTTGTTAAAATTATCTCTTATCAAAATGGAGGTACGATTGCTTATGCATCCAATGCGGCTGACATTGACCCGGTCGGTCTGATCGGCTTCGGCATAGATAAACATTTTGAAGTTTGTTCGGTTATGGTTAAATAACCAACGAGTTGTTGTTTTCATTTACCATACACCAGATGGTCATGCCATGATTTTCTAACTACCTTGCATTAATTGAGTTTAATAAGCTGATAAGTGATTTTTATTCACCATTGGGTGCAGTAGGGTCTTAAACGTGAGGTTTTACGTAAAAAAAACTATAACTTAGTTTTTTTGTAAGGCTGTTGAGCAATATAGTATATTTCGCAACAAGGGCCGAAAATGAAGTTTTGCAGGCTTTGAAACGATTGAGAGCTGCAAAACCCTTCCGGCCGAGGTTCGAACGCTATTTTTCACCACACTACACAACGAAATATACCCTATAAATAACATTAAAAATCTGATAATTTATCTAACATTCTTGAAAACAAAACTTTGAGTTTATGAGCGACGATACAACCTGTTTTTCGTGGTTTAAACAAATAAAGCTATGAAAATCATATGATTGCAACCATCCTGTCTTTGGAACCTATTGAATGTCGTATAGTTATGTGACTTCCTCACGATGTTTTAAGCAAATAAAGTATCAGCTGGCAACAATTTCGGCCCTATGGCGGAAAAGAGCTGGTTTCGGCCACGAAATGACGTTTGTTAAACATGTGATTACGTCTTAGTGTGGTGAAAAAGTTTTTACTGTCATAATCGTCAGGCTAACCAAACTAAAGCATAACTAAATAATGTATCATATAATATAATCGTCAGGCTAACCAAACTAAAGCATAACTAAATAATGTATCATAGAATGCTCCCACATTTTTCTGCGGATTCTTCGTGGAGCTTTTTTCATACTCCAATTACGACTTTGGGGAATTTAACCTCACAAATGGAGTAATGAATTGAACGTAAATACAAGCCAATTCTTATTGCAAGAAGTACAGTAATCAGAATCGAACATGGTGAACTTTAATTCGGAACTTACTAAAATAATCAGGAAATGGAATATTAGTCAAGTTTATAGTGATTTTGTCTTGAGTCGTCCTATAACTGAAACTGAAAACCTGGGCTTCAGTTGAATGTATTTTGAATTTTTTTAAATTTTTCCTTAGAAGTTTCTTTTTTAAACAGCGTGAGGAAAATAAATCACAAAATAAATGCTTTTATTCAATTACGAGCGTGCTAGCCTAAAGGGTGAGTTATTATTAGCATGTGAGATGTTTAAACTATAAGGTGATTAAGGTGATGAAGCCCCCACTATGTTTAGCTTAGAAATGCTCATATGAGACGTATTAATGATGCCTTAGTGATTGAGGACTCAGGGGTCAAATGTAGGTCTGCATGCCTGATCAATCAAAATACAACAAATGGAAATTATTAAAAGCAAAATAACAATTCATCCAGGTAGTTTAGCAGTAATTTATTAAATCGCACAGGGCCAGTTAACGGTCTTCAACGGTTTCACATGGTCAGTCCTTGTCAGATGTAGCCAAAATCGTATATTGCTTTTCACATTTAGAATTATGTTTTCTACGTGTCACAAAAACGTTAATCTTAATGGGATCTGTCAAATCAATAGAAAATACATTTCAAATGATGTTTTTAAATGCTTCCTGTAATGCAAAAAAGCGCAGAAAATAAGGATTAACAAAATAAATGCTTTTCTATAAATATACAGATGGATATTGTTTTACTACCAACTAAATGCAGACACATTAAGGAAAGTAATTTTTTGACGGTTTGGTTTGGTTTTATCACTTAAACCAGTGGTCCATGCATTCACACAAGAGGCCTCAAAAAATGAAATAAAAATGAATTGGCCTGTCTTTTGCTATTTCAATTTTTAAATCCTTATTTATAGAACAGTACGGAATAGTTTTTCATCGTATGAATTTAATATTAAATAACTTTTCCAATATTGGTTTTGTGCAGGCGCTAGTAAAATATGGCAGTTCACTAAAGCGTAATGAAAGGGGAAAAGTTTTGTTGTACAATATTTCATAATCGTCAAGGGGCTCTCCGGGGCAGCTGTTACATCGTCTGTATTCCGCTACCTCGGTATAAAACTTTCTTAAGGTATCGATTTTTCATTGAAAGAAGAAGGCTAGCTTTTAATTTTTCATATTATAATAATTAGGTAGGGTGGTTTAAATTAGTTTTTTCCAAATCCTGTAAATTTTTTTTATTGTTGCCAACACAGTGCTTTATCATCTTTTTTATTATGTTTTTGTATCATATCACAATGATATTGGAAATAACATTTTATTTTGAAGACAATAGATAATAAAGCAGCACAATATAGATTAAGTTCATCCCATTACAACAAACAAACTGACGAATGGAAAGTTCACAAAGGTGAATTCGCCTAACCCCCAATGATGATAATAAAGAAGCAGATGATAAGACGGTGAGGGGGTTGGGGGATTCCATTTGTCAGTTTGTTTCTTGTAATGGGATGAACAGCAATATTACATAGACATTATGCCTTGCATGTTGCTGTAAAACACTGAAATTTTTGCAAAAACAAAATCATTTTAAAAACCTCAATTAATTTACGATTTTAACGTAATATGGTTTCTCTAATATGAATATTTAATTTTTAATAAACTAAATTCGCGGACTATAATTTACTATATATTAACATAACTTCAACATTGAAATCCATTAAAGTAATAGCTTAAATTGTTCTCTAGGTCTAAAAGGGGTTATCTAGGTCTATAAGGGGTTGCATCGAAATCTCGAACTATTTAAAGATCTCTGTGATTTCTTCTATAACATTTTAATTTCACTATAAAAAAATATTATTGGCTGAAATGAAAACGGTTCAACACCTCGAGGAAATTTTATGTTTTGCCATACTATAGATGACACGTATGGCAATATGTTTTGAATTTAAAATCCCGCTCATATTTTTTCCTTAATTCTCACTTCGATATGATCCATTTTTGTCGGTGCTGATCTCAAGACGTTGCCCGTAGTCAATAAACGAGTAATTAAAGACCACTTATGCAAGACTGACTATCGAAGAAGTGACGTGGTGGAAACCTTCTTTGGGTAGTGATTCCAGCATTCTGCTCAGAGTTACTAATGTAATGTGTAAACTCTTGTTTCCATTATGACATAGTAGGTTTGATACAGCTATATGGCTGAATCAATACAGTATCACCTAATTGTAAATTTAAAAGACTTACTAAACTGGAGCAGGTAAAATAATATAGGCCAAGGTTAAAAACCGATTTATATTTATTTCTATATTTACAATAATATACAAACTTTACATATCACATTAATGTAATTCACGATCAATATACTGTAAATATTTATAAGTAGAATAATAACTTGAGTTATTGAGTAACTAACATTATATATTTACTTTTGTACAAATATATAAAACTCTATACACAGCCTTTAAATGATAACTTTCATAGTTAAGTGTTTACAATAAATTAAAGTCGATTCTGAGCCATTGATTCATGCTACTCCGTTATGTTTATTTTTAATAGCTCAATTTTTGGATTGCAGTTTCAATTTTGCATCCATTTCTATATATTAGACTAAAGATTTTTTTTAAAAGGAACAAAATATTTAAAATTAAATAAATAAATATAATAAGATGAAATGTATATGTAGGTGGAAACATAAAAAGGTACATCTAAACAGCTAATTTACATAATAATACATTGATAAAACGAAATTTACAAATTGAACCCTCAAGACACAAATCAATGATAGCAAGTAAAAGTTTCATAAAATGTTTTATTTTGTATGCATTTTAATAAAACATCTTTTCTTTGCTGAAAATGAGCACTACCCGATTAAACTGGCTTAAAACTAAAATAATGCTAAGAATCGTCAACGTTTATTTTCATTATGGCACTGGAACCTATACTAACTCAATGTAAAGTTTGTTTCCTTGCGTCCGAATTTGAGAAATAAGTAGTTTTACCTAATAATTAAAGTAGGATAAAAATAAAGAATTCAGAATTTAATTGTAATTTATTTTTAGTCAAACAGACTTCGTGAACTTTTTCCAACAGCAAATTATAAGTACAAGTTTTTTTCACCATCGAGAGCGTAAAAAGTATTTCTTACGAAATGTAAATAATAATGTATTTTTTACCTAAGAAGGAATGAATATACCGTAAAACATTTAAGTACTACAAATATGTTTTAGTGCTTCGTCCTAGATAGTGCGAGTTGATGAGAAGAAATGTAACGTTCAGTGGAAATGTGGGAATACAGAATGATGAGCGACGAATTGAGTCTCACAGAGCTCGTGGTTGAGTCCGTAAGAAGGCGAGGTCTGTCAGAACCTCGTGACGGTCTGAGGCGGCACCAGGACTGTCTGACAGCCGGACTCCACGAGTGGTGGCAGCACGGCAACCTGCAATGTCACACGGCACGTTACAACACGGCGTGACAACGTGTAGGTCTGAGGCGGCACCAGGACTGTCTGACAGCCGGACTCCAGGAGTGGCGGCAGCACGGCAACCTGCAATGCCACACGGCACGTTACAACACAGTGTGACAACGTGTCGGTCTGAGGCGGCACCAGGACTGTCTGACAGCCGGACTCCACGAGTGGCGGGAGCACGGCAACCTGCAATGCCACTCAGCATGTTGCAACACAGTGTAACAACGTGACAATCTGAGGCGGCACCAGGACTGTCTGACAGCCGGACTCCACGAGTGGCGGGAGCACGGCAACCTGCAACGTCACACGGCACGTTACAACACAGTGTGACAACGTGACAATCTGAGGCGGCACCAGGACTGTCTGACAGCCGGACTCCACGAGTGGCGGCAGCACGGCAACCTGCAACGTCACACGGCACGTTACAACACAGTGTGACAACGTGACAATCTGAGGCGGCACCAGGACTGTCTGACAGCCGGACTCCACGAGTGGTGGGAGCACGGCGACCTCCAACGTCACACGGCACGTTACAACACAGTGTGACAACGTGACGGTCTGAGGCTGCAATAGGACTGTCTGCCAGCCGGACTCCACAAGTGGCGGCAGCACGGCAACCTGCAACGTCACACGGCACGTTACAACACAGTGTGACAACGTGACGGTCTGAGGCTGCAATAGGACTGTCTGCCAGCCGGACTCCACAAGTGGCGGCAGCACGGCAACCTGCAATGCCACACGGCACGTTACAACACAGTGTGACAACGTGACAATCTGAGGCGGCACCAGGACTGTCTGACAGCCGGACTCCACGAGTGGCGGCAGCACGGCAACCTGCAACGTCACACGGCACGTTACAACACAGTGTGACAACGTGACAATCTGAGGCGGCACCAGGACTGTCTGACAGCCAGACTCCACGAGTGGCGGGAGCACGGCAACCTGCAATGTGACACGGCACGTTACAACACAGTGTGACAACGTGACAATCTGAGCGGCACCAGGACTGTCTGACAGCCGGACTCCACGAGTGGCGGCAGCACGGCAACCTGCAACGTCACACGGCACGTTACAACACAGTGTGACAACGTGACAATCTGAGGCGGCACCAGGACTGTCTGACAGCCGGACTCCACGAGTGGCGGCAGCACGGCAACCTGCAACGTCACACGGCACGTTACAACACAGTGTGACAACGTGACAATCTGAGGCGGCACCAGGACTGTCTGACAGCCGGACTCCACGAGTGGCGGGAGCACGGCAACCTGCAACGTCACACGGCACGTTACAACACAGTCTGGCAACGTGACGATCTGAGGCGGCACCAGGACTGTCTGACAGCCGGACTTCACGAGTGGCGGCAGCACGGCAACCTCCAACGTCACACGGCACGTTACAACACAGTGTGACAACGTGACAATCTGAGGCGGCACCAGGACTGTCTGACAGCTGGACTCCACGAGTGGCGGCAGCACGGCAACCTGCAACGTCACACGGCACGTTACAACACAGTGTGACAACGTGACAATCTGAGCGGCACCAGGACTGTCTGACAGCCGGACTCCACGAGTGGCGGCAGCACGGCAACCTCCAACGTCACACGGCACGTTACAACACAGTGTGACAACGTGACAATCTGAGGCGGCACCAGGACTGTCTGACAGCTGGACTCCACGAGTGGCGGCAGCACGGCAACCTGCAATGCCACACGGCACGTTACAACACAGTGTAACAACGTGTCGGTCTGAGGCGGCACTAGGACTGTCTGACAGCCGGACTCCACGAGTTGCACAGCACGGCAACCTTCAATGTCACGTTGCAACTCAGTATGACAACGTGAGGGGAAATACGACTGACTCCTTAAAAGGTGAAAACACGTAACGAGAATTTCAAACGCGTTGTACAAATTTAAAAGTTTCAATTGCCACCAAAGCTGCCACCCTAGCCTTCTCACTGGTGACATCACTTTAACGTATACGTTAAAATACAAAAATACCCCCGTTGCAGCAGACCTGCATACTCAGCGAATTTCAAATGCAAAACAACATATTTCAATCCAACATAGCGAGATTTGACATGTTTTGGTAGGCTCCATAAGAATAACATGGGGAATTAGTATGCAGGTTTGCTGCTACGGGTATATTAAAAGTGGGTGGTTTTAATTCATTATTTAGGACACCTGAACTAGAAGAAGCTCTTTGCCAAATTTTATCAAGATATGTTGAGAAATAACCGAGATATAGAATTTTACTTATTTCCCGTAAGGTTAACATTGAGGCAACTTACGGTGTTTACCACTTTCAATATCTTGGTAACCAATGGACATAGAGCAGTGATTTAAAATACTAAATTGTTTTTTTTTTTGAGCTGAATTCAATGGTGCCAACAAAAATTCGATACATTTTATTTTTCTATGTAAAAAATTCAAAATAACCCATTTTTGGGGGATTTATCCCCCTTTACCCCCCCCTTCCGGTGGTCCGATCGGGCTGGGTCACGAACTCGTCCAGTGATTACCACTTTACACGTATGTACCAATTTTCATTAAGATTGGACCATTTTTACGGCCGCTATCGTGCTAACAGACAAATATATATATATATATATATATATATATATATAAATTCGAACGTATAGTGTTTTTTGCTTCTGGTGGCCCCAAAATGAAAAGTTATCATAGTCTCGGGCTTAGGTCTTACCATGAGACCTACGGTAATTGCTTCTTCCCTATAGGGGAAATTCGCTAAAAAATGGGATTAGGATTGTTTTGAATGATTGGTTAAGCCTGATGTATCCTTGGCTCTTTTATCTGCACGATGCTACTGGCGTTTACTGATCTGGCTTCTCTACCCGTATTGAGAGAAAATAAAAAATAAAATAAAGTTTTAATCGATTAAATTGTTCTAAAGCTCTGCACCATAAAGTCTTCCCAGATCCTTTACCAGTACATTGCTAAGTCCGAATACGACTTCAGATTAAGAAGCTGGGATACCCGTATTTTTGAATTTACTACCAATAGGAAAAGAATAAAGACATTTCTAATTAATTAAAAATATTATGGAAGGAGAAATATCTGGCTTATAAATTATGGAAGCAACTCTTACTTGTCCATTAATATTTTACAATATAATATTTGGAGATTATTAAAAAGTCTTGGACTTATTTGTGGAGGAAAATATATTTTTAGTGAAAACTGCGTGGCTGCTAGTAACAATAACGTGTGAACGATAACTCATCATAAAAAATATAATTTTAAAAGTAGATCGTTCCCCAGGATATAATAACCATTTAATTTTTAATCAGTCAGTAAAGGGAAAATCAAGTAAATAGTTAAGATCCATGAATGTAAGCCGTGAAGAGGAATAATTAATTACGGTCAGCTGTCTTATTTAATAATTAATTCTTAATAACTATAGATAGTTTTATCAAATATTACCTTGAGGCTGAGGCAAATATTAACTAACAGGGGCTCAAGAGACTTTAGCCATTGACGTGTTCAATAAAGCCGCTTGCAACGTGCAAAAATACGTTTTAACTTTAAACCAATGATAATGAGATTACGCATTCTACAGAAGGTGGTGCACAGGGCAAAAGCAGTAGTATAATATAAAACATTGATCAATTGTAAGCATTGCACACTATTTAGAAAAAAAGAGTTACCAAATTTAGAATCACATTAATTTACGAAGATGTAAATGCAAGCAACACTGAATTGCGTGCGTTTTATAAGCAGTGAGTGTATCATAGAAATTCTTCTAAAATCAATAAACCAGTATAAACTGGATGTTTTACATAAAGTCTGATATGAGTAACATATTCATGTTAAGCAGAAAGATTGCTACACCAAATATAAAATAAAATTACAGTTTCAAAACTTAATAAATTGAAGGAAAAGTAATTTATTAATAGTTTACTATAAATAAGAAGCTGAAGAGTATGGTCTAGGCCTTAGATTAAACATATACTCTCAAACATACAGATTCAACAGATTCAAACTGTTTAAATCTTATAGTTTTAAAGCCAATAAACAATAACATTCCATAACAGCAATGTCTGGGTGTTTTATTAAACACAAACCTTCACACTAATAATTGAAATGAAGAAAGCGGCAAAAAGCCGTACTTTAATCATAACAAAGCAAAATAATTGTCAGAGTGAACGTGTACATCAACAATAGTCTATTATTATTTATCATGTTGATGTCATAAATGAATGTCCATATTTTACAAGATAATGTATTGAAATCATAAGTGAAAAGGAGAAACATTGTACGGAAACATTATGAAAATACACTGATTATCTTGAACCATCACTTCATGTCTTCACAATTTTTTTCTTATGAAAAACAATAGTTGTAAAGAATTATCATAATTTTAATCAAAATTCTATTTCTAGAAATCATTCGTTTTTAAGAGAGCACTTCAAGTACGAGGATTCGAGTCAATGAAAACTGAGTAAATGCTCAATTCAAGATAAGGTAGTTTGTGAGGCTGAACGAGAAATAATGGTTAGCGAAAGACTGTCTTATTCAAAAAGCCCTCAACATAAATATGTTGATTTCTATACAATTGGACATAATTATTAAGTTTTGTTGGTAAGATTAGCTTGAAATATTTGATATAATAATTTACCATTGCAATACTCATGTAACATTGTAATATGAGAATATTATGAGACTATGATTATTATTGTCATAGTCTGAACAAATGCGGTAAACAAATAATTATATATTTAGTTTGATTCCATTTAGTTTCGATGGTATTTATTTAGGCCTCAACTAAAGGATTAATATGTCCACATTAAAATCATCATATCCATTGTGTTTTGACACTCGGTGGTGTTAAAAAGTAGACCTAAGCTTAACTATGTTTTCTTACCCTACATGTACATCTAGATCTTGATATATAGATAGAGAGTGCGAGCGGTGCGGCTACTAACCATGCAACAACACACAGAAACATGCTATACCGTGCTCTCCCTCCGCCGCGTGAGCAGAGGGACGTCGGCGGGCTGCAGCCGGCTCAGCCCGTAGTCCGCCTCGCACTTGAGGTACTGCTCAACAACACACAACTCACTCTTATTGGGCAAAATTAAATATGAAAAGTAAGATAAAGTGCTTAAAATCTATTATAAATACAATAATATTGATGGCTTAATCAATCATACGTATTGGAATGACACACTCTTTATCATTGCCACAAGTGTCCATAACGTTTTTTTATTTTAATTATTTTTGTGTAATAAAAGCAGGCAAGTAGCTTCCTACAGCTTCATCTGTCAGTTTTATGCAACGATAAGAAATTTTTAGAGTACTGCCTTTATATATGACTAACGCACTAAAAAGTAATCATTCAATTGTTGGGAAAGATTAATTAATACACTACTGTATACTAAAATATATAATTTTAAAATTATTTATTCAAAGAAATTATAATTTGTGAATTGATTGTTTCTTTTAAGAAAAAATTCTTCCACTGACCAAAATGTTTCTATGGAGCTACCCTCATGATATTATTGTATTTTTCGAAAGGAAAAATATTATGTCTTAAATGCGAAAACCAACACCTCCTTCCCACTATCAAGGCTATAAGACAAATTTAGAAATAAATAACTGTAATTTAATAAGATATCGGGTCTTATAAAGAATATTCAGCTATGGTCCCCATTTAAGAATAAACTTAGTGAATTAATATACATAATAATTCATTAATTTGTGGACGTAAAGAGATTTAATATCATAATAGCTCAATATTATGAATTGTCTAAAACGTAATTACCTCTGTAGAAAATGGATTTCAAGTCGAGAAACTATTCCAATAAACCCATTGCATGTAATGAAGAGGTTGGATTATTACCTTTTCGATGATGTAAATCTGAGTTTAAAAAAAAATGTAGAACGAAGTATTGGTTAGGACCTAACAAAGTGCTCCTGTAAACTTTGCCAACATCGTTGCGTTCGGCGAACTTTCTAAAGCGATATTTCTTCCTTTAGGACGATATAGTGCTGCAGACTTTCGATTTGATAATTACTACTCTTTATTTTTAATTAAAATACGTTCAATTTTCCAACACGTTTCAAACTTGGAAACAACGAGTTTTAATTAAAAACAACAAGTGTTCAATGTTCTGCTCAACTTAAGCCATTATTATTTGTTTCATTGCAAAGTTTTCCTCGTTATAATTTATAAAATGTTTAATGTTTTTGATTTTTGAGACAAAGTTTTTAACTATACTGCTATATGTTCATATTAGCAATTATGCTGCTTTTATAATTTGAACAAAGCTTATTCTTTTATTTGAAATGTATATTTTTCTGCAGTTACTTACTTCGAGTTTTGCATGCTCTTCCTCTTCATAATCTACGGGGTCATGGAGAAAATTACTTTCGCTCGCTACAATACATGTTTCTTGATAATCTGCAAGTGAATTTAATATTGGTTACTTTTATGGTAAATAAACATTATGTATTGTTTCATATTTATTATAAAATACTGGTTCAGAAAGTTTTGTATGTATAGTTCCTTTATGCTAACCGAAAAAGCAGAATTCCCTTACAGTTTAGTATCATGAGATATTTAACAGAAAGATGAGCAAGCCATCACATTACAAATATGAATATATTCATTTGGATGATAAAAACTAAATTGTACTAAAAAACTGTAAAACCCTGAATTAAATTTTACAAAAAATTGTAAGAAAAGTTAATTTACCAATATTCCTTTAGAAAAAAAAAACTATATCTAGGGATGTTTAATGGCTTATTCGTCTGATAATTCATTGTTAACAGGAAATCGTACATTCCTAATCAAAACTGATCATATTTCTGACCATTAAACGATTAACTAAATATTAATAATAGGCTTATTTGTGAAATACGTCGTGAAATTAGCTGAAAAAAGTTGAAAAATATTCTATAGGAAATTTTAATAGCATAATATACAGCCAAGAATGGTTGAATATTACATTAAAAAGGTGTTTAGTTAAAGTTTCGGGGTTGATAAACTCATTATGTTCCGTCTTTGCCATTTCAGTATTGCACACGTAATTGAAAGGATAATCTGCAAATGAGTAGATAAGATATATCAAGTATTTTTAAAGGGGAACTGCTGCTTTTCTCAGCATAAACAACAACATAGGCTTACATTTACACTCTTGTGCTATAAACTACATGTAGCTACGACCATTGACGCCTATTATTTTGTTCCTTATGTCGGCCTTGCATGAGCAGGCAAATGTGAGGGTCGCTCTTGATTTTCAAAGGGTTGCTTAGTGGTTATGGTGTTTGCCTTGAAATGCAAAGGATTGAAAATCGATCTTGATTATTCTGATTTATAGGTTGATTTTGAACACATTTTTTCTCATTTCTTCACTCATACTCTTGTAAAATCCCACTGCGTTCTCTGGGTCCACTTATAATCCATAAACTAATTCATGAATCCAATAATTAAAAAGTATAAAATGGAGTTGCAGAAATATCACCGTTGCTGTGAGGGATGATATCGGGGTTCTTCTCGATGCTGTCGTTGCTCTCGGACGAGTGCTTGGTGGAGTCGCCAGGTTTGCTGGCCCTGCGACACCGCAGCCTCAGCGCCGCGACCACGGCCAGCACCAGCAGCACCACGGAGCCCACGGCACCCAGCACTACGGCGATCAGCGGCGACAGCTGCTGCAGCATGGACGTCGAGGCTGCACCACACGGACACACATCAGTACATCTGTCCCTGCGAAACGTAGCCAGCACCAGCAGCACCACGGAGCCCACGGCACCCAGCACTACGGCGATCAGCGGCGACAGCTGCTGCAGCATGGACGTCGAGGCTGCACCACACGGACACACATCAGTACATCTGTCCCTGCGAAACGTAGCCAGCACCAGCACACCACGGTGCCCAGCACTACGGCGATCAGCGGTGACAGCTGCTGCAGCATGGACGTCGATGCTGCACCACACGGACACACATCAGTACATCTGTCCCTGCGACACGTAGCCAGCACCAGCACACCACGGCGCCCAGCACTACGGCGATCAGCGGTGACAGCTGCTGCAGCATGGACGTCGAGGCTGCACCACACGGACACACATCAGTACATCTGTCCCTGCGACACGTAGCCAGCACCAGCACACCACGGCGCCCAGCACTACGGCGATCAGCGGTGACAGCTGCTGCAGCATGGACGTCGAGGCTGCACCACACGGACACACATCAGTACATCTGTCCCTGCGACACGTAGCCAGCACCAGCACACCACGGCGCCCAGCACTACGGCGATCAGCGGTGACAGCTGCTGCAGCATGGACGTCGACGCTGCACCACACGGACACACATCAGTACATCTGTCCCTGCGACACGTAGCCAGCACCAGCACAACACGGCGCCCAGCACTACGGCGATCAGCGGCGACAGCTGCTGCAGCATGGACGTCGAGGCTGCACCACACGGACACACATCAGTACATCTGTCCCTGCGACACGTAGCCAGCACCAGCACACCACGGCGCCCAGCACTACGGCGATCAGTGGCGACAGCTGCTGCAGCATGGACGTCGAGGCTGCACCACACGGACACACATCAGTATATCTGTCCCTGCGACACGTAGCCAGCACCAGCACACCACGGCGCCCAGCACTACGGCGATCAGCGGCGACAGCTGCTGCAGCATGGACGTCGAGGCTGCACCACACGGACACACATCAGTACATCTGTCCCTGCGACACGTAGCCAGCACCAGCACACCACAGCGCCCAGCACTACGGCGATCAGCGGCGACAGCTGCTGCAGCATGGACGTCGAGGCTGCACCACACGGCCACAAATCAGTACACCTGTCCTTGCGACACGTAGCCAGCACCAGCACACCACGGCGCCCAGCACTACGGCGATCAGCGGCGACATCTGCTGCAGCATGGACGTCGAGGCTGCACCACACGGACACAAATCAGTACACCTGTCCTTGCGACACGTAGCCAGCACCAGCACACCACGGCGCCCAGCACTACGGCGATCAGCGGCAACATCTGCTGCAGCATGGACGTCGAGGCTGCACCACACGGACACACATCAGTACACCTGTCCTTGCGACACGTAGCCAGCACCAGCACACCACGGCGCCCAGCACTACGGCGATCAGCGGCGACAGCTGCTGCAGCATGGACGTCGAGGCTGCACCACACGGACACACATCAGTACATCTGTCCCTGCGACACGTAGCCAGCACCAGCACACCTCGGCGCCCAGCACTACGGCGATCAGCGGCCACTGCTGCTGCAGCATGGACGTCGAGGCTGCACCACACGGACACACATCAGTACATCTGTCCCTGCGACACGTAGCCAGCACCAGCACACCACGGCGCCCAGCACTACGGCGATCAGCGGTGACACTTGCTGCAGCATGGAGGTCGAGGCTGCGCCACACGGACACACATCAGTACATCTGTCCCTGCGACACGTAGCCAGCACCAGCACACCACGGCGCCCAGCACTACGGCGATCAGCGGCGACATCTGCTGCAGCATGGACGTCGAGGCTGCACCACACGGACACACATCAGTACATCTGTCCCTGCGACATGTAGCCAGCACCAGCACACCACGGCGCCCAGCACTACGGCGATCAGCGGCGACATCTGCTGCAGCATGGACGTCGAGGCTGCACCACACGGACACACATCAGTACATCTGTCCCTGCGACACGTAGCCAGCACCAGCACACCACGGCGCCCAGCACTACGGCGATCAGCGGTGACACTTGCTGCAGCATGGACGGCGAGGCTGCACCACACGGACACACATCAGTACATCTCTCCCTGCGACACGTAGCCAGCACCAGCACACCACGGCGCCCAGCACTACGGCGATCAGCGGCGACAGCTGCTGCAGCATGGACGTCGAGGCTGCACCACACGGACACACATCAGTACATCTGTCCCTGCGACACGTAGCCAGCACCAGCACACCACGGCGCCCAGCACTACGGCGATCAGCGGTGACACTTGCTGCAGCATGGACGGCGAGGCTGCACCACACGGACACACATCAGTACATCTGTCCCTGCGACACGTAGCCAGCACCAGCACACCTCGGCGCCCAGCACTACGGCGATCAGCGGCGACATCTGCTGCAGCATGGACGTCGAGGCTGCACCACACGGACACACATCAGTACATCTGTCCCTGCGACACGTAGCCAGCACCAGCACACCACGGCGCCCAGCACTACGGCGATCAGCGGCGACATCTGCTGCAGCATGGACGTCGAGGCTGCACCACACGGACACACATCAGTACATCTGTCCCTGCGACACGTAGCCAGCACCAGCACACCACGGCGCCCAGCACTACGGCGATCAGCGGCGACATCTGCTGCAGCATGGACGTCGAGGCTGCACCACACGGACACACATCAGTACATCTGTCCCTGCGACACGTAGCCAGCACCAGCACACCACGGCGCCCAGCACTACGGCGATCAGCGGCCACAGCTGCTGCAGCATGGACGTCGAGGCTGCACCACACGGACACACATCAGTACATCTGTCCCTGCGACACGTAGCCAGCACCAGCACACCACGGCGCCCAGCACTACGGCGATCAGCGGCGACAGCTGCTGCAGCATGGACGTCGAGGCTGCGCCACACGGACACACATCAGTACATCTGTCCCTGCGACACGTAGCCAGCACCAGCACACCACGGCGCCTAGCACTACGGCGATCAGCGGCGACAGCTGCTGCAGCATGGACGTCGAGGCTGCACCACACGGACACACATCAGTACACCTGTCCTTGCGACACGTAGCCAGCACCAGCACACCACGGCGCCCAGAACTACGGCGATCAGCGGCGACAGCTGCTGCAGCATGGACGTCGAGGCTGCACCACACGGACACACAGCAGTACACCTGTCCTTGCGACACGTAGCCAGCACCAGCACACCACGGCGCCCAGCACTACGGCGATCAGCGGCGAAAGCTGCTGCAGCATGGACGTCGAGGCTGCACCACACGGACACACATCAGTACATCTGTCCCTGCGACACCTAGCCAGCACCAGCACACCACGGCGCCCAGCACTACGGCGATCAGCGGTGACAGCTGCTGCAGCATGGACGTCGAGGCTGCGCCACACGGACACACATCAGTACATCTGTCCCTGCGACACGTAGCCAGCACCAGCACACCTCGGCGCCCAGCACTACGGCGATCAGCGGCGACAGCTGCTGCAGCATGGACGTCGAGGCTGCACCACACGGACACACATCAGTACATCTGTCCCTGCGACACGTAACCAGCACCAGCACACCACGGCGCCCAGCACTACGGCGATCAGCGGTGACAGCTGCTGCAGCATGGACGTCGAGGCTGCACCACACGGACACACATCAGTACATCTGTCCCTGCGACACGTAGCCAGCACCAGCACACCACGGCGCCCAGCACTACGGCGATCAGCGGCGACAGCTGCTGCAGCATGGACGTCGAGGCTGCACCACACGGACACACATTAGTACATCTGTTCCTGCGACACGTAGCCAGCACCAGCACACCACGGCGCCCAGCACTACGGCGATCAGCGGCGATAGCTGCTGCAGCATGGACGTCGAATCTGCACCACACGGACACACATCAGTACATCTGTCCCTGCGACACGTAGCCAGCACCAGCACACCACGGCGCCCAGCACTACGGCGATCAGCGGCGACAGCTGCTGCAGCATGGACGTCGAGGCTGCACCACACGGACACACATCAGTACATCTGTCCTTGCGACACGTAGCCAGCACCAGCACACCACGGCGCCCAGCACTACGGCGATCAGCGGTGACAGCTGCTGCAGCATGGACGTCGAGGCTGCACCACACGGACACACATCAGTACATCTGTCCCTGCGACACGTAGCCAGCACCAGCACACCACGGCGCCCAGCACTACGACGATCAGCGGCGACATCTGCTGCAGCATGGACGTCGAGGCTGCACCACACGGACACACATCAGTACATCTGTCCCTGCGACATGTAGCCAGCACCAGCACACCACGGCGCCCAGCACTACGGCGATCAGCGGCGACATCTGCTGCAGCATGGACGTCGAGGCTGCACCACACGGACACACATCAGTACATCTGTCCCTGCGACACGTAGCCAGCACCAGCACACCACGGCTCCCAGCACTACGGCGATCAGCGGTGACACTTGCTGCAGCATGGACGGCGAGGCTGCACCACACGGACACACATCAGTACATCTCTCCCTGCGACACGTAGCCAGCACCAGCACACCACGGCGCCCAGCACTACGGCGATCAGCGGCGACAGCTGCTGCAGCATGGACGTCGAGGCTGCACCACACGGACACACATCAGTACATCTCTCCCTGCGACACGTAGCCAGCACCAGCACACCACGGCGCCCAGCACTACGGCGATCAGCGGCGACATCTGCTGCAGCATGGACGTCGAGGCTGCACCACACGGACACACATCAGGACATCTGTCCCTGCGACACGTAGCCAGCACCAGCACACCACGGCGCCCAGCACTACGGCGATCAGCGGCCACAGCTGCTGCAGCATTGACGTCGAGGCTGCACCACACGGACACACATCAGTACATCTGTCCCTGCGACACGTAGCCAGCACCAGCACACCACGGCGCCCAGCACTACGGCGATCAGCGGTGACAGCTGCTGCAGCATGGACGTCGAGGCTGCACCACACGGACACACATCAGTACACCTGTCCTTGCGACACGTAGCCAGCACCAGCACACCACGGCGCCCAGCACTACGGCGATCAGCGGCCACAGCTGCTGCAGCATGGACGTCGAGGCTGCACCACACGGACACACATCAGTACATCTGTCCCTGCGACACGTAGCCAGCACCAGCACACGACGGCGCCGAGCACTACGGCGATCAGCGGTGACAGCTGCTGCAGCATGGACGTCGAGGCTGCACCACACGGACACACATTAGTACATCTGTCCCTGCGACACGTAGCCAGCACCAGCACACCTCGGCGCCCAGCACTACGGCGATCAGCGGCCACAGCTGCTGCAGCATGGACGTCGAGGCTGCACCACACGGACACACATCAGTACATATGTCCCTGCGACACGTAGCCAGCACCAGCACACCACGGCGCCCAGCACTACGGCGATCAGCGGCGACAGCTGCTGCAGCATGGACGTCGAGGCTGCACCACACGGACACACATCAGTACATCTGTCCCTGCGACACGTAGCCAGCACCAGCACACCACGGCGCCCAGCACTACGGCGATCAGCGGCGACAGCTGCTGCAGCATGGACGTCGAGGCTGCACCACACGGACACACATCAGTACATCTGTCCTTGCGACACGTAGCCAGCACCAGCACACCACGGCGCCCAGCACTACGGCGATCAGCGGTGACAGCTGCTGCAGCATGGACGTCGAGGCTGCACCACACGGACACACATCAGTACATCTGTCCCTGCGACACGTAGCCAGCACCAGCACACCACGGCGCCCAGCACTACGGCGATCAGCGGCGACAGCTGCTGCAGTATGGACGTCGAGGCTGCACCACACGGACACACATCAGTACATCTGTCCCTGCGACACGTAGCCAGCACCAGCACACCACGGCGCCCAGCACTACGGCGATCAGCGGCGACAGCTGATGCAGCATGGACGTCGAGGCTGCACCACACGGACACACATCAGTACATCTGTCCCTGCGACACGTAGCCAGCACCAGCACACCTCGGCGCCCAGCACTACGGCGATCAGCGGCGACAGCTGCTGCAGCATGGACGTCGAGGCTGCATCACACGGACACACATCAGTACATCTGTCCCTGCGACACGTAGCCAGCACCAGCACACCTCGGCGCCCAGCACTACGGCGATCAGCGGCGACAGCTGCTGCAGCATGGACGTCGAGGCTGCACCACACGGACACACATCAGTACATCTGTCCCTGCGACACGTAGCCAGCACCAGCACACCACGGCGCCCAGCACTACTGCGATCAGCGGCGACAGCTGCTGCAGCATGGACGTCGAGGCTGCACCACACGGACACACATCAGTACATCTGTCCCTGCGACACGTAGCCAGCACCAGCACACCACGGCGCCCAGCACTACGGCGATCAGCGGCGACAGCTGCTGCAGCATGGACGTCGAGGCTGCACCACACGGACACCCATCAGTACATCTGTCCCTGCGACACGTAGCCAGCACCAGCACACCACGGCGCCCAGCACTACGGAGATCAGCGGCGACAGCTGCTGCAGCATGGACGTCGAGGCTGCACCACACGGACACACATCAGTACATCTGTCCCTGCGACACGTAGCCAGCACCAGCACACCTCGGCGCCCAGCACTACGGCGATCAGCGGCGACAGCTGCTGCAGCATGGACGTCGAGGCTGCGCCACACGGACACACATCAGTACATCTGTCCCTGCGACACGTAGCCAGCACCAGCACACCACGGCGCCCAGCACTACGACGATCAGCGGCGACATCTGCTGCAGCATGGACGTCGAGGCTGCACCACACGGACACACATCAGTACATCTGTCCCTGCGACATGTAGCCAGCACCAGCACACCACGGCGCCCAGCACTACGGCGATCAGCGGTGACATCTGCTGCAGCATGGACGTCGAGGCTGCACCACACGGACACACATCAGTACATCTGTCCCTGCGACACGTAGCCAGCACCAGCACACCACGGCGCCCAGCACTACGGCGATCAGCGGTGACACTTGCTGCAGCATGGACGGCGAGGCTGCACCACACGGACACACATCAGTACATCTGTCCCTGCGACACGTAGCCAGCACCAGCACACCACGGCGCCCAGCACTACGGCGATCAGCGGCGACAGCTGCTGCAGCATGGACGTCGAGGCTGCACCACACGGACACACATCAGTACATCTGTCCCTGCGACACGTAGCCAGCACCAGCACACGACGGCGCCGAGCACTACGGCGATCAGCGGTGACAGCTGCTGCAGCATGGACGTCGAGGCTGCACCACACGGACACACATCAGTACATATGTCCCTGCGACACGTAGCCAGCACCAGCACACCACGGCGCCCAGCACTACGGCGATCAGCGGCCACAGCTGCTGCAGCATGGACGTCGAGGCTGCGCCACACGGACACACATCAGTACATCTGTCCCTGCGACACCGCAGCCAGCATCAGCACACCACGGCGCCCAGCACTACGGCGATCAGCGGCGACAGCTGCTGCAGCATGGACGTCGAGGCTGCGCCACACGGACACACATCAGTACACCTGTCCCTGCGACACCACAGCCAGCACCAGCACACCATTATATAATAGAGCCCCAGCACTAAGGCGACAATGATATAATAGAGGGCAGAGCAGCTCAGAGGTCAACGAATTTTGACATGGTACTTGCGTGTTGATCTTTTTGCCATGAAAACGCCAATGACATTTTATTAAAGTGATTCCTAAGCAATAACAGGGGATAGCGATCCAAACTCCCCTATGAGGGCTGGTCGGAAATCGAACCCGTAACCTTTTAAACCTTTTAAGTATGCTTTCGTTTGGGCAAATTTACAGGCTACAATATTTTGCAACGATCTAATCGTACCAACCAGACCGTTACGATCTTACTCTGACTTTTCAAAGTGTATCAGGCATACAGTTATAAGTTAGATTGACTATATTTGGTTAAAACTTCGTCTAAACTCCAATTTATTGATACAGTAACTTTTTACAGGTAAATAAGAATTTTCAACAACATTCCAGCCTCAAAAATTGCCTCGATTTCTCATGTACGTGCGACGATGTTTTGACACGACCTGCCTCGAGCGATCAGCTCGTAAACGGGCCTTAAAGCTAGCAACATATCTTATGATAATGTTGCCCCCTCCAGTTGATAATGTTCTGCGACAGTTGAGGGCTCGCATGAGATACTATGAAAGAGCTTTGCTCACCCTCTCTGCGCTGCACTGCCCACTGTTACATGGGCTCGACATAATATGGATTCTTTGTGTGCTTTTATTTAATGATTTAAACCAAGCTTCTGCTAATGGTACCGCCGATTCTTCCTTTATAAGCTTACCAAAGAAAGTTCTGCGTATTTTAATTAAAACACGTAAACAACATCAAAATCTATTAGAATTAGATGCACTTTGGTGCGAAGTAGGTAGTCTATATGAAAGCAATATTACTTACTGTTCATCCTCTAAAAATATAAAAAAATATTACTGTTGGTATTTGTTGGACGTAGTTTCTGTGCCAGCCATAAATTATTGTTTATGAAAATTGCGATTGCTGTCAAAGATTAATTAGTCATCTCAAACATCACGTTATATGATATTTTAACAATATCGCAGTAGAAATGTTAAATGCGCCATCGAAAGATTTCAGCGGTGTACATTTAAAATAATTATTACAATTTATATTGTAAGATTTGTAATTTCATCATCGTTTTTCTTGACAGAAAAAATTGTTTTGATAGGCAACTATAATCACTGCGATGGGTTCCGTAAGAAATGTCAGAACGGCCTCTGAACCTTTGTAAACAACGAAATCATAACTTAAGGGATCAAAAAGGCTTGGGGAACATTATTGCTGTTCTTGTCCGTCTTTCATCATTGTTATTCTTGTTATATTTAGAAGAGCCTACTGTGCAAATTTTCATGGTTCATATTAAAAGAAATATTAGTTCGAATATTTGAGTATTGCAGTATTAGAACATATTAGCGGTGTACATTTAAAATCATGAATACAGTTTTTTTTCTAATTTTAGTAATTTTATCATTGTTTTTCTTGACAAATAAACTGTTCTACCATAGTTATAAAATGGCTACAATAACAAAGCCAAAACTATTAAAAATATTGATGGACTTTCTAAAATATTGAAGAAGATTGTAAGATTATTACAAATTTATAAAATTAAATGTATATAAACAGCTTAAGTTATAAAGTTGTGTGAAAAAGTTACTAGAAAAAAACCATTGCATTTCTTACCATTTGCAGTATAAATTCAAAACTGCAAGTTTTGGTAAACTTTTGCAAAACTTTTTGCAAAACCATTGCAAAGTTAGGAATTGTAATAAGTTTTATATTCCCTTTCCAATGTTTATCCGGACCTGTAATAATCAGCTTTTTCGGAATTCTCCGTCGAAAAAAAACTAATTTTCCTGCTTTGCTAACGGAGGCAAGAATTTACATTTAATTTAATTTACGGCAATAACTGTACGCAAAGTTAATTGACTTTTTCGCACAGCTTACCGAGGTGGAGGTGGAAGCCCTCGAGGCGGCCCTCCGAGCGCACGGTGTTGGCGGTGAGCACGGTGACGTCACTGCGGCCCTTGCCGTTGGCCGCGTACACCACGATGTGGAAGTTGAGGCCGGCGCCCAGCCCCGCCACCTTGAACCACGGGGCCCGCGACGTGACGTTGCTGACCAGCGCGTGGCTGGTGACGTCATACACCTCCATCACGAACAGCTGGGGCAGGCCGCCGTCGAACCCCGCGTCGCACTCCACCTGCACCGACTCCGCCGTCTGGTTCACCAGCGTGCAGTTGCTCAGCCCGTCCGGCTTACCTGCACATCGAGGAGTTCGTCTGTTTCGATCACATTAAAAACATTCATATGACAAAAAAATCTGTTTTCTGTGACTTACTCTTTGCTGGAAAGTTACTCTATGCCAATCACTGCACGGTAAATTTACCGTGCACTAGGAAACGGAAATAACGGAAGTCAACAATCAGATCATTCAACTGATTCAATAAACCGACGTTTAAAGCATACTTAATGGTTACTTCAGAGGAATGTAGTGGCTGCACCATCGATATAGTATATCGATGGGCTGCACTGGTGGTAGTATCAAAAATGTTTGTTTGTTAATTATAGGCTAGGTTTGGAGAATTAAAAACGTAATAGCTTATGCAAGGAATACGTTATGATTAAAAAATGAGTTTGTTCTGAGTATTATGATGTCTGTGAGGGTTATCGTACCTCATACGCCCGGTAACTTTTACCTTACTCGCTGGAAAAAATATATGGAAGATATATGGAACAAATTTGAATATATCTTTGGAAAAATCGTGTCTTTGATGATTACATAAGTTTATTGCAAAAAAAACTTAAATTAATTTCAATAGTAAACTGAATACCGAAAGGAGTATGATAGACTTTCCACGAAGTTCTTTTAAGGTTTAGGTTTTGTCTTATTTAAAGTTTTTTTTTCAAGTTTGTCAAGGTTACTTTTTTAATATCTTCAGTTATAAAATTGTATAGCTAATTTCAATAGTTATGTTGTGCTAATATCATCCTGAAAGTTCAAAACGTCCTGAAAAATCCTACTTTGTACATCTGCACTCGCACATACATAATGGAATTACTGTATTCAGGTTTGCTGACATGTCAACAAAAAATAAATACGACGAGTGCTTGAAAAGCTGCTCGGAATGTTTTCGTTATTTAATTACTTCCTCGCTGCCCCTGGAACTACGTGAATGCCGCGTTGGAACCTGAGTGAGGGTTTAAAAATCATGATGCAACAATTTGCTAAACATTATCGTGAATTAAAAACATGGAGCTAACCTAACAAAAACGGTTTTTAAAATGAGAATAAGTGTCATTATTTATTTTATTTTATATAAAATTCCTTCGAACTTGGTTTATTTTAATTTTTAGATGTTAGATGTTTTTACGAACTCAGTAACATTGATATTCAAACATAACATCATCCACGCATTTAAGACAGATTTTAATCTGAGGCAACTTTAAACAGGAAAGTTATAGAGTTGTTGAAGGGTTATCGCAGTGAACCGTATTACCCATACATCCGAGTTTAGAATTAGTTTTGTGATCTTTTAATCCTCTTTGCCTTTTCATGTAATCATGAGGTTTTATAGTAATTGAAATACGCTGCTGCGTGTTTGTATGTGAATATTTTGGCTTGCTGCTAAGAAAATTAAAAGAAGAGAAATTTGCTATTGTGTCCGTAATAATAATAATATAAACTAATACATGCTGAGAAAGTCAGTGTTTACAGGTGCAATAATAAGCTGTTTTAACCGAAACTTTATTTAAAAATATATGGAAATAAAAATAACCCTGACATATTCACAATAGAAATTTAGATTTATCCAAAATATTATAGTAGAAAAACTGTAAACCTGTTTTTATTTAAAAGGGTAATTAATTGTATATTAAGGGACGCAAAATATTTACAGTTCAATATTTCGGTAAATAATAATTATTAACTCGTTTGAGCCTAGGGCCATCAATTGCTGACAAAAACCGTTAAATAGTGGCCTTATACGGTAATCAATCTTCCGACCGTTATGAAACTGAAATTAAACGTAGAATTTAGTTGTTGCGGTAAATGTTTTGTGACCTATGCCCGGCATTTTACCTTGTCGATGGGTCCTAAAGACAAACCACCACCTACTTCAGTACTGTCATGCAGTTGATCATCAGGATGTTAAGGAATAATTAAACACAAATATAATAAATAATATATTTTGGAAAACCTTATATTTAGTTAGTCGACGGAGCAGACGGTAGCACCGGTGTTGGAGGCACAGTGGCGATCTCAGTAGTTGAGTCCGAGCGTTTACAGACGAAACCGTAGCATTGCAGGTTTTTCTTGCACTGTATCGGTTCACTACTTTCTTTGATTGATAAATTACTACTCAGATCAATAATTAATTTGAACGAAGAAAATTCAAGGTTAAAAAGAAGCCAATCTCTTTAAAAATCTCTTTAAAAATATATATATACTGTATATTGTTACAAAAAACGTGAGGGGTTTTCTTTTTGGAGTTGTAATTCGTAACAGCTGGACGGATTTTAACATGTAAGGAGTAAAATCAAACGTATTTATACAAAGATGTCACTGCGTCCCAGAATTCTTAAAAAAAATTTCACTTAAGTACAGAAAAGAGCTGAAGTTTTGGAACAGTGGCGCATCTATCGACATTTGACCGAGCTTAGCTCGTTACAATTACAACTAACATGGTCATGCTTTGAAATAGTTATACAGGTAAACCACAGACTAAAGTATTTATAAACGAAGCTACAAATGAGTAATCTAGCATGTATAATGGTCTAAGTTTTTGCCAGCATTTGTAGGCGATTCCTTACTCCCAAACAGAAGGAATCCCAAATAATTCTTAATTCACAGTTATACCTATAGTCCAAATTTTTTATAACTGTTTGTACTGTTAAAATTATGATGTTAAATTCTTAGCCTGCTCAATTTATAGTATGTTGACTATGTTTACCTTTGTGGAAGAAATTTTTGTGTTTGTGATGTCAGTCCAAAACGCATCTATTTATTGAATTAGCATATTAGATTGACAAGTCGATTTCTAATTTTCGCTTAATAATCAAAATATTATGTGACTTCAACCTTTCTGGATGCAAAATAAAAACAGAAATATCGTAGTCATGCATTCACTTTGACTTAAATAGCCACAACACATTTATATTCAGTTTATTCATTTACTAATTGAATAATTCAGTTTGAACACGGGTTTACCCATGTCAAACGTAACTTAAAAAGTAATTTTATATTCAGTAAATTGCCGTCCACCCCTAACGTCTGCTCGTTAATGATAATCTGACTAATGATCTCACGAAAGATTTAAAGAGTTATAATGAAAAAGGTTTGAACACTTAAAAAGTATGACAGTCTAACTAAAGTAATTAATTTGAAGACTCAAAACTTTCTAGCGAGCGTATAATTTAGTGCCGGAATTAACTAAAATTTCAGGTAAATTTTAGATTTAATAATAATATTGAGTTTTTTGTATACTAAAGTCAAGGACTAAAGCATGATTGATATTAAAGATTTTTCAATCCTAGGTAACTTAATTCTAAGCGTATGTAGGCCTAGTTTTTTTTTTTTACGACGTTAGCACTGTTTACCTGTAATGATCTGACTCGATTGAAGTAAAGGACGTTAAATTCACAAAAAGCAAGCTAATTCATTTTCTTTACATACCCCTTAAAAATGTTTTTAAAAAACTGAACGAAGAGCAGCCATTTTTTAGTTCTCTAAATCTTCCAAAAAATCTAACTTTTTAACACTTGTACCAAAAAGTCTTCTGTGATATTTTTGGCACGCTACTCACAAACTTTGTTTTGTTTCATTCATTAATGCATGCTGAAATCGCTGCTTGTGAGGTGAAAAATGTTGTTTGAAAGCAACCGAAATTTTAACATTGTAACCTCAAAAATCAACTTATGCGAATAATTTCAATTACTAAAAAAATTACTTCTGCTCTATGATATAAATTGTTCAACATTCGGGGCAAACATTTATTTTTGGTGCTTAATCAGTTTTATCATTTTTAAAAGCTCTGCTGCACCTCCCTTTTGAATCACGATAGCGCCCTAAATATTACCCCTTTGCTCCTTGTGATAAAAACTACTATCTTATAACATAATTATTAAAGAAAATTATTGTTCAATCAAAACCTAACAAGCCATAATAACGTGTTTTATTTCAGTGTCATGATAATATGGCAGCTGTTGGATTGTCTTGCTCTCCAAATCATATTATCATGATTATAAAGTTAAATGTTAAAAATAAAACAATGAAAATTTCATATAATATTTAGCGCAATACAAGTAGATATTTGTGCAATGAACACACATTTGTGAATAAAGGTATTTTTTAGTTTTTAATAGTAATTGGTAACAGTTATATGAAATATAATTTCAGTGTGGTTTGAGAGAAGTTGTAACAAAGAGAGCTTGCAAAGTGGAAGTGATATAAATAAAACAGAAGCAGTGCAAAATATGTGCTTTCTGTAGCTGCCAACAATTTCACATGTTAGAGAGGTACTTTTTCTTTCCTACCCCATTTCAATTTTAGCTTCCTCGAGAAAGAATATCAAAAACAAAAATAGACTCGAAACCAAACTATATTTTTTAATTTTTATTTTAAGTTCTATGTTTTGTAGATTTTGAATTTTGTGTTTAATTTTAATGCGGTAATTATATTTTATATTACGAGTGCATTTAAAATATGTGGTTAATGGTTATACCCAAAATGCCCAAAATACCTCTCAGACATTAATTAAATCACACGTACAATAACATTATGTTAGCAATAAATTAATAACACACATTTATTAATTTGAATATTTAATGTTTGTGAATTTTATACTGCGGAACAGATCATACCCTCATTTATTCAGAAAAATATAATATTCAAAATATCAAACGATGTTGTTAACAAGGAAGGTGTTTATTGAACATACGATCAATCGTATAAACGTTGTTTGTTTTCACCGATAGGACAGTTCAAATCTCGTTGTCAACTCAACTGCAATGAATACAAATAGGATGTTCTGTTTCGTGAATTTATACTTACAGGAATAACATTAATTAATATAAACCCAAGAGAGTACTTGATGTACTCTCTCGATGTAACTATATTCAGTTAGCACCTAAAACTGCATTAGCCTTCTTAATATCTATAGCTTCAAAATTATAGTTATAAATTTTAGTTTTTACAGATTTCGTTATAAAAAGTCACAACTTACAACTGTTTTATCTTTTTAATAGATTGCTTGCTAATTTTTGTTAAGCTAGAATTGCCTTCCAACCGCATAGATAGTTAGTGGCCTTCCATTTGACACATTCCGTGGTCGCGATGGCTGTTATTCGGTCTGATAGAGACCACAATCATGCACACTATATAAAAAAAAATCGAATATAAATTGAGTTAACGACTATGCTATTGCTCCATGCGTAAATATAAAGTGCCAAAATACGAGCATTACAGAAATTCCGGTGAAATTCCTGCCACCAGCATGTAGGCCTTGTGAATTATAGTTGTCAGCGTCAATTTGTGTTCTGGCCGTTTTCATGTGTGTATATATTAACAATATGTATTTTTTTTTATTTCAATCGATTTCTCAAAAACCTATCATTCTGATTACAAGTATAGCTAAAAATGTCTTTATTTCAAAGTATTAGTATCTATGAAAATATATTGTAATAACCGCGTAACCGATAAAACTATTTTTTGACAACAACAATAACGTTCTAATCATGACCAAATAACTTGTCTTATACAGGTTTATAACTTTAATTTGCTGAAACTGATCATAGTCTAGGTATAAAAAAGAGAGCCTATTGAAATATTCGAGCCTATTGAGAGGCCTGTTGATATAATCAATAGCCTAGCCGAGCTGGGAGCTATTGAGTATATCGTATTCGATTTTCAATTTTTACATTCAACTTAAAAAACCTTAACAAAATATACAAAACCTTTTCAATTAAAACAAAACTGCCGAACACAATTCACGACGTAAAACAGTGACATAATTACTTGTGGAGGAAACTACTGTGTATTAAGTAGAAAGTATCATGCACTGCTCACTAGCACAACAAGGAACATCTGGAGCGAACAAGGCGGGCGGAGAGTAGTGCAATAGTGGGGCTGCTGGCCCAATCAAACTTTGACAGGCAGTCAATTTTTTGACAGCTACTTCCGGTCACGTGACCGGAAGTGACGTCATCAGCTGTGACGTAGCTGTGACGTGTTTTTGGTGGGTATTTAAAGTTTAAATGCCCTGCTGTGCTGGGTATTTAAATTTTAAATGGCCGGAAGTGTGTCAAGGTCTTTTGGGGGTGTTTTTAAAAAAGATCTTGCATTTTCGGAAAATCCGAAAATGCAAGATAATTTTTGTTTCTTTTTACAAACTGTTGTTTTGTTGATTTTCACGTCTGTTAAAATACCATGTAAAAAATGGAATTGACAAATTAACAAGAAAATATCCTGCTACAAAGTATCCAAATAAAGATGCAATTACATAAACATAAACTTTAAAATATAGCGAATGTTCTTCCTTTTTATCTGTTAGCATTTCCTGAACAAGGTAACCAAAATTGTAACCACATAAAAATGAAAGTAGGCAAATAATAAATTTCGACGGGTTCACAAAAACCAAGTTGTAAAGTAGCGAATTTCTTTCTTCTTCCATTGTTGAATTTTTAGTCGAAACCAATTAATGATAACATTATTGCTTGCGCATCAGAACTAACAGTTGATGAAATTTCATTTACTTGTAGACTTGTAGTAGTTTCATTTGTAGTAGGTAATTGTTCGGAAGTTGGTGTAGATGTAGAAGAAACAGTATTATATTGAAGCTCAGAGTCCATGTGTGCTCGGGTAAAGAGCTGAAGCTTTAATGACGTGTGGTAGCCGTGTCCTACTGTGCATCAGGAGTTGTTGGTGGTGGGGGGTCGTTTGTTTCTTGCACTGAAATGTAGATGGAATCATAACTTTCTGGAGGATGTACTAAAATTTGTTGTATAGGATCTGCATCAATAGGAAAACTTTGCGTTTCAATGCAAAGTCCATCTTTAATAAAAGAAACATATAAAACAGAACTCATGTTTATTTAGATGTTTACTCTGCCGGTTCTACTAGCAAACTGATGTGCCAGTATCGGCGTTGCAACCTCCCTTGACATGTGCAGCTCGGAACATCTGCCCTCCCCCCACCACCATGAGAGACTCCTCGCAATTTTTGGATTTGTAGTGTTAGTTCTAACGTAGGTGTTGTAGGGTGAACATCTCAGTACTAAACAATTGTTTTTAACATTTGGCTTAAAATACTTATTTAACTTTGTACAAGTTACAATATTTTTAAAGATGCTACTTTATTATATTACTTTAATACTTAGCTATAATATTTAGTTAAAGAAATCGAAACTGTAGTTGCGATTAAAATAGAAACATGGTTTCTTAACATTTGCCTTAAAAAGATTTGTAACAAAATATCGTAAGAAAATTTTTACAACATATTTGAATTAATATGTTTGCAAACCCTATCATGCGAGTTTTAAAAGATAAACGAGACCGAGTGGGCCGGGTTTGACCTCGCATGCTTTCGCTTGTTGCCGACCAGTTAGCAATACAACTGGTTGACCTTGCGCCGCACTTTCGCTTGCGGCCGGCCGGCGAATACAGGTCGTCGTCCTTGTTGCATCACCCGGCACACCTGTCCTTGATTGCTTAACACACTCTACACTCTACACTCGACAAGTTATTCTTTCCTTTGCCACCGTCCTAACAACACCTACTTCAATTTCACAATGAACCGCTCCGAGTATACCGAGATTTGGTATAACTGGTTTTCCTATCTTCAACTGCTTGGGGTACGAATTATTCAATCGAACAACAATCGTGATTGGTATGATGTTACAACCACTATTGCTCGAAAACCTTTTCAGCAAGTTTGGAAAAACATTCTTACCGGCACCAAAATTCGCACCGAACCACCCAAAATTCGCACCAAACCACCTATATCACCTGTATCTTCAAACGTACCCCAGCAAAAATTTCATCTAAAAAAACTGAAACTTAACCGAAAATATGAAATCCTAAGACATTTATCTTCTTCTATTTTCATTTTTAATTCTGAAAAAACCAAAATTTATGTCATTGACATTCCCAAAAAAATTCCTATTCCCCTTAACCCTCGACACTTGATAATAAATAAAAAAGGTGCCAAGTTAAACATAAATATTACCGAGTAAAACCTTTTCCCACCTCCAAAGTCCACCCTGGTGGCAAAAAAAAGGCCCTTCTAAGGGCCGACCTAAGACTTTCAAATTTAGGCTTAAGTTTAAGCCTCAACCCTTGGTGACTAACAAGGGGTGGTTTGTGAAAGCCCCTATGGGACTTAGAGGTACACGGACCTCTTGTTAGTCACCAAACGTTAAGGCTTTAGCGAAAGCTCCCCGCTATTGACTCAACCTTTGGGACTTAGAGTTATGTGAACCGCTTGTTAGTCACCAAGGGTTGAGGCTTTAGCGTCCAACCCTTTGTGACTTAGTGGTACACAGACCACTTGTTAGTCACCAAGGGTTGAGGCTTTAGCGAAAGCCCCCCGCTATTGACTCAACCTTTGGGACTTAGAGGTATATGAACCGCTTGTAGTCACCAAGGGTTGAGGCCCTAACTTAAGCCTAAATTTGAAAGTCTTAGGTGGCCCTTAGAAGGGCCGATTTTGCCACCAGGGTGGACTTTGATTGAGGAGGGGAAGGAATATAAGGTTTAATTTAATATATTTATTCTCAATTTTCCACCCTCCGCTGTTACTAGTAAAAATTTTGGATCTGTTGGGACAAGTGGTGGTTTGGTTTTTGGAGTTGTGAGGATATAAATTTTCGTCCTCTCCTCGTTGTAGACATAAATTTTGTTTTCTTCAATTCTGTACAGGCTATATTTTTTGTTTTTCTTTAATTCCTTTAGCCTGATGTTCTTTACTGGTGCGGGATGAATTGTTTGGGGGGTGGGGGTTTCTTTTATTGGTGCGGGTTGAATTTGTTGGGGGGTTGAAGAAGGGTGCAGTCCGCACAACTCCATCCAGTCTTCAGTTAAAATATCGTCACAAATTGGAGCGATCGGAATGTCTTCAATTTGCGGCGTTGATGTTTCTGTAACTGGTGTGGGATTCTGAAATAATTGGGGTTGATCTTCATTAAGAGCATCAGCTATTATTTCGTTAATGGAGGAGGAGAGGACGGGAGAAGTTTGTTTTTTTTGAAGAAAATCGGTCGAAATAGAAGAAAGGTCAATAGATACCGGAATTGTAGTTGGTTTCTGCTGCAGAGGTTTCTGCAGCAGACTCAGGAGAATGGGGGTAGATGAAGAAGATGCAGAGGAGTTCATGTTGATATAAAAAGAATAATAAAATGGATAATATAATGAAATAGGAAAAATGGTTAAAAAACGTGGGAATGGATAGTAACAGCGATGGTGGCGAGTGGCAGAATAACACAAGGCGGGCGAATGGGGTTCTTATAGGCAGCAGACACGACAACCTTGTAGTCAAGGTAGTGAAAGCTGAGGCTAGCGACCAGGTCCAAGTAGGCCAGACGAAGTTGTGAGAGCGGTGGCTAGCGACCCGGCCAAGGCTACCGGCCCCGGCAGAGCGACACGTTGACCTACTAGTCAAGGCTCGCTAGCGAGGTCGAGTCTCGAGCTCGCTGATATAAGCAAGCGCGCAACGTTTCTCTTTGGCATTACGGTGAAGGTGTAACTGGTCCGCTTACGTGGAGGGTTATGCTGTAACGTAATGTTCGCCATGGTGTGTGGGATGGCTTATGTCAAGCACACACTGCGTTCGGCTATTGTGGGAGAGGCGCCCTCCTATAATAGTCGGTCGCAATGGCAATCCACCTACCTTTCCATTTCCTGCGTGGTTTAATTGTCAGGGTTAATATTACGGTGAGGTGTGTGAGTTCGCTTACGTGATGATCACACCGTAACTGTAATATTAAGTTAGGTGTAATATTATAGGGAGGTGTGTGAGTTCGCTTACGTGATGATCACACCGTAACTGTAATATTACATAGTATAAGATAGAATAGGGGGAACGTTAGGTAGGGGTTAAGATATGATAGGGCGGTGAGGTGTGTGAGTTCGCTTACGTGATGATCACACCGTAACCGCATGCATGATAGCATTTAAGGGGTAGCATAAGTTATAATAAAGTAGTATAGAAATAAAGTAGTAGAATAAGGTAGGGACCCCACGCTTCCCCACCCCCTTTTTTTTATAATTTTTAAATGACCTTGACCTAGTTTTGATTGTTCTACTTTCGGACTTAGAATTATTTTAAATGACCTATTTTTTAGACTTAGATATTTTAATTTCAAAAGACTTACTTGTTTGACTTATATATTGATTGATTTTAAAACTCTACTTTTGAGACTTAAATATTTTGTTAAAGTTTTAAATAACCTAAGATTTTAGTTTTGTGTTGTATCTTTTATTAAATAATTATTATTTTTAACATTTGGGTTTTTGTAAATGTTTTAATTTCTGTTGATGGTGAGTTTAGTTTTCGCGTTGGTTATTAATATTTTTGAGTTTTTGCGTCATAACTTTTATACCGTTGGTTTAATCAAAAAATGTTACTGGACCTTTTTTGTTTGTCTTTTAATTCCGCTTAATTTGACTACCCGCACGATAGATTTGGAGCATTTTTTGTTATAACCAACGGTGTAAAAGTTATAACGCAAAAACTTTAAAAAAATGTACATTTTCTATTATTTTTTACTTCGTATATTTCTTAACTATAAAAATTAGGTCAAGGTCATTTAACTTTAAGCGGAAAAAAGAGAGGAACAGTGTTATTAATTAACACTGTTCCTCTCTTTTTTCCTAAAAGGCAGGGAAAGAAGTTCCGTTAATGTCTATTTTTTTATGTGGCAGAATCATATCCATCATCATCATCTGTTTCGTTTTGAAAGTTGATGTAACTAACATCAACCCAAAGATAATGATATCCTTGTTCGAAAGCCATAGTATCAATATATGATTCCACTGTTGAAAACCAATTAGGATCTATTAAAGGGTTGATTGTAACCATGACAGTTTCTAATGTTAAATTTACCCATCTTTCTCCAGTAACAGAAATTGCAAAAAAATTTACATTTTGAAGAAAATGGATTAAATTTAACATAAAATGAACATGTTGTACAGGAGTGCAATGAACATTGTAAGACATCCGGAAAGTTTCCATGCTGATGAGGGAAATGTTGTCTTTTACTTAATCCACGGTTTATATATATGCATTTCCCCCCACCATAGAGTTCTTAAAAAGTGGGTCAAGGTCATCTGAAGATACCCTATGAACGGGGAACAGAGCAGTAAGTGGTTAAACCACAAACTGCTCTGTTCCCCGTCCCTATTTAATTTCTTTTATTGATATGTCTTTATAAACATATAATATATGTTTATAAACACATACATTTAACTTGATATTTAGCAAATGGGAAGAATCCACACAGCTGGCACAATTCTTGCGGTCTTGGTGTTTCCAGTTTGTATCCTATGATTCCAAATCGGTATATCATTTGCCTATGCAACGGTTCTCCCTCTTCGGCTGAAGGAAGAGCCTAAAAAAAAAAAATAGTTTAATGATATTTAATAAAATAATATATTGTAAATAGAAAAGAACAATACTGTTAATGAAAACGTACCCAGTCACATAGGGCACATATTTTCTCGCCATCTGCCAATTGAAACCAAATTTTGGTTTTAAATATACAACGTTTCTTGTGCTCAGTAATGAGCTCGCTTTGCAAGATTTGCGGCAGCGGCTCTGACACCTCCCTAATTTGCCGAAGCATAGGGTTGTCTGAGCAGATCCGCTGCAAACATAACTCGTACAAGGAGCTCATTGTTATGGGCTGACTATGCTCACCTCACAGCCTTAAATACGTACCAATCACCTTGATGGCAAAGGACAACGCCCTCCATTGGGTTAACCAGGTCGCCATAGGAGGCCGCCTTGGACCGACAGTATATATAAGGTGTGCTGCAGTCTTGTGGTTATATTTGCCATGGAATCCCTCATGATCTTTGGTGCTGTGCACAACTTTGTTGAAGCCAAAAGAGTACTATGGTACATAAAAACGTATCATAGCAATCTGAATTGCATCAGTGGAGTACTTGAAGCTGTTAAAGCAGACGGTACAAAAATCTGTTGCACTTCGGATTCTATGGATTACGAAGGACTTGAATCATGGGTCCTTTATTATGTACAATTTTGTACAAAACTTTACATCAAAGTTGACACGGACTAAGGGGGTTTTCTAGGAGGAAAGAAAAGAATAGATACCAACAATGCATGTTGGTAGCTATTCTTTTCATTCTTCCGCTAAGATTTAAATGACCTTGACCTCGTTATGGACTTAGAAAATTTTTGTTAAGTTACAATAAACCTTCAAAATAACTAGGTCAAGGTCATCTGAACATACCCTATGAACGGGGAACAGAGCAGTAAGTGGTTAAACCACAAGCTGCTCTGTTCCCCGCTCCTATTTAATTTCTTCTATTGATATGTGTTTATAAACACATACATTTAATATCATATTGCTCCAGAGGAAACCAACCACAAAGATGACAATATTCTTGCGTTATTGGCGTCTTCAATTTGTATCCTACATTTTCAGATGCATGTTTCAGGTATCTGTACAGTTCTTGATCCGGATTCGCACCAGGAAGCCGCTAAAAAAAAATATTAATTTAAAGAAAATTAATAAAATAATATATTGTAAATAGAAAAAACAATTCAGTTAATGAAAACGTACCATGTGACATAGGCCGCATATTTTTTTGCCAGCATTTGGCATTTCCCACCAAATTTTAGTTTTAGAAACACACCGTTTTTTGTGCTCATAAATGAGCTCGCCTTGCAAGATTTGCGGCAGCGGCTCTGACACCTCCCTAATTTGCCGAAGCATAGGGTTGTCTGAGCAGATACGCTGCAAACACAACTCGTACAAGGAGCTCATAGTTATGGTCTGGCTATGCAAACCTCAAAGCTTTAAATACGTACCAATCACCTTGATGGCGAAGGTGATTCCCCCTCCCCCGGGTTTCCACTATATATTGAGCGGATAGAATTAATAGTTTGCTACATTTTGAATCAACAAAACGTTATGGAATCTTTCCAAAAATACCCGATTGATCAAAGATTAAGTAGAAACCGAAGGGAACAAAGAAGACAACACAGATTAAGAAAAGCTTTTGAAAAATTAAAATTAGTTGTACCGGAAAGTCAAAAACAAAAAAAAATTAACAGAAAATCTATAGTTCAAAATGCAATAGATTACATTAAAAAATTGGAAGAAGACTTGAAATCACCAACATTTAACTTAGAACAACAAGAATTTGAACAATCCGAACAGACATTTTTACAGGATATAGAAGAATTCCAACAATTCGAACAGAAATTTGTACAGGAAATAGAAGAATATCTTCAAACTTCGCATAATTTAAACCAAGACATTTATGAAATTTTGTATCAACCTTTTGAAACTGTTTCCTTGCCAGTGTTAGAAAGCTTGGATGAATATTTTTTTGACGTCGAAAAGTAGAGGGGGTAAATGGGTGGGGAGCTGTTATAAAGGCAGGGTAAACAGAGTAATCTTTACTTTCTTAGGATCCAGCGCTATGGCAGGCACTTCGTCTTCGTCCAGGTCTTCTTCCTCGTCATCAAGAACATCATCATCATCATCATCTGTTGTTTCTATTGTGAAACAAAAATCTCCTTCTCCAAAAAAATCTTCACCGAAAAAATCTCCTTCTCCAAAAAAATCTTCACCAAAAAAATCTCCTAAGAAAATTTCTGAAAAACTTCAAAAACTTCAAAAATTAAGAAAATCCTGTTTTAAGAAAGAACAATGTGCTCATATTTTAAAAAAAGGAGCGAACAAAGGTGAAAGGTGTGTGAAGTTGTGTAGTGTAGGTGAAAAATTGTGTAATTTGCATAACAAACGTGAACCTTCCGAAAAAGTCAAAATTCAACCTTCTAAAAAAGTCAAAATTGAACCTTCCAAAAGTGAATTGACAGAAAAAATTGAAAACTATAAAAGAATTAAAATCAACAGATTGAAATTAAACCACAAATATGTTTTTGTAAAAAAGATCAGTAACAGGGACGTTGTTCTTAGATGTTGTGATGAACTCTACTTGCTCAAATTACCAGTAAATCTTCAAATTCCAAATATCAGTAATGTTCATTATTATTTAGTAAGAAAATCTCCATCTGATAAAGTTAAATGGTCAAATTAAACAAAAGACAAAAAAAAAGACAAAAAAAATGGAGCGGGGGAATAGACCACTTTGTAATTCCAAAAGAATTACTTAGCGGTCTATTCCCCCGCTCATAGGGTATCTTTGAATGACCTTGACCTATTTTCAAAATTTACAATGGAGGGTTAATTTCTTATAAAAGCGAGATAACAAAATGACTTTTTACTTTTTACAATCTAGTCCTAAAAAGAACAATGTTCGTATATTATTAAAAAAGGGTAAAAGATGTGTTGTGTAAATCAAACATTATGCAGTGCGCACAACAAATACCTCATTTTGTTAAAACTGAGAGGTTAGTGTAAAAATGAAATAAAAAAAAAATAGGAGCGGGGGAATAGACCACTTTGTAATTCTAAAAGAATTACTTAGCGGTCTATTCCCCCGTTCATAGGGTATTTTTCGGTGACCTTGACCTACTTTTTACACTTATAAATTTTCGCTAACTGCTATTGACCTTGAAAATAAATAGGTCAAGGTCATTCAATAATTAAAAAGAAAATGGAGGTGTACGGTTTTACAGAACCGTACACCTCAGAAACATAACAGAAGAAAAGCTAAATCTGCCTATATATAAATGACCTTGAGACTTAGAAATTTTCGCTAAGTCTTTTTGTTGACCTTGAAAATAACTAGGTCAAGGTCATTCGATAACTAAAAAGAAAATGGGGGTGTACGGTTTTACAGAACCGTACACCCCCGGAAACCTAAAAGAAGAAAAGCTAATTTACAATACAATCTGCCTAGAGTTTAAGAATTAATAAAAAATAAAAAAATAAAGAAATAAAATTTAGTTTAAAAAAAAATAGCTAGACAGCCCAGCGCTGCACATCATGATTACAGTGTGATCATCACGTAAGCGAACTCACACACCTCACCATAAGCGTACAACGCTAAGCTAAAACAAAAATGTTATTTTGAAATAGCAAGTTGCTTAATTAAATTTAGGAAAAAATGTTATACAAATATGTTTTTTATTTCCTAACACTAAAGGAGCCAGTGTCTCGCCATTAGCGACGCAGAACAACTGAGGTCTAGCGAAACTCCGGAGGTAGGCGAACTACCCATCCAGCACGTATAGAGGTTGTAAGTGACCCGCTTTGGTGAGCGTAATCACTACAAAAGCGGTAGCCGGTTTTACCATTATTGGTTTTACCATGCAAAAGATGGAAGGAAAAAAGGAAAGGAAATTGGAATTGAAAGGTGTCCCTAACTAAAAAGGAGTACAAGACAAGAGAGGGAATGCCCTCAACAAGCTTGTTGGAAAAAAGGAAATTGGAATAGAAAGGTATTAAAAACATATCATATAACATTCCTAAAAACAAAAATTTTACTTTAAATTTAAACATTCCAGGCAGAAATATATTGTAAGTAAAAGAAAGATTTTAAAATAATACTAACTACCAAACCAGCAAATTAAAAACAAACTACAAACCCTAGGGTATCTACAAGCACAAACAACTACCATGCCTTAAAATTAATCAGTCCTACGTCAAGATGTTATTATACAAATAACACCAAGATATTTTCACCAAACAGCAAAAATGATAAAATGTTCAGGGCGCCTTCTGAACATGTTACCACCTCACTGTCTAGCGAGCAACTGATGCCGAACCACACGCGCAGATCCCGGACCCCAACTCGGCTTGAGGTCATCCCCCCTCCTCGCTTACCCCCTCCCAAACCACAGGACCCTTACTGCGGGTTTGGTTTCCATCATTCTTTTGCCATTGTTCCAACAGGCAACAACATTTCTTTCTTTACTTTACATTGGATTTGTAAATATTTTAAGTGTTAAAACTTCTCAATATTTAATATTTTAGGACTTTGAAAAATTTTCAAACCTATCATTCTTTTGCAACTGTTTAAACAGGCAACAACACTTCTTTCTTTATTTTTACTTTACATTGGACTTGTAAAACTTCCTAATAATTAATACTTTTGGACTTAGAAAAATTTTCAAACATCTGCTTCAACATTTATTTTTACAATATCAAGTTTCTTTTATAATGCCTCCAACAGACAACAATTTTCCTTTTGGATGTACAATTTGTGAAAAAATATATAAAATAGTTGAACCAGAAGACTTAACGGATGACGAAAGTATTTTTGAAAATAGTTTGATTCCAGTAGAAGATACATCTGATGCTACATCCGATGCTACATCCGATGCTACATCCGATGCTACGTCTGATGCTACAAGTGATGAAGAAAATATTTTGGAAGTACCAGTAGCAATAGGCGAAGAAACACCGTTAACACATGTTGTAACAATTAACTATGATCCAGTACAATATATACATGCTCTTGTTCGGCGACGTTTGTTTCCGGCATCGGACATGGAGGAAGATGAAAGCGATAACGATTTGGAAATAACATATTTAAACAACAGCAATGATGATCACACTTACGACGCATAATATATGTATTATTTTGAACTTAAATTATTTGACGTTGGCACTTAGATTTTTTTAAAACTTCCATTATTTGACCTTGAGACTTAGAATTTTTTTAAAACTTCCATTATTTGACCTTGAGACTTAGATTTTTTCTAAAACTTTCATTATTTGACCTTGACACTTAGATTTTTTTAATACCTGCATTATTTGACACTTAGATGTTTTTTTAAACTTGCATTATTTGACCTTGACACTTAGGAGTTTTGAAATATAAGAAATTTAACTGTTATTAACACTTTTTGTGTTTAATACAGAAAAAAGTGGTGGGGGTAGTCTATAAATAGGGGTAGTTTAAGAGTGGTTCTTATTATTACTGCAACTTTTGTGGAGAGCACACCTACGTCATGTATTACTGCATCAGTTGTGAAGAATCTTTTGAAAATGAAAACTTACTACAAATACACAAAGAAGTGTACCATAACAACGAAACAAGAAACAATGCAGAAGAAGAAGATTTAGAAGAATTAGATCAAATGCTGGCTACCCATCAACAACAACTAAATTCAAGACCAAGTGTTATTCAATACGCACCCGGACCATCTTTGGATGTGGAATTATACGCCCGAGCTTTACCAGGCAGTGTAGTAACTCATTTTAAGATTGACAATGCTCAATTGCAACTAGCACAATTTATATTGAAAGCAAAAACATTAGTAACAGAAACATTGAAGAATGAACTAAGAAGATTAAATTTTATAAAGTTTGGAATATTATTAGATACTGTATTTACAAATGTTCAGAATGAAACATCACCAAGAGGATTTTTAACTAAAAACAAAACCATCATGTTTGCATCGGATATAAGCTCAATTGTGGATGATTGTTTTGAAGAACTTTTAACAAAATTACAAGAACATGAAGGAAGAGGTTCTGGATGGAGTTTGTTAAGTATAACAAGCTTAGATGTGAGAGTTCATAAACATGGATATGGAATGAGAGGTAGTAGTTATATTGCTTTGCCAAGGAAGATTCGAGTAACCAAATCTTGTGTTAATGTACAAAATGAAAATGCTGAATGTTTCAAGTATGCAATGCTTGCAAAATATGTAGAAGATCATGTGGAACGACCGAGTAGAGCATACGATGAGGTTTCATATATGTATAACTTTCAAGGCATGACTTATCCTGTTTCAATTCAAGACATATCAAAATTTGAAAAGAAAAATCCTTTTGCATCTGTAAACATCTTTGGCTTAGATTCATCCAACAATGTCTATCCCTTACGTATAACACCCACCGAACGCAGAGATCATACCGATTTATTATTAATAACAAAAGGTGATATTTCACATTATGTATATATTAAAGATTTCGAAGCTCTAGTTTGCAAACAGTTATCAAAACATAAAGTAGAAAAAACCACTTGTAAAAGATGTTTTTGTTTTGTAAACAAACCATTAAGAAGAGGTGGTTCAGAATGGTTGATGGAACATCAAAAATTATGCAATGGAAACTATGAAGTAAGAATTAAATTACCACATCCTAGCAGATCACAAGTAAAATTTGATAAAGTTATCCAACAATACAGAATTCCCGTTGTAGTGTATGCAGATTTTGAATCTTCATTGCTTCCACTTGAACAAGAAGAAGGAGAGGAAATTACAAGCAGAACAAAGTATCAACTTCACAAACCAAACAGCTACTGTTTAATAGTAAAATCCACTCTGCCTGAAGAACATCTTCAAGAATATGGTTTGACATCTACACCAAAGATTTATCGTGGAGAAGAAGCAGCTCGATACTTTGTTGATGATTTATACGACATCGCTGGGAAAGTGGAAGCAATGTATAGCAATGTGGTTCCTATGTCACCTATGACACCGGAAGAAATTTATCTTTATGATTCGACAACAACATGCTATTTGTGTAACAATCAATTTACAGAAACTAAAGTTAAAGTTCGCGACCATGACCATCTGACAGGAGCCTACAGAGGTGCAGCTTGCAACGGATGTAACATCAACTACAAACTACCATCTTTTATTCCCGTGGTTTTTCACAATCTTAGCGGATACGATGGACATTTTATCATTCCCGAATTAGCAAGAGACAACGGTGAAATAGACGTTATAGCACAAACTATGGAAAAATTTATAAGCTTTTCAAAAAAGGTGGGCAAAATTAAACTTAGATTTGTTGATTCTTTTCGATTTATGCCTTCCAGTCTTATGAAACTTTCTGAAAATTTAAGAAGACAAAATTTAATAGAAACAAGCAAAATTGTACCTGCAGAAAAAATGGATTTGGTTCTTCGGAAAGGAGTTTTCCCGTATGATTACATCGATGGACTACATAAATTTCAAGAAACGTCACTTCCTCCACCAGAAGCTTTCAAAAGTAAACTTACCGATTTGGACATTTCACCTGAAGACTATCAACACGCATGCAGAGTTTGGGACGAATTGGAAATGAACACTCTGGGAGATTATTCTGACTTTTATGTAAAACTTGATGTGACCCTTCTCTGCGATGTGATGGAAGAATTTAGAAACACCTGCTTTGAAGCTTACGGATTAGACCCTCTTCATTCTTATACTTCTCCAGGACTAGCTTGGCAAGCTATGCTAAAAGAAACAAAGTGCAACCTTCAATTATTAACAGATATTGACATGGTGTTGATGATCGAATCGGGCGTTAGAGGTGGATTGACCCAAAGTGTTACTAGACATGTTAAAGCTAACAACAAATATCTTCCAAACTACGATAAAGAAAAACCATCAGTGTTCTTGGGATATTTCGATGCCAACAATTTATACGGATGGGCCATGTCTAATCCACTTCCTTTTGGAAACTTTGAATGGGTTAATCCAGACTCTATTGGTGATATTTCGCAAATTTCAAAAGACGGAGACACCGGATACATATTCGACTGTGACTTTGAATATCCAGAACACTTGCATGATTTTCATTACGATCTTCCGCTCCTTGCAAAAACAGAAGTTTCACCAATTGGCAAACATCCAAAATTAATGATGACTCTTGAAAATAAACAAAGATACGTAGCTCACTTTTGGGTTGTTCAACAAGCACTCCAATTGGGTTTACGTATAACCAAAATTCATAGAGTTTTAAAATTTTCCCAATCTTGCTGGTTAAAACCGTACATTGATTCAAACACCAGAAGAAGAGCAGCTGCAACATCAACATTTCAAAAGGACTTTTTTAAATTAATGAATAATGCGATATTTGGAAAAACATTGGAAAACAAAAGAAAACACAAAAATGTTAAATTAATTACAGATCCTATAAAACTAGAAAAACTTGTACAAAAACCAAACTTTGAAACATCCGTTATCATCAATGAAAACCTTGTGGCAGTATCTATGAAGAAGACAAGCGTGAAAATGGATCGTCCGTTGTACGTTGGAATGTCAATCTTGGATATTTCCAAAACCCACATGTACGATTTCCACTACAACAAAATGGTCGCCTTCTACGGTAGAGATAACATCGGAATCGCCTACATGGACACGGACGCTTTCATCTACTGGATTCTTACTGAAGATATGTATTTGGATCTTCGAACATTTGTTCACAAAAATGAATTTGATTTTAGTGACTATCCAAAAGATCATTTAAATTATGACAATGATCGGAACAAAAAGAAACTTGGAAAATTTAAAGACGAAGCAAATGGAATTTTACTGAAAGAACTTATTGCACTAATGTCAAAATTGTATTCACTACAATTGGATAAAGAAGAAAACAATATTATTAAAAAAGCTAAGGGAGTAAAAAGTTTGTATCTTAAGAAGAATGTAAATTTTGAACACTACAAGCAATGCTTATTTGAAGAAACGACTATAACTGCAAAATTCAACACCATCAGAAGTTTCAACCATCAACTGTACAGCGTAACAGAAGTGAAAAAAGCACTCTGCTCCAATGATGACAAACGACACATTCTTCCAGACAAAATTCACACTCTACCATTCGGCCACTACTCTCTCAATCCTATCAATGAGTAAAAAGAAAAAGAAAAAAAGAAAAAAAGAAAAAAATAAAAAAAAATAAAAAAAGAAAAAAGAAAAAAAGAAAAAAAGGGGAAATCACAGCATGCTCGCTGTGATTTCCCCTTTTTTTAAAATATGTTGAAATGACCTTGAACTATAAAAGCGGATGCAGAAAAAGAAACACTCAATACTAACTTGACTTTGTTAGTAAAATCATCATGACAGACTTAAAGGAAAAGATTGTTAATGAACTTCATAAACCTGCAAGAATAAAGTTTCCACGACGAAATACTGTTGTAAAAGGAATAAATGATTTATATCAAGCAGATTTAATTGAAATGCAACCGCATAGTAAAATAAATAAAGGATTCAAATACATACTTACGATTATTAATTGTTTTACTAAAGTTGCTGATGCTTTGCCATTAAAAGACAAAACTGGTAACAGCATAACAAAAGCTATGGAAGTAGCTATAAAAAGAGATAAAAATAAAATTAAACATTTACAAACTGATGATGGGAAAGAATTTTTTAATAAACATTTTGCCTTGTTAATGAAAAAATATAACATAAATCATTATTCCACAAATTCTGAGAAAAAGGCAGCTATAATTGAAAGATTTAATAGAACCTTAAAAGGTGCAATGTATAAAATGTTTTCGAAAAGAGGTTCTTACGTATGGGTTGATATCTTACCAAAATTAATAAGCGATTACAACAACAAGTTTCATAGAACTATCGGTATGGCACCTAACAAAGTGAATAAGAAAAACGCTAAACTAGTTTTACAACGAATTAAAAAGAATACACAGCCAAAAGCGGAACAAAGAAAACCAAGAAAATTTAATGTTAATGATAAAGTTCGAATTAGTAAATACAAAGGAGTGTTTACTAAAAAATACCTGCCCAATTGGACAAACGAAGTTTTTACAGTGTATAAAGTACAACCTACTGTACCGGAAACTTATATTTTAAAAGATAACAAAGGAAATTTGTTACAAGGCGGTTTTTACGGACATGAATTGTTAAAGTCAACAGTAGGCGATGTTTATCTTGTTGAAAAGGTGTTGCAAAGGAAAAAAGACCAAGTTAAAGTACGTTGGTTGGGGTTTGATAAAACTGAAGACTCGTGGATACCTATAAAAGATTTGATTTAGTTTTAAATCAACTTATTTACTCTTCTGCCTTTGAATAAGATGGAGATTGTTCACCATAAAGATAAATTTAATATTAATAACATTGATGATTTAACCGTAGATAACGTTAAAATCAACAATGGTAAACACGGCAGTTTATTTCCAAACACTGTACGATGTATAGTCAGCGGTCCTTCAAACTGTGGCAAAACTAACGTTGTGTTTAACTTAATTACAAACACAAAAGGATTGCGATTTAATAACCTATATATTTTTTCAAAGTCCTTACATCAACCAAAGTATCAATTGTTGGAAAAGATCCTGACTGATGTGCCCGATGTTAACTATTACAAATTTAATGCTAGTGACAGTGTTATGCAACCAGACCAGGCTAAGCCGTATTCTGTATTTGTATTTGATGATGTATCTAGTGAAAATCATGATACTATTAGAAACTATTTTGCCATGGGAAGACATAATAATATTGATAGCATATATATCGGACAAACATATAGCAAAATTCCAAAACAACTAATTAGAGACAATGCAAATATTTTAGTTTTATTCAAACAAGACGATACAAACCTAAAACATATATACAACGATCATGTAAATGCTGATATGTCATTTGATAAATTCAAAGAGCTTTGTGGAAAAGCTTGGGCGGAAAAATATGGATTTTTAGTAATTATGAAAGATAAAGCTATAACAGATGGTCGTTACCGCATAGGTTTTGATAAATTTGTTTTAATACATTAATTAACAACATTATCGTACAAGTCTTCATGGTGTAAACATGGTTAATCAGGAAAAGCTATTAAAAGAAATAAAATCACTTAGTGATTCTATTAGACATAAAAACAGAGCGTTAAGATTAGGAATAAGTGAAAGAGAGAAATTTCTGGAATCAACATTTAAACCTATTACTGAGCCATTAAAACAATTAGGACAAAATGTTAAACATTCAACATTTAATTTTTCCGGAGATGCTATTTTACCCATTTCAAAATTTGAACAAAAAGAAGAATATGAAAGTGATACAAGTTTTACACAACAAGGAGAAACAACTGAAGAAGAAAGCGAACTAGGTGAAGAAACGGATGTTTTAACAGAAAAAGAAGGTCTTTCTACAAGCGAAGAACAACAAGAAGAAGAAGAGCCTATTAATCCATCCAACTTGAGCAAATTGGGCTCGGATATCGCGTATAAAGGGCCGCTTGCAAGACAATTTGTATTAAAAATGTTACATTCTGCACAACCAACTCGAAAATATCATACTTTTGGTGCTAGAATAGAAGAAAATGGGCTAATGATTGGAGATAGCAAACTTGATGTAGACGAACATGACAATATTATTATAAATAATAAACAATACAAGGGTACAAAAGGATTGTTTGAACTTATTTTTAAGCCGAAACCTAATAAATATACTAAAAAGGATTTAAACATTTTTAAACAAATATTGGAGGATACAAATGCGCATAAGAAAAATTATTCTAAAAATTTTAATGTTCATAGAAATGCATCAGAAAAATATAAAACTATTATTGCTAAACTTTTCCCACCAAAAAGAAGGGAACCCATAAAAAGAAAATCATTATCTTCTGCTGAAATAAATATTTTACATAAAAGAAGAAAAACAAATCAATCAAGTTTATCAGGAAAAGGATTATTAAAAAACTTGTATGATACTAATATAATATACTACAACGATATAAACAAATTGGTTGACAGAATGAAGTTGATATATGAAGCTAAACAAGCCGGACATAGTGGTTTAGAAAATGAATGGGTAGCTTTGGTCGGCGAACTGCGAAATCGAGGAGTAATTGCATAAAAAATATGAGTATATATAATACAAGTATAACTGATTAAATATTCAGTATAACCATGAGTGTGGATAAGTTTGGACGGTATTCCGAAACTGGAAGCAAATCAGGATCTTATGGAAAAAGAGGTGGTTTACCACTAACATCCGATGGAGATTATGATATAAATAACAAACGTTTAAAGTTTGTAAATGATCCAAAAGATGAAAATGATGCGGTAAATTTTAAAACTTTAAGAAGTGAAACATTACCTAGCTTAAAGCTTCAAAATGAAGTGTATAACGCTAATTTTTATAGAATTGTAAATCTTCCAAAACCAATAGATAAGAATGATTCGGTAAATAAAGAATATTTAATGTGGTACATAAACCAAACCTTACGATATGATCCTAGGAGTAATAATAAAGTATATGATGCAAAAGATCTTAGAATAGCCAATATAGCAGATCCTATTAATGATCAAGATTCAGTTACAAAAAAGTATTTACATTCAGTCATCCCTGAAAAAACAGATAAATTTTCCTTTTACAACTTTGTAATACATGATATTGGAGACCCTAAAGATATGAAAGATGCTGTAAACCTTCAATATCTTACAGATCATTGTATTACGCATGATATTAATACAATTGATTGCAAAAATAAAGTGTTAACTAACGTTAAGGAAGGAACTGCAAAATCACATGCAGCAACAATAAGTCAAATAATGAAATTAAAAGATAAGAAATGGGATGCTGATGCAAAAATAATTACTAATGTTAAAAAAGGGTCGGATGAAACTGATGTAGCAACAATTGGACAAGTTCCTGTATTACAAGAAGGCGGCCGACAAGCCTTTGATTGCAAAGGGAAACCACTAGTCAATGTTGCAGAAGGAATAAGAGACAATGATGTAGTTACAGTAGCACAAATGCATCAGAAGGGACACATATACTATAATCTTTTTCTAAGAAAAGATTTAAATAAGCAGTCTTTTTTTTGTGAAGACTTGCGATTGACTAGCTTAAAAGACCCTATTAATTTTACTGATGCTGTTAATGTAAATTACATTGTAAGACTCTTAAGTGTAGTATTATATGATATTTATAACACAATAAAGCCCATAAAATCTGATCAAAAATTAAATTGGGTTAAAAAGAATGTTATGGAAAAATATTTTTTAAATAAGGAAAATGATACTTTAAGAACTTCTAAAGGTGATGATGATGAAGAAGATACAATCCTTCCACAAAACTGGAAAAAAATGTTTTACCCATAAACAAACATACTTATAAATAAACAATGTCAAAGGATAAGTGCATCATTCATTATAAAGCATTTATAAAATAAACAAGTATCGACATTTCCTTTCACTATAAAAGACCATGTTGAAAGTTCAACGCATCAGTCATAATCGACACGTTATAAAGAGAGGAAGAGGAATAGCATCAACAGCACTTTCTCTTATTACTAAGCCGGTTGGAGCTATAGTTAATAAAGCTATCGATTTATTACCTGTAGAACTACATTTACCAGGAGGTTATCAATATTGTGGTCCTGGAACAAAATTGAAAAAAAGACTCGCTAGAGGAGATCTTGGAATAAATAAACTTGATCAAGCCTGCAAACAACACGATATAGCATATTCAAAGTTTGCAGATACTAAAAATAGATCAATAGCGGATAGAGCACTTGCTGAAAAAGCTTGGCAAAGAGTAACATCCAGCGACGCTAGTATCGGTGAAAAAGCAGCAGCTTTAGCGGTATCAGCAGCAATGAAGGGTAAAACGATGTTTGGAGGTGGAAAGAAGAAAGGAGGTGGAAAAAGAAGAAGAAAACCTGCAAAGAAACGTGGAGGAAATATAAGAAGAAAACGACGATCCACCGCAGGTAAAAATAAAAAGAAACAAACAATATGGTCAATGATAAAAAAAGGAGGAGGATTATACCTAAGACCGTATCGTGTGTATTAAACAGAAAAAAACAATTACTAATTCCAAATAAAGAATTAACAGATAAAGAATTAATTACTTATGTTTCTTGTTTAAAAATTCCATTTTTTAGAGGAGTGTTTATGAAAGATGCATTACCTGTTAAAATATGGAAAAATGAAACCGGAATAGTAAATTTAGATAATAGTAAAGGATCAGGCACTCATTGGGTATGTTATAAGAAACTAGGATCAACTATTTACTACTTTGATAGTTTTGGTAATCTTCCACCACCAAAAGAACTACAATATTACTTTAAAACAGCTAAAAATGTACTATACAATTATAAAAGAGAGCAACCTGATGATACGGTAATCTGTGGACATTTATGTTTAGATTTTTTAACAAAAAGTGTTAGTCAACTTTAAGATGTCTTCCTATACAGTATCATTAACTGGAACTTCATCTACTTTGCGAAGTGTTCTTTTCCCTGCGTTACGTTTGGAAAAAGATAAATTATGGGAAGCCGCATTATTAGATATAACAACTTATAATTCTATTCCCAACGTTACTGAAAATGTTAATGACAAAATACATTATTACAAAACAAAAGATAAAAATACAAACAAATATTCAGATATACAAGTATTTAGTTTACCCACTGGAGCATATGAAATTGATGATATAAATGAAGCGATACAAAATCATATGGGAAAAGATAATATAACAATAAAAGGAAATAACAATACTATGAAAGCTGAAATTAAATCTAAATATTATATAGATTTTAGCAAAGAACATTCAATTGGTAGTTTATTAGGATTTCCTAAAACAACAAAAATTTTAGAACCTAATATTAACCATTCAGGTGCTAGAACTGTAACAATAATGAAAGTTAACAGTATAGATATTACATGTAATATTATACATGGTTCTTATAGAGATGGTGAAAATACTCATATATTGCACACATTCTATCCAACGGTCGCTCCGGGTTTTAAAATTGTGGAAAAGCCACAAAACTTGGTGTACCTACCGTTAAACACCAGTTTTATTTCAGACATTGTGGTGAACATACTAGATCAAGACGGAAATCATATTGATTTTAGAGACGAACCTATAACTATACGAATACATATAAAATCAACCGTATAACAATGGGGTTATCATTTAAAAAGAAAGAGCTGACTGGTAAACAAGTCAGTAGCACTTCAGCTATAGAAGGATTAACAAGTGATAACATTCGTTTTCTAGAAGAAATTGGATTAAAACTTATTAATAATGGAAATATTGGATATAGCGCAGGGTCCGACATTCGACGAAACCTTATGGGAAAAGGAATATCATACGCACAACCCTTACGCTTCATCAAAATTAAATAATAATGATGAAATTAGAATTCCCATACAACAACAGGATATTTATACACTTCCATGTGAAAGTTATTTGTATATCGAAGGAAGAGTAACAAAAAAAGATGGAAGCACTGCAAGTACTGTTCCGTTCATAAATAACCCCATGGCATATTTGTTTGATGAAATAAGATATGAAATTTCCGGAGTTACAGTAGATTCAACAAAAAAGGTGGGAATTACAAGTACATTAAAAGGATTAGCATCTTTAACACCGAGTGAAAAAAATATGCTGGCCGCCGCAGGATGGGTAGCACCCGATTCCAGTACAATCACTCCAAACACTTCAGGCAATTTTGACTTTTACATTCCTTTAAGATTACTTTTAGGCTTTGCCGAAGATTACCGAAAAATAATAATAAACGTAAAACAAGAATTAGTTTTGTTAAGATCATCAAACGACAAAGATATTATTCAAGCAACTGATGGAACAACGGAAGCTACTTTAGAATGGAAAATGCAATTAGACAAAATTGTTTGGAGAGTACCGCATGTACGGTTAAACGATCAGAATAGAATTTCATTATTAAGAACTTTAAAATCAGATCGTGATATCGTAATACCATTTAGAAGTTGGGAGTTTCATGAATATCCGGTTTTACCGGAAACACAACGTCATACATGGACTGTAAAAACTTCTACTCATTTGGAAAAGGCAAGATATGTAATATTTGGATTACAAACAAAAAGAAGAAACGAAATAACTAAACATGCTGGTGAATTTGATCATTGCAAACTTACAAATTTTAAGGTGTTTCTAAACTCACAATTCTTTCCATACGACAACTTCAACATAAACTTTACAAAAGACAGGTTTAGCGTTTTGTACGATATGTACGCAAGATTCCAAAATTCATATTATGGAAAAACAAACACACCTTTATTAACGCCAAACCAATTTAAATCTAACTATCCGATTGTTGTAGTTGATTGTTCAAAACAAAACGAATCTGTAAAATCTTCCAGTGTAGATATAAAAATAGAAATGGAATTTGAACAAAATGTACCCAAAGATACATCTGCTTATTGTTTAATTTTACATGATAAAATTGTTACATATACACCTTTAACAGGAATTGTAAAAGCAGTTTTGTAAAATGAAAAGGAAAAAAAAAATACCCCCACCACTCGGTTATAAAAGCAGGAGCGGGAACGAAAATTGTTTAGTTTACTGTCTACAGTTGTATGGGTAACATCGTCTACAGCATTATAAACAAAATGAGTTCTTTATCAGTTGTACAAGACGTTTCCGAAACAGCACCTTTATTGGAAAATGATGATAAACATTTTGAAGAAAATATTGTAAAGGAAATTGATGACTTTTTAAAGTTTGGAAAACAAAATAAAAAGTTGGAAAATAATAAAACAAACGTAAGAAAGAAAAGAAAACTTGAAGAACATATTCCACCAAACATTTTAACTGAAGTTTTCCTTCGCATCTTTTATCCTATTTCATCTTGCATGAGTAAAAGTGTGTCGATAGGATTGGTAAAATCATTAGACTACTCTCCCGCAGTAATACTAAGCCATGGAACAAAGATGGTTTTATTTTCAGAAAATGCTTGGGATTCCTTTTTAAAACATCTACATCTTATTGAATGTTATTTAGCCAACAGTTTCTTTGGAAGAAAAACTAACATTCGACTTTTGGATTGTGACAATGAAATTGACATTATTAAACATCGTGGTCAACAACAAGTAAGAATTAGAGACTCGACACAATTTGAAAATAAAATTCTTCTAACACGTGAAGAATTTTACATTTTAAACTATGCAACATCACCTATTACCAGGTATATGAAACAACTAGTATTTTCAAGCTCTGTTATTAAGGAATATCTGGTAGATGCATGCGAAAAACAACCAGAAAGCACTTTACAATACGGACCAATAGATACATCCATCTTTAATAGAATACCTCACGAAGTGGAAATGTGGAGGCAGTTAAGAAACTTTGAACCTTTTATTGAAGTTGCAACGGAGGCTACAGAAGAAGAAACCAACAACAACAACAACAGTACAGAAGAAGAAACCACCAACAACAATAATACAGAAGAAGAAACTTTGCTAGGTTAAAACTACAATGTAATTTAACAAAAGAATAAACCGTGGGGTAGGCCTACTGGGGATGGTGCCCACGTTAAACATACACCAACGCGCCTACAACTGTACGGCCTGGTTTATATATATATATCTAACCTACCGTGGTGTGGAAAACAGTTGATCAGCAGACACCATGATGAGCAGACAGGATGAAGAAATGGCAGCAAAACCTTGTGTAATTGAATTTCAAGCATTTCGCGGAAACGATGATAGATTTATCATAAAAGAATTGGTAATTTTGGATTTGCTTACACAAGTAGCATACCCGTTTTTATTTGAAGCACCGTGTTCTGTCCATGAACTAAAGTCAAAAGCTAAAATAACAAACAGATGGCTAACAAATAATTTTCATCATATCCATTGGTATGAAGGTTTCCTACCGTACAACAATGTACACAAAATTATGTTTCATTTTTGCAAACAATTTACACACATATATACCAGAGGATTGGAAAAAAAGAATTGGATACGACAGTACACAAACAAAGAAGTTTTAAACATAAAAGTGGACAAAACATTTCACTTTGATGCTAGAAATATTTGTGTTTCTACAATAAATCCGAAACACAACCAATCTCAATGCGCATTACAAAACGCGTATCACTTGGCTGCTTACTTACAACAACAAACGGAAGAATGTAGTGGGGGTTCCGAAGGTTATATAAACGAAGAGGCAACACACCCCGAGTATCAGTCTAACTCCATACTCCGAACAGACAACATCTCCTGTGAAGGATGGCATCACAACAGTTTCTCCAATGTTTAGTTGAACAATTCAACTTGCATTCAAAATCAAATACTCTAATTATCAAGAAATGTTCAGAATTAAAAGAACAGAAACATTATATTGTTCATGAAATGAAGAAAATTGATACAACGCATGGAGACGCAGTCGTCGCATCTTTATCCGATGCACCATATACACCGGGTGATGAACCAAAGTTTCAAGTATATCTTCCAAAACGATTCGTCCAGTTGCTGCAAAATGAAGATCTGCGGGAAATTCAACCAGGATCATTATATTTGGTGTCACACGGAATGAGCGGAAACAACTCTACGGAACTAACTCTGCACATCGCACAAAAATAACATTGTAAAAAAAAAAATGTTTTAAATAAAAAGATAAAAAACAACATATCAGTATATGTTTTTATATACTGATATGTTGTATTTTTTTAAAACCTTAAACGGATGACCTTGAACTTTTAATCGATAGTATTATTCGATTATTTTATTCGATAGTATTATTCGATTATTTTATTCGATAGTTTTATTCGAATACTTTACATAAATACGAAACTTTAACGTTGAGAGGCTCAGTTCTGTTTAAGACAAGCTACAACCAACATGTCATCCAAAAGAAATAATCTAACACTTATAACTTATTGTTGCAAAGAAAAATGTTTTAGAATACCTGAAGATCAAGTTGACGGAAAAGCTTGTACAAAATGTAATTCTTTCAGCTATTGTAAATGTAGTTGCAAAACATATCAAAAGAACCGGTTGGATAAACTAGAAGAATTGCAACATCGACTCGGTCTATTGTGGCAACGATTAAATTCAAAGTGATTAAACAAACACCTGCCATTACCCCCACCACTACCCCCACTACCATCGGAGGTACCTGCAGCACCGGCTTTGCAATAGTCATTCCTGCTACACCTCTCGTCGAGTAAACAACTCTAGTCATGTCTCTCAACATTCGCGGGATTCACTACAACACTATCAATCTTACAACCTACAAGGATTTGGAAATTTTTAGTGAAGAACTAAAACAACTTATAACCACTGGGTTTGGTTTATCTTTAGAACTTTATGCAACAAACAATCAAAACGAAAAAAATGTGTTTTTGCCAACTTACAACAACAAGAAGAATGAAAATAAACAAGAAATTTCAGCACCGACAACAACTTACTTTTCAAATTTGGGAGCAAACTTTACTAACTTGTAAAATAATACTTTTGTAAAAAAACAAATAAATAAAAAAAGAAAATATCTTGCATTTTCGGATTTTCCGAAAATGCGAGATCTTTTTTAAAAACACCCCCAAAAGACCTTGACACACTTCCGGCCATTTAAAATTTAAATACCCAGCACAGCAGGGCATTTAAACTTTAAATACCCACCCATACACGTCACAGCTGATGACGTCACAGCTGATGACGTCACTTCCGGTCACGTGACCGGAAGTAGCTGTCAAAAAATTGACTGCCTGTCAAAGTTTGATTGGGCCAGCAGCCCCACTATTGCACTACTGCGGAGGTGTCAGTGAGAAGTGGGCGGTGAACCGTGAATGCGATTCGGCTTTTGCTTACTTCTCGCCATTAATTCACCCCACCTAATTCACATATTTCTTTGGCCCACCTAAAGTTTTACTGAACACTAGCCTGTGAGCTAGTTACTGTTACTTGCCTGTTTTATTCTCTGATCATCAAGGTTTGAGCAACAAATTCTAAATATAATGTGTTACGAGATGCTAGAAGTGAACTAGAGAGTAATATTAACCACTACTGACAAGCACGTTCTCAGCAATCAATATCTAAATCCTTTATAACGGTTGAATAATTTTAGTGAATGGTAAATGACAAGACATGATGGAATACCGGCAGGGATGACGTTGATGACGCAGGGGGCGCGCTGCTCGCCGACGCTGTTGGTGGCCAGGCACAGCAGCGTGCCGTAGTCCGCCTCCGTGAAGGGCTTGTAGACGAGGACGCTGCGCGCCGCCTCCACGCTGTACCTGTCGCGCGGCACCTCGCCCCCGCCACCCCCGCTGGTGTTGAACAGCCACCGGTAGCCGAGGGCGGGCGGCGTCGCCTCCACCTCGCACAGGATGCGGGCGTCCTCGTACCGCGCCACCCCCACCACCGCGGGCACCGACCACCGGCAGACGGGCGCGACTGCACAAACACAAGCAAAAAGGACAATGCATTTTAAAGCTAAAATTTTTAAATTAATTTCAGATCATGCGTTGTAGACATTTAGTGCCTTATAAATATGGCTTTTTAAGCCAACTGAAAGAGTTTATTTGACATGTTAACAAAATTAAAATTAGGTAAACTGTTATCAATGTGCCCTAGTAAAAAATAATTATTTACTTTCTTTGGAATAAATAAAAATAAATAATTTACGTTCTTTGGGTTCTCCTTATTCAAGGTCTATAATGATTTTATAAGAATCTCAGATTTTTAGTAAGCGTCTTACATATTCTTCGCTTAACTACTATGAAACTACCATTTCTCGGTTTGTGCGTTTATTTTCTGTGAAAATTAATATTTTCATTGTTCACTACACAAAAACATTATTTATCATTCTCTATAGGAAAAGATCCGTTACTGTAAAACTGATACATGATCAGCTGACTTTTCTTGATCTGAACATTTATTTCATACCCAAACTTAACTTTTCCAAATCCAGACAATACTTGGCCGTTCCCAAAAAACTATATTCCTATTTTGACAGTTCTATATTCTATCGTTATATCAGCTGACTTGGCACTAAAGTAGGCTGTACGGCCGTATTGTGTTACTTGAAGAATAATTACTATACGTTATGAAATTTCGGATGATTTTTCTCAGTTCATTTACTTATTTGCTTCGTAATGAAAATTATCGTTAACAACTCGTCACAAGAGTCCCATTTTGGAGTTCGATAGTGTTTTACACACTTGAACTTGTATGTTAACACTGCCTTGCCCCGAAACACTACCCTTGGACAATTTTCGTGACTAGTAATGAAATGTACTATTACAGTAGCCTACCATGAAAAAGTCATGTTTATTTCTTTCGATATAAATAAACAAATATTCGCTCTTGTTTCATTAGCTGTGAAGCGAAAAGTTTCCTTCAAATAATAGTGTCAGTGGTTTGCATACTCTCGCGACCACGTCAAGAGCTTAATAAATCTCGCCTTTAAAACATGTTGTCTCGAATATTCAACGACCCATTTTCTACTATTTTTATGAATTATCATACAATTTAATAGGGGAAAATTAAGTATTATTTATCATGATATGTCGTAATGCATTAGAAGGATGCAAAATTGTTTTATTGAGATTGTAGGTAGGGTTATAAAAATAATTTTAAGAATAAAAATAAGAATAATTTAAATAATTAAATAATTTAAATAAGGCTTTAGGTTTTAAATACTGTACGATAGAAAAAAGCATAACATTTTTAGTCGAATAATGAATATGCCAAACGTGCAAAATATTTATGTCTGTATAAGTTTTAAAACGTTTCCATAGGCATGCGTACCCATCCCTTGGACAGTAAATTACTACGGTGAATACTGTTTTACATAAAAAATGGTTTGATAGGTAGAGCCTAATACAAAATCTAGTTATTTTTATCATATGATTCCATGAGTGAAATTTATCCTACTCTCTTAAATGTCCATAACAAAGGTGATATACAAAGCGCTGAACAAACACAATACTAAACCGTATAACGATTACCTCGTCTGGTTCATGTGATCATGGTATTAAAGGATCTATTTGTTGAAGCGTATATGATGTGACATCAATTTAGTCTCATAAAATTTAAATCATCAACTTAAATATTTTTATTTTTGTTTTCAATATCATAAATTGAAAGAAGTTCTGAAATTATTAGCTTCACTTTAGTTTCACGAGTCACAAATTAAATACGTTGATAACACTCTTTCCCTAAAATGCATCTAAATTTTACCCTGTTGCTAGAATAAGATTTTTTTAAAGGGTCATGGCTTCACTTGACCATGGTGTTGCATCGCAGCAAAATTAGCTTATTGTGCACCTTCCGCTCAAGGTATCTTCACCCTCCGTCAAACCCCAAGGTCCTTATAACGAACCTTGAGATCTTCTTGACGAAAATTACCTCGTTCTCACAGCACTTCCGTATGATAAAATTGCTAAGAGCCGCGGCCGGGAATTGGACCCGGGCCGGCTGAGTGAGAATAAGATCATCATTATTATTATTATTATTATTATTATTATTATTATTTTAAGTCTAATTAATACATTATTTTATATAAGCTCTTTACCATTCTACTATTATATATAGTAAACTGAATACACATCTATATCCAGCAGGATATATTATTTATAGACAGTTTTGTAAACGATATTTTTTCATGCTGACATTTTTTGCTACTGTTAATTAGGTATTTTAAATTATTTTTTAAGATGTTGTTAATAGATTTTTTGGGAGCTTACATTAATTATTATAATAATATTACAATAATTGTATGTATTACACTTTTAACTTGAAATCCTCATATTTAATTTTCTCTATGTAAGATTTTATATAAAATACACTTCTAGATTTAATTTAATATTATTTGTTTTCTAATCCTCATATACATATAATGTATAACTGGTTATATGTGGAAAATAACATGAAAAAGTTTGAATGCTTACAAACAAAACCGGATGAATTAGGATTTTTAGGGGAGGGCAAAGATATAATAACAGATGATCAACTGATTCAACTATGCATTTCCTTTCTCAATCATCGGTTACATGCTAAACTAAAACATTTTACCTGTTTATTGATTGTTCTTCAAAGAACAAACCACTGTTTTGAATACTTTTTTTATTTTATTTTTCTAAAATCTAATGTGAGTTTGATTAGCAATAGTGTAATCACATGACTCTGATTACTTCCAAGTCATCGATGATTTCCTTCCCCCCTCTGCTGAGACCTCAAACTCAAGCGTCAACATATTTCCCTCCAGATATAAAAAATCGAACACGAACGAAAGAACAAGGTTTTCACGATATCATTACAAAATAAATCAAAAGACGTAAGCTTGAAGAAGGAAAATAAGATCTTATTACTTTCAATTACTATCTAAACTATCTTACACAGATAAAAACTGTGTAATTTTCCTAACCACTTTCAAAGTTCAAACGAGCTTCTCCAAGTTAATTTTTTTCATAAAACCGCAAATATTCTTCAGAGAATGGATACGCACAGTTGACTTGGAGGTCGACGGTGTTGCTGGCGCCGTCGCCCTCCTGGTTGCTGGCTATGCAGGTGTAGCGGCCGGCGCGCGCCCTGGTCACGTCCTGGAGCACGAGGCTCTGGTTGCTCACCATGATCCCCTCCGCGGGCCGGTTCTTCATCGGCTCCCCCTGAACACAACGCACAATTGTGGACATTCGAAACGATAGTGGCTTGTGGGTGCGATAGTCCCTGGTGTGGATAAACGTCCGCACAGTGAATACTACGTTCATACATAATACTATTGTCAAAATTAGACCAGTTTGTAATTGATCGGCAATATTGTAGATCAGAAGTCATGTTGAACTGTAGACCTATTAGTTGCCCCTGACTTTTGAACTATTCATTAACATGTCTAAAGAACATGTCGGTCTTAGTCAGTAAAAAGACTACAAGATCGACAGCAATCATCCTTCACTCATCTCTCATTCATACTTGGCTTGAAATACCTACATGACTAGGTTGCCATTTTAAAGTAGTATAAAGTATAAAAGAAAAGGATCGGCTAGATATTGAGGCGAATAAGTCTCAAACTTTGGCCACGGGTGGAGGTGGGAGCGAGACGACTCTGTTTAAATACGTACAGCTTTCTGGGCTTACTAAATAAGATTTAAAAATACAAATCAGCTTTCTCTATTGTTGAATGACATATTCAACTGAATAAAGGTACTCATTGCAGGTGCCGGATTTACGGCTGCCTCGGTCCTATGCTCAGATTTCTATGCAGCCCCCCTCTGGCTGGCCTCGGAAGAAGTGGTAGCTTTTTTGGGAAAATCCCGTTTTGGGTGATAATAATTTCCTCATATTCACTTACAATCCCTTCTTTTCAGCCTTGTATGGCCCCCTATCAGGTGTGACCAGGTGGCCCTATGCCCGGTTTTAGAGGGCCTATCCGTCTCTGCCCTGTGCCCCATTTCAAAAAAGTACACACAATTTTAAACGGAAACTTCAGTCATCTTTTACTTCATTCGCTAGCCTAAGACACGGAATTTTTCAAAATACAAAATATAACAAAAATTAATCGATGAATGACCTACATTGTGCTGCCAGCTGACCCTGTATATCCAGGGGTTGGACTTGACGTTGCACTCGAAGAAGACGTCCATGCCCTCGGTGACGGCGCTGACGTTGACGTTGCTGCTCAGCTCCAGGGTCACGACCGGCACGTCTGCAACACCCACACAGTCGTGTCCTTACACTTTTCCGGTAGCGATTGAAAATTACAGTGTAACAATGATTTTCATCAAACCTATCACTATATTTAATTTATTTTCATAGATATTAGGTTATTTATACTTTAGGTTGTCTAGTTAATTCACCAATATCTTACGTAATAGCAGCATTTTTCATAAAGAGAGCGGTGTACAACCAAAATTTTATACTAAGGGTGTAATTATTGACTATCGATATAGAAGTATCGAAAGTCAATGGGTGTAACTCATCTCATTTCTCAACATGGCTTGTTTGATAAAACTGTATATTCTTTATCAGAAAATAGAGCTATACTGTAACAGTTATTATTATACAGGGTGTTGTTGTTTTTTTTAACGCAACCCATTTTTAAGGTTGAATAATGTACATCTAAAGATGAAACGAGTATTTTTTTGGTTATCTTTGCATTTGATAATATAACCTGTTATTTAATTTTTTCTTATTTAGCTTACATTATGTGTTCAGACAATCCACCATTGACATTAATACAAAGTTGTGTTCACTCCATCAAATTCCTGAGCATGTCTTGCAAAGTACCTCTTTGAATTTCTTGTATTAAATTGACTATGTTTGTTTTGAGGTGCTGAATATCCTGTGATTTGTTTCCGTAGGCCTTACTTTTTATGTATCACCAAAGAACATAATATCATGGGGTAAAATCCAGGGATTTTGAGAGGAATAATCATTCACTGATAAAATAAACTTTTGGGTTGCGTTTACAAAAAAACACCCTGTATTATCATTTAATTAGATCAAAGTTTCACGGTATATTAAAAAAAGAAATTATGAACAAAATATATTAATAATCTATTTTTGATACTACATTGTAAAAACATTTCACTTTTCCGCATTTTTTCAATGACGGCATTTTATGACTGTGGTTTTGGTACTCTTTACCTGAACTTATCTTTCTAACAACTTTTTGATTACCAAGAAGTTTTTGAGCACTCAATCAAAAGTGAAATTGGGTATGAGGTACAGAGGATGATGAAACTCTTTGAAGATTTGAAAACTCCCTCCTCTTCCCTTATTTCACTAATAAAAACTGTAGTTCAAAACGTTTTAATGCCGTTAAATTACGAAAATTAAAGACTGTAGCCGGTTATTGATTTAATAAAAACTGGGAAAAAATATTGAGTTTCGGTGCAATCATTTTGTTTAATTTAGCTTAGACAAAAGGAAATAAAAGATTTTTTTGTTTAGTTTTGATATTCATAACTAGACTTAGCAAAGCTTTTTGCTACAAATGTTGAAGATTTTCATAATTTACTCATCATTATGGAACTAGCTATAAATATAATGTAAATATGTTATTAACAGTGACTTAAACACATTCTGAACCTGTATATCAAAACGTTTAGAAAGGTTTTAATTATATTATGTAAGTTTTCAAACAACCAATCTATGCTTCTCCACTACAAGGTTTTTAATTCTAATAGAACTTAAATATTTTACTTGCTAGAGGATAATTCAAAATGAAAAACTTCAGGTTAGACAAAAGGTTAATCAAATCTCAAGATAAAAGTAGTGAGCGCACCTTTTACGCAGTTTTGTTTAATTACTTATTTGTGATACCAGCTTAAAGAGGCACAACTTACGGTAGACGATGAGTTTCCAGCCGTCCTCCAGAGCGCTCTCGGGTATGAGAGGCGTCTCCGCGCGGCAGCTGAGGAACTTGCCGGCGTCCTCCATGGTGGGGACGAACTTGAGCGTGCTCACTGTCACATTGCCATCGCTGGTGGTCTGCAAACACCGAGGAGATAATGTAGTAACTAAGCTGTTGAAAACGAAGTATGCCACTTAAAGCTAAACGAAGACTTCTATTGTGAAAATGATTTTTGTTAACGAATGACATTTTATACTGGGAATACTGGGATGAAAAAATTAAAGAGGGAGCAGGTTTCAGTCAACAAACTGATGGCTTTACAGTTTTGTAATTAATGATTATTTAAATTTTTAGTAATAGAAAAAAATCTAGGCCGTCACTCTTTGCAATGCCATGATGCCATGATTCATAACGACTTCTAATTCTGTGTATCCATAACGACGCTTAATTCTGTAGTTTAATATACATCATCACAAAAAATGAACTTTTGTCAGAAGAAGACAATTACACTAAACACCCTTAGCGGTTACATCATATAGTATATTTCATTACTAGGGTCTAAAGTGACGCTTTTCGTATGAGGTCAAGTGGTCAAGTTTTACGAGTCAAGTTTTTTCCGGGTAACGAAAAGCAGCTTTAAACCCGTATAATGAACAATATTATTTTTCGTTATACCGCTCAATACACACGATAACTACTTACAAAACCAAAATTTTACAGCTTGTTTACCTTTAAGACATCTCCCAGAGAAGCTTCATCTGCCATTTAAAACAATCAGCTGATAGTCTGTCAATTGTGTTAGGTACGACTGGCAGCAATGGACAACTATCGATGTATCAAACACATTGACCTATCGATTGGTGAAATGAGTGAGTTTCACAACTAGATTAAATCGACAACAATGCAACATTAAATTACAATTGATAAATACAATTGATACAATTTATAAATAAATTACAATTGACGTCCTCGACATCAGCTGATTCTCTTTCTCCCTGGTGCGAAAACGAGCTTCTTTGGACCCGCAACACGCATATAATGAAAACTGCCGTTTTCGCCGAGTCAAAACAATTTCTATCGTTTTCGGGAATCAAAGGATTGGATACTTTTTGATGAAAAAAAACATGAAACTTATAATGATTGGAAAACATATTCTGAGCTTAGCAGATATCGCAACGTGTTGATCATTAAAAGTTTTATTCCCCTAAACTTTCCAAATATTGTCATTATATTTTGAGATCCCATATTGCTAACGCGTATGAGCTTGGGGGAAAGAACGTCGGTATTGAATATCATTTTGGTTGTGTTTGAATCTGGCTATAAGAAGTGGATATCGAAAATTCGGTTTACTACGAGGTCGCTTACCAGGGACGAAATTAACGAAACTTGTAAACCTGACAATCACTGGTACAAAATACCACTGAGCTTCCTTGCTTAAGGTAGATGTTCGTAAGATACAGTAACAGGATTTTAAAAAGCGTTTTAAAATCAACTTTAACTCTAGATAGGGAAACGTTGATGTTTAATAGAGACATTATATAGCGGTCAAGTTGCAAGAGAAAAGAATATTCAAGGGGATGAAAATCGCGAGTATTGATAAGATATACGGATATTTTTAAACCGCCATTAAGTGCCATCATAATAAACGTCCCATTTAGGTATCAGCGAATAGGAGTGGCTTATATTTATTGGATTCATTTCCTTATTGCGAGAAACGTAAAAATCCTTACAAAACCAATTACAGGCTAATGTTTACTATTCCCTCATTGTTCTATATAGAATATTGTCTTATACTTTTATTATGTGTTTATTACATGTATACGTGTTGATTTCATTTACGCCATTCGTAATGAAATTTCCATATGAGAAAATAAAATGGCTCTCTTGCGGAAATGAACAGTGAATATTAGCATTTTATACCGGTGATTCCAAACAAAATAGATTCCGTTTTAATTAAACAAGTTTTGGCAAACAAAGCTCTGGAGTGACATAATTGAACAATGGCGCTTTTAAGCAAAGTTAGTAGACAATTGCAATTATCGGAGCGTGTGCATGACACATGGTGGGTGGGAGCGCATGATTGCACGGTGTGTGGAGGTGCTGAGTACACAATGGTGCGAGCATATATCAGTGGCAGCACTCCACTATCGTCAGTTAGCTTCAGCCACTCCAAGTGACGATGCAGCGAACAACATGGTTCTTGATCAATAGCTTTATATATACTGAATTAACGGCAGTGATACATTGTATTGTAACAGTGGATTGTACGTTTGGATGTGGTCTACGCTTGGTTCATGTTCATAATGTAACTTTTTTTATCCTTTGATGCTATTAAATAAGAGAATCAATAAACAATTTAAAGATAAAGCTCCCATGGGATGTTACTAATATTCATAGTAAGTAGGTTTTAGTTTATTGCTGATTATTTATGGGGTTTTGCAGCGTAAACACCTTCCAATGAGAAATTATGTGAATTGATGTAGTTTTATTGGCAAACTGTGTCGCTGGAATAAAACTTCCACTGCCCATCAGGCTGGAAACTGTAATAAACTGCACTTCAGGCAAACGTTTAAAATTAACCTACGACTTTAGACTTTAAATTTGAATGTTGAGAAGAAATTAATTTAATCTGCTTTAAAAGTATCAATGTATACGTTATATAATTTGCGGCTTTGATAGTATAAACTTTTCCATTTTGTTTAAGTTAAGGGTTAGTGTACATGTATCTTCATTGCTTAGCGTGACTTCCTACCTCTGTTTTGGAGTTTTTCTTCACAAGTAATGAATATGTACGTTTATTCACAACATCGACGCATCAGTCTCTTTCAATAATTTTTATTAGAATGGTGAGAAGATACACAAACCTCTAATCGACATAAACTAATCTCTAATAACATGGGTAAATTGTCACTATCTATTTAAAAAAACAAAATTATTGAGCACTCGCAACGACCGAGAAATTAAATTTTCCCGGTAACCTGTTTTTTTTGTACTTCAAGTACATGTAGTTTAAGCATATACCAGAATCCAAGCAAATATCACAAGTTTTTATTAAATACCTATAATATATAGGCGCATTGTTACGGATACAAAATAGGCAGGCTAAAAGTAACTAAACACTAAAATATTTTTCTTATTTTAAGTACAAATTTCAGGTTTTCAATTTAAACTGCATTTTACAATTTTACTCTTTCAAGAAACATATTTAACTATTATTGATATTTTAAAATTCACAACATTGAAATTAGCATCAATATTTATTTAGAAAATCTCAGCTCTAGAGCACTCCCTGAGTTACAAGTGTTCTTTTTTTCTAAAAAATTAATACAGAAAATTAAGATGATTACTGACTGTTGGTCTTGGATTCAATCGGGTAGATACTTTTCTTTTTGGTGATGATATATATTTACTGCTGTCTTATGAAAACGTATAAACATTTAGAAATCAAAATCATGATGTAGACTACTGTAATATGAACTGATATTACAGGCTAATAATATGACTACTGTTAGCCCTGCAGTCTGTGGTACGATTATGTAACTATTTAAAATCTTGACCATCTGTTTGATCTTAAAAAATTTCAGTTGGAGAAGTTCACACGTTGTACAACAGAGAGTATCACTTCTTTCGCTGGGATTTCAAAAGCCTTCTGTGCGAAGGATGGGATACTTTCTAAACCTGCAAAAGGCACATGTAGAGATCTTTATTTGATACCAAAAAATGTATAGAAATATAAATTTCTAAATAAAAAAAAAATTTTAAAATATCCATATTTATAATTGATTCTCTTCTAAAGAGTCTTCAAGAGTGGCTTGAACTTCGAGTTGGTAAAGCAAATATTTAATGATATTGGAATTCACTAATTTATTACATTTATTGCTAAATATAATTGGAAGGCCGAGTATTCATTATTTATTTGCCTAATAAACATTATCCAAAGAACTTTACAAACATTCAGGAAAAATAATCATATAAAATACGTAAAAAAGGGACTAAATTAAACCTTCCCAACATTTTGGAGTTTAGCCGCATTCTCAGCGAAATAAGATAAAGCAGAGCCCAGAGGTATAGGTTTTCTATGTCTCAAAGGTTGGAATTTTCAACGCTCAGAGGGGCCGTTCTGTTCGCTTTGATGTTTCATTAAGGTTTCATTCGTATCTTACCTTCTCCCTGGTGTTGCGCAGAGCGACGCTGCCCTTCCACCAGGTGATGACCGGCGGCGGCCTGGAGCCCACGGCGCGACACGAGATCTCGTAGCTCTGATTGGCCGACATCGCCGCGTTCTCGCCCTCCAGCTGCACGCTGATTGGCCGCACTGCAACATCGTTGCAATCATGCACTCACCATCACCGGTATGAGTCAAAAATCCAGCAGGAGTTTTTAAAAACCAGTACGAGGCTGTCCGGCTGGGTTTTTGGCATTATGTCAAATCAAGGCCTGGAGAGAAAAATAGAGTAACAATAATAGTATTATCAAGAAAGGACTTCTTATTAAAAAAATAGGCCTTGTCTCAAAAGAAACCGTGACGTCATAGAGGGAACGGAAATCTATAGCCTCCATGTTAAACTAAAATTTATCTTGGACTATCATAGGGAATACATTAGACTCGATTAAGGCTATTTTTCCCAGCAGGTTATTTAGTTTGGAACCGGCAAAGGATTTGATATTGATGTCACAAGCTTTAGCTCCATTGGGGTTTTATGAGTGCCTAACCTTATATAATAATGATATTATTTTTATTCATTTCTTCTCTGCAGGTGTTGATGTCGAATAAACTCCGTATCAGCTGGCCAATTTCAGGTTTGCCTTCTATTCGTTTTTGTTTCTAGGCTTCTTAGTATCTGGAGAAGCGAGCCTTGCTCGGTAAAACAGTCTTACCAAGTCAAATATTTATGTTACCTTAACTAGCATGTGAAAGAAAACCGCGTCAAACAATAACCAACTGGAATTGATTCCTTTGGCTACTCTTTTATTTCGTTGTAACTTAAAAGGCCCGAGTTATTTCGAGGATTACACGGAAATAGTCTTTCTCTTGACATTTTTGAAAATGTTTAAATATTCAAGCAATATGGGGAATAAAATATGATAAGGCTAAAAAATTATATTAAAAATTTTCGCCTAAACGATGATTACCACCAGGAAGTAGTTATCTATTAGTAGGTAGGTAGGTATATCCTCAAATAAAAACAGGCCTAGATTGGTTGCAAAGATTATATGTCCCTTCCCACTGGGTCGTAAACTTCCCAAGCTCATCTAATGAAACTCACTCCCGGATAAATTTGGTTAAGATTACTGTTTGCGAGGAAGTTAATCTGTACAATCAACTATGCTGTAGAACAGGTTCACGAATAAAACATAAGAAACTTGTTTCTTAAATGTTGAATAAATTCTAATGACACCCCTAATTGTATACTGTTAATCTAACATAAAATCATAGTTTCTTGCAGTTAATGAAATTAAATTTTCCATCAGTTAAGCCGGATAACCCTCATTCTGGACTACTCTGATATATTTAAAGAACTGAATGTTGCAACGTCATTTGCTTCACTAAAAATATTTACAGCTTGTAACAATTCTAATTTTGTTATGATTGATTTTATAAATGTGTACTTAGAGGAGTTAATATTGAACGTAATAATTTATTTTCTTTCTATTTATGTCAGTTTTTTTATTGGAAATGTAATAAGTGTAATGCTTTTTCGAAATTTAACGGATAATAACATAAAAGTACCTTTAGCGATTGCACTTGAAAATAAACGAAACATGCTAAATTAAATGGATGTACGTGATTCAAACATGGACCAGGTTTTCATTAAAAGCCATTAAAGTTGGAGCGTAACCCTTTCCAATTTGGCAAATCTAAAAAAGTATATGTAAACTCAAGCTTGAATTTTATCCGTAAAAAGACAATTTAATTAAGCAAGTAAATAGTGAATAACAAGGTTGATGTAAATTTATGCGCTGAAAATAAAATCTATATTGACGTGAAATCCATCTAAATTATTCCGAACGAAGATTAGATTGATTTTAGAGTGACAGCAAGGTAAACCGACTCGGCGGGATTGCCAGTTTCAATACATGAGGAGTGGCACTGAAACGTGCGATCAGTTATTTACTTTTTTATAACTAATATTTTGTATCTATAAATTCCTGATAATAATATAATGTATTTGTCTGAGAATAAACCGATTCCTAAAATTATTATTTTACCATGCTCATAAACAAATAATATATAATTTTGTTTTTATAATTTATTGCAATTTTTAATTTTTAGTAGTTAATAGTTTAATATTTATATTCCTCGGAGAATGCTGTTTTGATTTTAAAAACTTCTATCACATAGACATTTATTTACAATTTTAATAAACAAATAGGATATTGCACATAAACACAGTTAGGGTTCTGTACTTTACCGAATGTTTGACCATGGTAATCATGATTGAAGTACTTGAAATAATTTATACTAGGTTAACCCGTGCTAATTCGCTCGATTATTAAATTATAAATGATCGGCTGCCTTCTATGCGCACATAATATGTCGACAATCTATTTTAAAAATAGGTTTTTGGAACGATGTAGCGTGCTGAAAGTGTCTCTGCTAGCCAATCGATAGGATGCGTATTGCAGCATTTCAAGCGATGTTCGTTGTGCACTTGCGTATTCATTACAGTTTTTTTTTATCAGTATGCCAACCTTCATGTCCTTATGAAAAAAGCAACGGGTCAGCCACTGGGTCGAGGAGAAATTAGTAATATATTGTACTGTATTGTAATTGGAGAATATTTACTCTTCTAAGAGGCTAATCTTTTTGGTGAATTATCAAGTCACGCCCGCACTTGGTGGTTCGCTATCGTTTGCTCTAAAAATAATAGCAACATCATTAAGTTAAGTCATTGTATCGACGCTAATATTCTTTTCGATGTCAGACAATGTGTATTCCGAGTTGTGTATGCTGCTCATCTGGAGTATTTTTCAGAACGTAAATCATCACGGTGAAATCTTGCGCTTAGGGATTAACTTTAACCAAGTGTTTAGTCAAGCTGTTCATGAGTCCATTGCTGTAATAGCCGTTGGCTTTGTTTAGCATTCTTCCTTCATCACCAGTTTCGACGACCGCCATAGATACAAATTTGAGCATATAACGAATGCTTTCCTCACGGCTGTAAAGCGCTATAATTGAGTGATAAATTGTTGCGTACACTTTATACATGAAAAACCCTCTGCCGTTCTTTTCTTCAATTTAATAGTTATTTTGCTTGCCGTTTCGAGCACAGAGCTGGGGAACTAATGTTTTCTTTCTAGTTTCTGATCAGACTATCGGTACCAGCATTAAGGCTTTGAATGTAATTGCTTTGTCGGTATGTAAGTAGATTCACTTTCCCTTATGGCAGCAGTATGAAAATCCTTAGCCTCTTCCTCTTCTTTCTCATTGAAAATGTAGCGCGCGACATTTCTGACATTGTAATGCCATCCCGCCAATTGAATGCTGCAGAATCCTTGGATTTGTTTGTGATATTTTTCTCAGTGCAATTTTCCACTAATTGATCCACCTCCGCGTGCGAAGCCTCTGCTTGCACACGCACACCTTGCCGTACATTGCCCAGCCGTGTCCGAACGCTATAAACACTTCTTTGTCGTCTCGTTCTTAGCATGTTTGAAAGAATATAAAGTGTCCGATCACAACAAATTTTCGTCGTTTTGTTCCTTAAAAGAAAAAAAACAGCTGGGCTGAGTTTGAAACTAGTTTGATATCTATACTCAATCCCACATTCACCTTTCAGTACAGACCATATGGAGATAGCTATTCTGTTACCTTTGCTTAGATCCCACACAGCTGATCAGATGTTTATTTGTTTACATTTTCGCTTCTGTCATAATAAATTTTATTTTCAAATAACGTTTTCGCACTTTTTTCGAGTTATATCGCCTAAATTAAAAATCTAAAGACATTACATGAATCTGCACATAGAGGCACATGTTTTGATGTATATGTGGGGGTAAGTCTTAAAATAAAAAAGCCTTATCCTGAACAATGTTTCCATGTAGCGTATTAATAATATAGAAGATTTATTAAAACTATTACAGCTATACTAAAATTTCAACATTTAAATGTAAGCCAAATATAGCTTCTTGGCTGTATTGTTACAATGAAGCTGCGTTCATGCTTCTAATCGGCATATTTTTAATTTACAAAACAGTAGTTGCTAACTCATCTTAATTCAAAAATGTGTATAGAATTTTTTTAATTTCAGTATAAACACTTTACTTTCTCGAGTAATTCAATGGTTTTGTACAAACTGAAAGCAGCCACAGTAAGAAGTCGAAGTATTAGTTGGGACAGTGAGTCAGTGTGTGACATCGTCAGTCAGTGTGTGACATCGTCAGTCAGTGTGTGACATCGTCAGTCAGTGTGTGACATCGTCAGTCAGTGTGTGACATCGTCAGTTAGTGTGTGACATCGTCAGTCAGTGTGTGACATCGTCAGTCAGTGTGTGACATCGTCAGTCAGTGTGTGACATCGTCAGTCAGTGTGTGACATCGTCAGTCAGTGTGTGACATCGTCAGTCAGTGTGTGACATCGTCAGTCAGTGTGTGACATCGTCAGTCAGTGTGTGACATCGTCAGTCAGTGTGTGACATCGTCAGTCAGTGTGTGACATCGTCAGTCAGTGTGTGGGTGTGTGAGTGGATGTTTGTGTGGGACGCAATAACGCAAAATAATCCCTGCGCCGATCGTTTAGTGATTGGTCAAAACTGTTTTTATATGCTTACCATGGATAAAAATGTTTCTGAGCCAAAATAAAACAGACATAACATGTTCAAATTTATTATTTTCAATTTGAATATCCAAACAGCATAAATTGGAGAGTGAGGCTTGTTTCGGTAAACAAAGATAACAAACATAATGTTGTTTTTAATTGCAAAGCGGAGCGAATAGATTATACACCTGATTACGCAAAATATCACCAAGTCTTTCCTCCTAAATATTTAACTTAAATATTTGATTTATTTATTAATTTCTGTTTTACAAATTCTAAAAAAATAATCTTTACACGCTTTGTTATTTAATAATCGTTTTTTTAAGCCAGTTTAATCAGTCGAGGATGTTTGATAGTTCTTTCTATTACGCTGAAAAACCCGTAGCTTAAGCATACAATAGGAAATGACCTAATTTTATTTAGGATAAAGCTTTATTTGTACGAAAGCAAAATCTCCCTAATTTAATAGTTGAAGATAGGTCAGAGTTGAGCACGCAGCTGGCCGGCACGTGAGGTGCCTCGGTTATTGTTGGCCGGTCGGGAAACAGCGGCTGTAATTCAAGTTTTAATCAAATCTCAGACGTTGCAAAACATGTTATCTGCTATAAATCTGATTTACAGAACCTGCCCAGCACAGATTGATTATTTATGTGATGCCATCAAATTGACAGAACAACGCCCGGTAATAAAGCGCGTTCTAAAATAATTAAAACCTTTGTAGGTCGTTGGAAAAAATTAAAATTGAAACCTTTATACTTACATGTTCAAAACTATTTAAGGTCTATGATTATTGTTAGTAAAATCTTAAATTTTTTTGCCAGCGTTACTTTCAAAACAAGTTGAGCTTATATCCGCATCAGATATCCTATTACTCAATGACTAAAATCAAATCCTTTATTAATGTTCATACATTTAAAGTATGTTAACTCAATTACTCCTAATCTTCTGAATTTTGCAAACATTTAAGACTACTAAGAAACGTTTTATAATAGTAATTAAATAATGAAATTTATAATTTACATTTATAATTTATTTAGTTTACGCATTTAATAGCAGTTAGTTAAGACTTTTCCTCTTCCGTTTCATTGAAAACTCGGTGTGAAGTACAAGACAACTAACACAGCCGTGGGAAGCGTCGCATTGAGATCGCAGCTGTCCATTAAGGCTGCGAGCTGAAGTGAAATGCAGACAATTTTGAATTGTCCCTATCTTCCCGAGAGATGTAAGTGCCGCATCACATAATGCAAGTGGTACACTTGTTGTATGCAGACAAATGTGCCTCTTACACAATGTGCAGTACTCAGTAAATAATATAAGGTGGAGCAAAACACCACTGCAGTATTCTGTATTTTACGTCCTGGTTTATGATGGAATTCTTGCAGTGAACCATTCTAGAGTAGTAAAACATGGTTAGCGAGGTTTCAAATATGTACTAATTTAGTGGTAATTTACTTATAATTTATTTTTAAATCGCTGAGAAGAATAATACGTGCATATAAGAAATAGTATATTTCACTACTAGTCACGAATGTATCCCATTCCGGGGCAAGATAATGTTTTACTTGCGAGGCATAAGCCCGAGCAAGTAAATCACTATCTTGCCCCGGAATGGGAAACTTTCGTGACTAGTAGTGAAATATACTATTTCATCACGATGCAAATAAGTGACTAAACTTATAAAAAATGATCCAGCATTTCATAATTTAGTAATTTCTTTATAAGTAAACACAATATGGCTGAATTGTCTATTTTAGTTTATAAAGTCAGATGGTTGAAATGTCAAATTAAGGAATTCGTTTGTTTGGGTACGGGAAAATTTTGTTTTGGTACGGAAATGGTTTGTTTGGGTACCGAAAAAGCAGCTGATCGTTACTTGTTTTGACGTAAGGAAATCGAGAGTTTTCGTAGATCTCAGCTGTACGGTAACGGGCAATTTTCGTATACAGAGTGGTGAAATAGTATATTACGCAACTAGTGCGGGAAGTAGGTGTTTACGTGCGAGCATGATAGTTCACGCGCGACGCTTGCGGAGCGCGGGAATTTCATGCGAGCAACGTAAACACCTTCCCGGATGAGTTGCGTACGATAGTTTTCGCAACACTACCAGCAACAAATATACAGGGTAAGTAAAAAACAACACTTCTATGAAAGTTAAAAGATTTAAAAAATATTAATTAAACTGTAGAGAGAAAATATGAGCAAAACTATATTTATCTGTACGGGGGAGTTAACAAAAAGGGTTATCTCTGCTATTCAGCGACCAAGTAAGCCTTTCTAGGAATACGTCTTATCGTCACACAGACGGCAACAATTGATTAAATAATACTGCTCTTTATTAACTTATTGCTATTAACTGTAACTAGTCGCAACCTGGGAAACCAGTTTATTTACAATTGAGATATGGTCGCCATAGCTAAAATGTGTCTGTTGTGTTTATGTATAATGTATGTAAATTGTGTGATATACATTTTTTTCTTAAGTTGGCAACATTGAGCATTTACCGCACGAGTGCGGTAAATGCTCAATGCAAACTCTTTACCACACTCCAGCTGATTTGTTACCTCACTACAGCTGATATTTACTCTATTGTAAACGACGACTTCCCACACTGAAACGGAAGCGGAAATCGGCTACTTACTAGTGTAGTGTTGCGAAAAATTAATTTTAAGTTTATCACTATTGAATTGCAGAAAATTAAAAAATTATATGAAATAAGCATATATGTTTTAGGCTTAGGTTGCCCCTTTTACTTTCGGAATCAATATTCCCAACAGGTACTTTAAAAATTGAAAACTACGATTTTTGTTATTGGGGTGCTTTAGACTATTTCTTACACTTCAATAAAACTAAATACCCCCGTTGCAGCAGACCTGCATACTCAGCGAATTTCAAGTGCAAAACAACATATTTCGATCAAACATAGCGAGATTTGACATGTTTTTGTAAGCTCCATAAGAATAACATGGGGAATGAGTATGCAGGTTTGCTGCTACAGGTATATTAAAACTGGGTGGTTTTAATTCAATATTTAGTAGATCTGAACTAGAAGAAGCCATTTACCAAGTTTTATCAAGATATGTTGAGAAATAAGCGAGATATAGAATTTTACTTATTTCCCATAAGGTTAACATTGGGACAACATACTGTGTTTACCACTTTCAATATCTCGGTAACCAATGGACATAGAGCTATGATTCAAAATACTAAATTGTTTGTTTTTTTGGGCTTAATTCAATGGTGCCAATAAAAATTCGAAAAATTTTATTTTTCTATGTAAAAATCTCAAAAAACCCATTTTTGGAGGGTTTAGCCCCCTTAACCCCCCCTTCCGGTAGTCCGATCGGGCTGGTTTACGAACTCGTCCGAATAATTACTACTTTACAAGTCTATGCCAAATTTCATTCCGATTGGACCATTTTTGCGCAAGTTATCGTGCTTAAAGACACACACACATATATATATATATATATATATATATATATATATATATATATAGATATATATATAGATATATATATATAGATATATAAATATATATATATATATATTTATGAAAGTGAACGAATGGTGTTTTTGGCATCTGAGGACCTCAAAAAAAAGTTATGATGGTTTTAGGCTTAGGTCTTACCATGAGACCTACGGTAACAGCTTCTTCCCTATAGGGGAAATTCGCTAAAAATAAAACTATTTGCCTAAATACCGCTTATTTCAATAGCAATTACATGTACCTACAACATTTGTAGACTTGGGTAATTTTTTTTAACAATGGTTGAGTATTTTCCTGACCCAAATTGAAAATTACCAGTCATAGAATAGAAATAACGGTAATACAGGTAACAGATGAAGTATAAAGCTCACGGTTGAGGTCGAGAGTGACGGCGGACGTGATGGGTGCCACGTAGTTGTTGTTGGACGCCTGACACGTGTACACGGTGTGGAGGTGACGCCGCTCCAGCCGCTCCAGGTGCAGAATGTTGCGGACGCGACGCTCCGACACCGCCTCGAACGTGTCGTCCAACAGAGCGTTCTCCTGCCACCACGTCACTCGCGGCAGCGGCCGCCCTGTGCAACATGTCCCTGTCAGTAACGTGTACACGGTGTAGAGGTGTCGCCGCTCCAGGTGCAGAATGTTGCGGACGCGCCGCTCCGACACCGCCTCGAACGTGTCGTCCAACAGAGCGTTCTCCTGCCACCACGTCACTCGCGGCAGCGGCCGCCCTGTGCAACATGTCCCTGTCAGTAACGTGTACACGGTGTGGAGGTGTCGCCGCTCCAGCCGCTCCAGGTGCAGAATGTTGCTGACGCGACGCTCCGACACCGCCTCGAACGTGTCGTCCAACAGAGCGTTCTCCTGCCACCACGTCACCCGCGGCAGCGGCCGCCCTGTGCAACACGTCCCTGTCAGTAACGTGTACACGGTGTGGAGGTGTCGCCGCTTCAGCCGCTCCAGGTGCAGAATGTTGCTGACGCGACGCTCCGACACCGCCTCGAACGTGTCGTCCAACAGAGCGTTCTCCTGCCACCACGTCACTCGCGGCATCGGCCGCCCTGTGCAACACGTCCCTGTCAGTAACGTGTACACGGTGTGGAGGTGTCGCTGCTCCAGGTGCAGAATGTTGCTGACGCGACGCTCCGACACCGCCTCGAACGTGTCGTCCAACAGAGCGTTCTCCTGCCACCACGTCACCCGCGGCAGCGGCCGCCCTGTGCAACATGTCCCTGTCAGTAACGTGTACACGGTGTGGAGGTGTCGCCGCTTCAGCCGCTCCAGGTGCAGAATGTTGCTGACGCGACGCTCCGACACCGCCTCGAACGTGTCGTCCAACAGAGCGTTCTCCTGCCACCACGTCACTCGCGGCAGCGGCCGCCCTGTGCAACACGTCCCTGTCAGTAACGTTCAAAAGTGTACGAAGTAGACAAAGAAACAAAACATGGAGATCATGACAAGCTGCCTTAATTCAAATGTCAGAAGATAGTAATGATTGAAATCGTTTCAAGTTAAACGTGTCAGATTAAACCTTCCTCATCAGCTTATGGTTGATTAGACACGTGATTTACACTCAGAGCTAATAAAGGTTGTGCATTTAAAATCAATATAGCAGGCATAAACATTTCAATTTATCTCATAAAAATACAGGAAATATATATCTTATATCATCTACCAACCCGTGTATACCTCAAGTTTATACCTGAACTGAACATTTTGGAGAAAAGAGGTTGGTAACCTCGTTTTAACCTTGCATTTGTCATGTTCACTTAGACGTAGAATTTCAGTACGTGGAATCCTATGAGGCAAAAGGAGGAGAGAGCCGGACAACAGATAATAAGTAATACGATCATTCTTAAATATCTTTCTCAAGTGAAATTTGTATGTCAAAGATAATAACGGCTACAACAGAACTAATTATCAAAGTAACTTAAACAAATAGAAAACAACTATGTTAGCTCAATTCTTGAAAAAATTGCTGGAATTTTTATTTGAGTGTTGAGTGAGTAAAGTAATGCATGTCTCACAAGGGAGACAAAGTGCTTTGCTCTTGAAATACACACGAAATTTTCCCCCCATCTACAAAAATAAATACACAATCTTTAAACATATATTTCATTAACTTGGTAATCAACAAACAATATATTGTTTCGACCTGCAATTAGTGCCTGCATCTGAGTAGCTGACCAATCATGCACCAGCGATCAGAAGATTGTTGCAGCGTTCTTACAAGTTAAATTATTGACGATCTCACCGCTGATTCTAGTTTATCTTATTCTTAATAATAAAATTCATGTCACTAAATCAGCTGTTTAACGCCAGAATTAGCCTCCCGCAAGACGACAAGTTATAACTTTACTCCCGCTGGGAGACAAATTGTTATTTTACTCACGCATTTCAAGGAGTAAAAAGCATCTAAGCATAGAAGGGGGGGAAAAGATATTAACATGAGGGGTAAATTTACATGCCTCAGTATATATAAACGTACCGCCACTGGAGTAGCAGGTGATGTCGACGGAGGCGCCCTCGTTGTATGGCCCCAGGATGTAGTGCTGCACTAGCTCCCCTCTGTCGTCCAGCACCGTCAGCCTCTGAGGCGGGACTGAGCAACACAACACTACATTAGCAGGTGATGTCGACAGAGGCGTCCTCGTTGTATGGCCCCAGGATGTAGTGCTGCACTAGCTCCCCTCTGTCGTCCAGCACCGTAAGCCTCTGAGGCGGGACTGAGCAACACAACACTACATTAGCAGGTGATGTCGACGGAGGCGCCCTCGTTGTATGGCCCCAGGATGTAGTGCTGCACTAGCTCCCCTCTGTCGTCCAGCACCGACAGCCTTTGAGGCGGGACTGAGCAACACAACACTACATTAGCAGGTGATGTCGACGAAGGCACCCTCGTTGTATGGCCCCAGGATGTAGTGCTGCACCAGCTCCCCTCTGTCGTCCAGCACCGTCAGCCTCTGAGGCGGGACTGAGCAACACAACACTACATTAGCAGGTGATGTCGACGGAGGCGCCCTCGTTGTATGGCCCCAGGATGTAGTGCTGCACTAGCTCCCCTCTGTCGTCCAGCACCGTCAGCCTCTGAGGTGGGACTGGGCAACACAGCACTACATTAGCAGGTGATGTCGACGGAGGCGCCCTCGTTGTATGGCCCCAGGATGTAGTGCTGCACCAGCTCTCCTCGGTCGTCCAGCACCGTCAGCCTCTGAGGCGGGACTGAGAAACACAGCACTTCATTAGCAGGTTATGTCGACGGAGGCGCCCTCGTTGTATGGCCCCAGGATGTAGTGCTGCACCAGCTACCCTCTGTCGTCCAGCACCGTCAGCCTCTGAGGTAAGACTGAGCAACACAACACTACATTAACAGGTGATATCGACGGAGGCGCCCTCGTTGTATGGCCCCAGGATGTAGTGCTGCACTAGCTCCCCTCTGTCGTCCAGCACCGTCAGCCTCTGAGGCGGGACTGAGCAACACAACACTTCATTAGCAGGTGATGTCGACGGAGGCGCCCTCGTTGTATGGCCCCAGGATGTAGTGCTGCACCAGCTACCCTCTGTCGTCCAGCACCGTCAGCCTCTGAGGTGGGACTGAGCAACACAACACTACATTAGCAGGTGATGTCGACGGAGGCGCCCTCGTTGTATGGCCCCAGGATGTAGTGCTGCACCAGCTCCCCTCTGTCGTCCAGCACCGTCAGCCTCTGAGGCGGGACTGAGCAACACAACACTACATTAGCAGGTGATGTCGACGGAGGCGCCCTAGTTGTATGGCCCCAGGATGTAGTGCTGCACTAGCTCCCCTCAGTCGTCCAGCAATGTCAGCCTCTGAGGCGGGACTGAGCAACACAATACTACATTAGCAGGTGATGTCGACGGAGGCGCCCTCGTTGTATGGCCCCAGGATGTAGTGCTGCACTAGCTCCCCTCAGTCGTCCAGCACCGTCAGCCTCTGAGGCGGGACTGAGCAACACAACACTACATTAGCAGGTGATGTCGACGGAGGCGCCGTCGTTGTATGGCCCCAGGATGTAGTGCTGCACCAGCTACCCACTGTCGTCCAGCACCGTCAGCCTCTGAGGCGGGACTGAGCAACACAACACTACATTAGCAGGTGATGTCGACGGAGGCACCCTCGTTGTATGGCCCCAGGATGTAGTGCTGCACCAGCTCCCCTCTGTCGTCCAGCACCGTCAGCCTCTGAGGCGGGACTGAGCAACACAACACTACATTAGCAGGTGATGTCGACGGAGGCGCCCTCGTTGTATGGCCCCAAGATGTAGTGCTGCACCAGCTCCCCTCTGTCGTCCAGCACCGTCAGCCTCTGAGGCAAGACTGAGCAACACAACTCTACATTAGCAGGTGATGTCGACGGAGGTGCCCTTGTTGTATGGCCCCAGGATGTAGTGCTGCACCAGCTGCCCTCTGTCGTCCAGCACCGTCAGCCTCTGAGGCGAGAATGAGCAACATAACACTACATTACCAGGTGATGTCGACGGAGGCGCCCTCGTTGTATGGCCCCAGGATGTAGTGCTGCACTAGCTCCCCTCTGTCGTCCAGCACCGTCAGCCTCTGAGGCGGGACTAAGCAACACAACACTACATTAGCAGGTTATGTCGACGGAAGCGTCCTCGTTGTAGGGCCCCAGGATGTAGTGCTGCACCAGCTCCCCTCTGTCGTCCAGCACCATCAGCCTCTGAGGCGGGACTGAGCAACACAACACTACATTAGCAGGTGATGTCGACGGAGGCGCCCTCGTTGTATGGCCCCAGGATGTAGTGCTGCACTAGCTCCCCTCTGTCGTCCAGCACCGTCAGCCTCTGAGGCGGGACTGAGCAACACAACACTACATTAGCAGGTGATGTCGACGGAGGCGCCCTCGTTGTATGGCCCCAGGATGTAGTGCTGCACTAGCTCCCCTCTGTCGTCCAGCACCGTCAGCCTCTGAGGCAAGACTGAGCAACACAACACTACATTAGCAGGTGATGTCGACGGAGGCGCCCTCGTTGTAGGGCCCCAGGATGTAGTGCTGCACTAGCTCCCCTCTGTCGTCCAGCACCGTCAGCCTCTGAGGCGGGACTGAGCAACACAACACTACATTAGCAGGTGATGTCGACGGAGGCGCCCTCGTTGTATGGCCCCAGGATGTAGTGCTGCACTAGCTCCCCTCTGTCGTCAAGCACCGTCAGCCTCTGAGGCAGGACTGAGCAACACAACACTACATTAGCAGGTGATGTCGACGGAGGCGCCCTCGTTGTAGGGCCCCAGGATGTAGTGCTGCACTAGCTCCCCTCTGTCGTCCAGCACCGTCAGCCTCTGAGGCGGGACTGAGCAACACAACACTACATTAGCAGGTGATGTCGACGGAGGCGCCCTCGTTGTATGGCCCCAGGATGTAGTGCTGCACTAGCTCCCCTCTGTCGTCCAGCACCGTCAGCCTCTGAGGCGGGACAGAGCAACACAACACTACATTAGCAGGTGATGTCGACGGAGGCGCCCTCGTTGTATGGCCCCAGGATGTAGTGCTGCACTAGCTCCCCTCTGTCGTCCAGCACCGTCAGCCTCTGAGGCGGGACTGAGCAACACAACACTACATTAGCAGGTGATGTCGACGGAGGCGCCCTCGTTGTATGGCCCCAGGATGTAGTGCTGCACTAGCTCCCCTCTGTCGTCCAGCACCGTCAGCCTCTGAGGCGGGACTGAGCAACACAACACTACATTAGCAGGTGATGTCGACGGAGGCGCCCTCGTTGTATGGCCCCAGGATGTAGTGCTGCACTAGCTCCCCTCTGTCGTCCAGCACCGTCAGCCTCTGAGGCGGGACTGAGCAACACAACACTACATTAGCAGGTGATGTCGACGGAGGCGCCCTCGTTGTGTGGCCCCAGGATGTAGTGCTGCACTAGCTCCCCTCTGTCGTCCAGCACCGTCAGCCTCTGAGGCGGGACTGAGCAACACAACACTACATTAGCAGGTGATGTCGACGGAGGCGCCCTCGTTGTATGGCCCCAGGATGTAGTGCTGCACTAGCTCTCCTCTGTCGTCCAGCACCGTCAGCCTCTGAGGCGGGACTGAGCAACACAACACTACATTAGCAGGTGATGTCGACGGAGGCGTCCTCGTTGTATGGCCCCAGGATGTAGTGCTGCACTAGCTCCCCTCAGTCGTCCAGCACCGTCAGCCTCTGAGGCGGGACTGAGCAACACAACACTACATTAGCAGGTGATGTCGACGGAGGCGTCCTCGTTGTATGGCCCCAGGATGTAGTGCTGCACTAGCTCCCCTCAGTCGTCCAGCACCGTCAGCCTCTGAGGCGGGACTGAGCAACACAACACTACATTAGCAGGTGATGTCGACGGAGGCACCCTCGTTGTAGGGCCCCAGGATGTAGTGCTGCACTAGCTCCCCTCTGTCGTCCAGCACCGTCAGCCTCTGAGGCGGGACTGAGCAACACAACACTTCATTGATCTGATTAATTTTGTTATTTGTTTTATTGAACTCTCTGAAATTATTGTATATATAATAAATGTTAACTACTTTGTCTTACTTTTCATATTTTATCTTACCTAAACTTTTATAAACCTCTCTGTATTTTAAATTTAAAAAATTTTAACATTAAAAGCCTTCTAATGAAAATATCGACGGTGATATAGAAACGTTTAAGTAAAATAAAATATAAAAAGTAAGTCTAAGTGCTTAAAATGTATTTGTGAGCCGCCAAGGGAAAAGGGATTTTATCTTCTCAGACAAAATTTCACAGGATAGCAAGTTTAGGAGGATAGGGTCAAAAAACACATTTTCTGATTTTTATTGTTTCTTACTGATTATTTGTTTCCAAACAATATTTGGTCCATCTTATACATGAATTTAACTTTTAAAATGATTAAATTATTTTCTTTGAAACCCTTGCAATCTGGAGAAGGGGACCTTGCTTTCCCCGATGCTATTTTAACGTTCTGAAAAGAAAATCCCAGAGTTCTGTGAGGAATAAATGCAGGACTTGCTAAGCCCTGATCCAGGAATCAGATCATGAAAATGTACAGGATCTTCCATAATCAGGAGTCGACGACGTAGCTCCTGGCCCAAGTGAAGTTTTAAAACAAACAAAAATTAGAAGGTAAAAAAATTAAAAAGGGGTAACCCCCCCAAAAATGGGGTTTTGAGTTTTTTACATAGAAAACTAAAAATAATCCAGTTTTAGTTAGCCCCATTGGATTCAGCTAAAAAATAAAACAAACTAGTATTACTAATCACTGTTCTATGTCCATTGGTTACCGAAATATTGAAAGAGGTAAACACAGTACGTTGTCCCAATGTAAACCTTAAGGGAAAATAAGTAAAATTCTATATATCGCTTATTTCTCAACATATCTTGGTAAAACTTGGTAAATGGCTTCTTTTGGTTCAGATCTACTAAATATTGATTTAAAACCACCCAGTTTTAATATACCCGTAGCAGCAAACCTGCATACTCATTACCCATGTTATTCTTATTGAGCTTACAAAAACATGTCAAATCTCGCTATGTTGGATCGAAATATGTTGTTTTGCATTTGAAATTCGCAGAGTATGCAGGTCTGCTGCAACGGGTGTATTTTAAGATATCTTGAAAATTATTTCACCAGTTTGTTTGGTGTTAAATGTAGATTATAACTCAATTTCGAAAAAAATGGAAGTTAGGTCCCTTTTCCCTTGGCGGGTCACATTTTAAAAACAGAATTTCGATGGCTTATTCAAGTTGCGTATTGAAATAACCCTGAAAATTTTTAAATTTTGAGTTAAGACGTTAAAATAACGCTAATAGAGTATTTTGGGAAAATTCTGAAGAAGCTTTTTTTCACTGAATTGGTTAGAAGATTCATACTTTGAAATCAAAGTTTAATGTATGAAAGCTTCTTTTTTTTTTGAGGGATTTACAGTTTTTGTCTCTCTTTGGGGAACGACCCATGAGGAATAAGAACATAACATTAAACATGATAATAGGTTGATAAGCATTTAGTTTTAAAGATCCAATAAGTGGAGTTTAATACCGGAAACCGTGCTTCAAAAAGTCTATCCGCTATATAAACTGACGGATGTTCTTATATCTTAGAGCTATACCTGCTTCAATGGCTTTAGCATTGTGGAATACTTTGTTATTTTATGAAGGTTTGAGATTTTAAATCTTGGATGTTTGCTATAAACAAAAAACGCTATTTTACATGTAGGACTACGCAATTATCTTTTTAACTCCAATGGTTGACGGCCAATTAGGAGTCAGTAAGCATAGGTTGTTATGATAAATGTTTAGGGGAAGAATTCAAAGTCAGAAACCGCTTCTCAGCTTAATTTATTACAAAATAGCGGTCTATAAGTAGCCGCCAATTATTTAAACAGGAATCATTTTGTAATAAATTGAGCTTCTGAGATGCGGTTTGTGGTTTTGAATTTCACTCAATAAGCAAGTGGTTTTGAATTTCACTCATACTGACCCATTACTCCGCTTGAGAATATTCACTGACTCCTGAAGGCTTGGACCTCATTTTTTTTTTTTTTGAAAAGTCAAGTAGCACAAAGGAAAATGTCTTTCAAAGGCCAAAATATATTATATTGTACTAGGTTTCAATTATCATGCTGTTAACACCATATTTGCCAGTATTTACCAATACAAAGGTCACCTTGAAATTTTGTTAAGATCTATGAGCAGCCACCATTTTGCAAAGGATTGCCCTTTAGAATGGTGGTTTCCGGCATGAAACTCCACGTGGACAGTCCTTAAAAAGATCAATCAACTTAAAACTTAATATGAGAATATGAAGCTATACGATCCCCCAAGGAGAGTAAAACAATGACAATCTTCGCAAAATTAGTTGTTATATATCTGAGATGACGAGCCGTTATAAATTAAGTTTTTTAGAAGACTTTTTCGCATCCTGTACACATGAAATCTATATCCGGAATAAACTGCATGACTTGATAATCCAATCTTCCTTAAACAAATATTTATCAAAGGATTATTAATAAATTTCTATAATTTGAATATTTTAAATTAAAAAATTTTAAAATTACGATGATTTTTACTGCGCTTACTTGAAGTAACGTGTAATAATGTATTAAGGTAGTAAAATAATATATAATGAGGTATTTAAAAATGTTGTCTCTCTGTCTGATAACTACAAAATCCTTTCTTTTGTGTTCCAAATTTCTGTGTTTAAAAAGCTCTGTTATAAATTAGAAAACTACTATAAAGATTTAGAGTTACAATTTTAAATATAAAAATAAATGAGTTCACATTATATTTTTCAATTTAGCTAAGTTCATTGAATTGTAATAAGCTTATGCAACCGTTATGATGAGCTTCATAACTACTGTTACTATTATTATTATTAATTTTTCTATAGAGGAGTTTTTCTATGATTGAGTCGTGCAATAAGTTAGAGCTTTTTCAAGAAGCAAAATCAGCTGAATTGAAGAAACCAATATTCCCACCTTATGTCACAGCGCCTTCAGATATATGTTTTATGCAAGGGTAGCAGTATATTATATAGATCGGGAAACGACCAGGCGTTCGTAATGTTTAAAACAATTCTGTTTGAGAGACACAACGCGTGTGACATTATTCTTAACTACTACTACCATCAGTCGAAGCTTGTGTACTCTTAAAGGTCGATATTCCACGAACAGATGGTGCAACAATAAGTTACTGGTCAAGCAAGCCATTTAATCTAGTTCTTATGTGGATATGTCTTTGAGAAAAGGTTTAGGCAGCTATGTTCTACATGTTTTAAATGTTGTTGTAGTACTCGGTTTACAAAATGAGGTAATAAAGTAAAAAAATTACTCGCCCATTAGATCAGTGTATTAGTATAAATCCTGAGTCTGGTTTCGAAATATGACATTATTTTAGTTCAAACCGGTCCTCAAAATTATATTTGACCTGAAAGGAAAATATATCCAAGGAACGCTGTTGCTCTTTAACACTTAGGAGTACATAATTAACAAACCTTTTGTCTGTCATCATGTAATTTCAAATTAAATAAGCCCTTTCTACACTTAATCCATGGTGATGTAGCGCACTCACTGATGACGGTGAGGTTGACCTGGTAGTGGCGGGTGGGCGAGCGCTTGAAGTCGACTCGGCAGCGGTAGGAGCCGGCGTCCGCGTCCTTCACGCCCTCTATCGTCAGCTTGGCGGGCGAGTCGGCGAACCGGAAGCTGGTGCGGCCCCGCAGCGTGGCGTTGGCCCAGTGCAGCGGCACCTCGGCGTTCCGGCCGCGGGCGTCGTAGCTGCAACCGCAGGCAATGCAATGAAATACAGGGTGTGTTTTTTTTTAAACGCAACCCAAAACTGTATCAGTGAAGGGCTATTTCCCCCCAGGAACCCTGGATTTTACCCCACCATATTATTTTCTTTGGGGATACATGAAAAGCAAGGTATACGAAAACAATTCACAGGATATCCAGCATCTCAAAACAAACATAACAAATTTAATGTAAGAAATTAAAAGAGGTACCTTGCGACCCCGTGTCCCGTGTTCGGGAATTTGATGGAGAGAGCACAGCCTTATACCAAATGCCAATGGCATCATGTGTATATTGTGTGAACACATAATTTAAACTAAATGTGATCAAGCTTGGATAATAGGTTGTATAAAATGTAAAGATCAACAAAACAATGTTCATTTCATATCTATATATGCATAATGCAATCTCAAATGGGACACTTAGATCAGACCTATAAGCCCTAAGATCTCTTTTTAGTCCGTGGAAATATTGAAAACATTTTTCAGTTTGACATAGTGCTTACATAAAAAAGATAAAGAATTCACAGGGAGATTTTGATCACAGTGATGAGGATCTCCCTGTTATGACGTCATGTAAATGGACCCTGTAAAAAGTGAAAAATGTTTTGTTAAATCACCTGTATCCCTATAAAGGTAATAATATGTTGAAATCTGTGTAATTAAAATCGCTTAGCTCTGCCCAGCAGATCAGGAGCTTCTATGATTTGAACTTAACATTTTCAAACTGATCTTGGGTCAAATTAAAAAAAGAGTGAGTAATGTAGACAAACGCTACACCTAACGCCAACCTACCGCTTATTCGGAGTGTAAGGACGTGAGTCAGTCTACCATTGAGGTAATAAACTTTGAGTTCTAAGTTACTGTTCCTCAATTTAAAATATTTTTTTTATTTGGATTTATGAATTTGATAGTAAGATCATTATTTAGTTCATTTTGAATACGCAGTGGAGCAAGATAGATTTAGTTACAAGGTAGGACAAGGTGATTAAAGAGCTTATATTGTTATTGAGCAAATTATTAAAAAACGTAAACCTTTTACATCAAATCGGATGTACATAAGTGACTTTTTGGATACTTAACAACTTTTGACCTCCTATAGGGATCGGTTTACAAGGATGAAAATCTACACAATTTCTATAAAGGTATGGATTACTATATTTTAAAAGTCTAGCTGAAGCTGAGAAAACCTCAACAGATCAATTCCATATAAAATGGAAACTATTTTAATGTCGTAAAAAATCTATAGGCAGGAGTGTTAAAATTTAAACCGAAAGAGTAATCCGCGGGTATATTACTCGTGTAATTTAATGTCAAACTGAAATTATCTTTCTAAAGAGATTTATATAATCTTGTACAAAACCTTGAATTTCTTACAGCGGCTACTGGATCATGATATATCTGGAGATACTAAAGTGTTTCGGGTGTCATCCAGCAAATTTAAAATTGTATTACTTATAAAAGCGCCGAATCTCAAGCTGGTGTCAAGAGGTTTAACATCTTGACGATTCTGGGCGTTAATTTCAAGGAATTGGTCTAGGTTAATAGCCTCTGGATCGTTATTTATCGTGATTAGTATTAAGGCTTACCTTACGATCCTATTATTTTAGTCTTGGAGACCTAGGTTTCTGCTCCGAAGAGCTATCTTCAGTCCTAGGCTAAGCTACCTATTTTCTATTTTACATGGTCATCTCTCGATTGAGGTGTTGTCATTACTCTCAGGTTGATAAAAATTACACTTATTTTACACAAACACAATAAATACTGACACTGACACAAGATAAAAAGACTGTACAACCCCATGGTCACGACCTATTGACCTAACCTCAAAAAGTTGGGAAGAGATTGGAGGTTAGGTCAATAGGTGGTGACCATGGCCATGTACAGTCTTTTTATCTTGTGTCAGTGTAAGTATTTATTGTGTTTGTGTAAAATAAGTGTAATTTTTATCAACCTGAGAGTAATGACAACACCTCAATCGAGAGATGGCCATGTAAAATAGAAAATAGGTAGCTTAGCCAAGGACTGAAGATAGCTCTTCGGAGCAGAAACCTAGGTCTCAAAGACTAAAATAATAGGACCGTAAGGTAAGCCTTAATACTAATCATAATCAAAGAATTGGGCTGAAATCAAATTATTAAAAAAAATGTTTATATCGAGTTTGTTTTTCAAACTACGTGTGTATCAAAATACTATGTAATTCTGAAAAACGACAATTAATTATATTTTTGAACTGCAAGAAATTTTACCTTTGGAATGGAATATTAAAATGTCATCATTAATGATTAGGTCACTTCCTGCAACGGCTCCTGCTCGGGGTACGGTGTGTGTTAAAACATCAATAATATTTGTCTTATACAAACAAAATTATTAATACAGATTGATCCAGTAGAATCAATCTGATCAAGCAAATTTTAAATAAAACTGATTTATTTAAAAAACAAACAAACCTGTAAATCGGTGAGTCTGACATTTCTTTGTACCAGATGACAAGATGGGCTCTGTCCCCGGGCAGGTTAGTGTGCACATCGCAGGGCAGCTTCGCCACTCCGCCCTTCACCGCCTCCGTGGCGGTCACACTCTCTGCAACACGTCAACACACACACTTAGTATGTACCAGATGACAAGGTGGGCTCTGTCCCCGGGCAGGTTAGTGTGCACATCGCAGGGCAGCTTCGCCACTCCGCCCTTCACCGCCTCCGTGGCGGTCACACTCTCTGCAACACATCAACACACACACTTAGTATGTACCAGATGACAAGGTGGGCTCTGTCCCCGGGCAGGTTAGTGTGCACATCGCAGGGCAGCTTCGCCACTCCGCCCTTCACCGCCTCCGTGGCGGTCACACTCTCTGCAACACGTCAACACACACACTTAGTATGTACCAGATGACAAGGTGGGCTCTGTCCCCGGGCAGGTTAGTGTGCACATCGCAGGGCAGCTTCGCTACTCCGCCCTTTACCGCCTCCGTGGCGGTCACACTCTCTGCAACACGTCAACACACACACTTAGTATGTACCAGATGACAAGGTGGGCTCTGTCCCCGGGCAGGTTAGTGTGCACAGCGCAGGGCAGCTTCGCCACTCCGCCCTTCACCGCCTCCGTGGCGGTCACACTCTCTGCAACACATCAACACACACACTTAGTATGTACCAGATGACAAGGTGGGCTCTGTCCCCGGGCAGGTTAGTGTGCACATCGCAGGGCAGCTTCGCCACTCCGCCCTTCACCGCCTCCGTGGCGGTCACACTCTCTGCAACACATCAACACACACACTTAGTATGTACCAGATGACAAGGTGGGCTCTGTCCCCGGGCAGGTTAGTGTGCACATCGCAGGGCAGCTTCGCCACTCCGCCCTTCACCGCCTCCGTGGCGGTCACACTCTCTGCAACACGTCAACACACACTTAGTATGTACCAGATGACAAGGTGGGCTCTGTCCACGGGCAGGTTAGTGTGCACATCGCAGGGCAGCTTCGCTACTCCGCCCTTCACCGCCTCCGTGGCGGTCACACTCTCTGCAACACGTCAACACACACACTTAGTATGTACCAGATGACAAGGTGGGCTCTGTCCTCGGGCAGGTTAGTGTGCACATCGCAGGGCAGCTTCGCCACTCCGCCCTTCACCGCCTCCGTGGCGGTCACACTCTCTGCAACACGTCAACACACACACTTAGTATGTACCAGATGACAAGGTGGGCTCTGTCCCCGGGCAGGTTAGTGTGCACAGCGCAGGGCAGCTTCGCCACTCCGCCCTTCACCGCCTCCGTGGCGGTCACACTCTCTGCAACACGTCAACACACACACTTAGTATGTACCAGATGACAAGGAGGGCTCTGTCCCCGGGCAGGTTAGTGTGCACATTGCAGGGCAGCTTCGCCACTCCGCACAACATGCATATTATACTATCTTATCATATATTCAATTTCGTAAGGCGGTTCTTTGTGTCAAAATTGTGGGCGTCTTGTAAGTCATAGAAAGATGGGGGAGGGCTTAAATTAAAGATCTCTATGTCGTGATGGCGGGAAAAATAATGAAATTCCTTGAAATTCACCAGAAAACGAGAAATAACGTAAATTATTTGCCATTTAAAAAACATTGGGATCTTAAAACGTCTGCTTTGTTTACATAAAACATGTGATGCTGATACCTGATTGAAAACCATGAGGTAGGCTAGATATCAATATAAGGTAGATTCAGTTTGCTATTGAGGTATTTTGTACTATTAATAAATAAGGATTATTGAATTTTCTCTCATTAGGGGATTTTAGCCCTTCAAGCCACTAGTATTTTTTTATATTCCTCAGTATAAATCTTAAACCACATAATAAACCGACAAGCATACTAAGGCGGCATATTTTATACAAAGGTACCAAGTTTGGAATCTTTATTTTGTGGTTTACAGGAAAAGATTATTTTTTATCAAAAATGTAGATTTTTTGTTTTATGTAAATTTATTTACTTTTTCAGAAAAATAAGATGTCCATCGGGACTGCTGAATTATATGAATTAAAAAACCTTATATAGCTTCTATTCACATTTCGCAAGGTAAGTTGTTGAACATCCGTAAGAAAAACATCAGAACTTTACGTAAGAACATCAGAACGAATGGTATAGAGCGAAAGATAATGTTAACTGTAACTTAATAACCTTTCTCTGAAAGAAAAAGAAAAAATTATAGGCCTACCTGTGTAAGGTGTAACTGATTCACTTTATGTGTCTGTCCCCGTATGATAAAACCCCGTATGATAAAACAAACATTGGAACCTACTCGTCAATTATAGAATTATCTACATTCGTAACTTAAAATTAAAATGTAAACTTTGATAGATGAATGAAAGTTATAAAACGATCGTTTAACTGTTTATTAATAAATTTATAAGCGAGTTATAAATATATCTAATCTTAGGAAACAATTTAGCTTTGTTTACAAACTTAAGCGTAAAGTTTTAGAAACAATCATTTGTCGCAAACTTTTAAACTGACGCAGAAGCTCTAACTTTTAATTTAAATGTAATATTGCTTTGGAATAATTTATTTTTGAAGTTTCTATCCTGCTTTATATTTTTATTAGTTCCTAAGGAAATTAAATATCTTACTTTCCCGTTAAAAACATAGGAATATCAGTTTTTATATTCCATCAAAAAAATTAACAGAACCTGGTTATTTTTTCCGCTTTAGGCCTCCTAACAAAAATAAATTGCTTTTTATGATTCTTGCATTACGAATTTTTATAATAAAATAAATAATATTCCATCCGTTACAAACATAGCTTTGAATCGGATTACACTTTTTTTAGGCAGTAATTAATAGGCTTTACATAGGTAAGTGAAAGTATTGATTTTGTTTGCTTTATCATATTGTACTTTCATTGGTAATCCTTGAAATTCGTCTTTCTTTGTCAATCATAGTTTGAATAGCTCAGTATAATACAGTTTAAAAACTAAAAATGTAATATAAGTTTACAAAAACTCCAACGTCATACCATAAAATTATTGTTACTTATCGTGCGATGAAAATCTAATCATTCTGAATTCTCAGAATATTGTTATCTTTAAAAGTTTAAAGTGTTCCTCAACAGTATAGCCAAAAGACATGAGCTTACAGAATATTCTCATGAATTTCCAATATGAATTGCCCTTGTCAATACACAATGCCCTCGAAAAATAATGTTCCAAAATACCTTTAGTTTTGCCCCACACACTGAACCTGTATCTTATAAAGATCATAACTATAATCATATATCTTGTGAATAATAGTTAAGTTATCGTTATATCAACAGGAAAGTAATTGGTTATATTATCTCAACGTTATATAAAACGATATTCGGAAACCGTTTAATTTCTTTAGAGAGATGACGGATCAATATAAAAACGACAGCCATTACCATCGGTTACAGGCAGCGGCGGCTGACCAAGAAAAGCAATTAACAGACAAAAGAGCCAACTTCGCCTGAATACAAACGATGGGTTTTGTGGACTTATAAGAACTTGCGAGGGAGTATAATGGATTATACTGGTCACGCTAAAAGCTTTAAATAAAATCTTAATATTGAGGTAATAATTTTATGTCTACAAAAAAGGCTTGACTTGATATTTCCCTCGATATATTTAAAATAAAGAACGATTTTCAACTGTTTTACAATACGATAAATATATTAGTAAGATAGATGCATATTCTAAGATAGTATTTTCTGCTTTGGTTAATTGCACCTTTTTTAGATTAATAACTCTCTTCTGGAAGTTGTGCTGTAGATTCAGTTCGACAGTATCTTCATTTTTATGCTGAAATTGGATGAGTTGATCTAATTTATCCACCTTCAATTCAGTAAGAAATATGGCTGTGTTGCATGGACTTTTTTGCATGAATTAGTTAATGAAGAAATTGAAGAGGTTATGGGCCGAAAATACAGAAGAATAAATCGAAAATTAGATCAACTCATCCAAATTCAGCATAAAAATGAAGATACTGTCGAACTGAATCCAGATCACAACTTCCAGAAGAGGGTTATTAATCTAACAAATGTGCAATTAACCAAAGAAGAAAACACTATCTTAGAATATGGTTTGAAACAATTTTCCCATTGGCAAGAAAACTGAAGACGACCTAATTGCAACAGACATCGAAGCGAACGTAAGGTCACTTAAAGATGTTAATCTATGTGCCGTACGTCAAGAAATCACGAAGAACATGCCTCCATCGAAGAAAGCATTCACGAGCCAAGACGGAAAATAAGAATTAATGAGTTTTATTGGAATAAAGAAGAAACTAGAAGAAAATAATTCTCTAGCTGTAAAGGCATATAAAAATAACGCAATAGTACTGCTGGAAAAGGAAGAATACATTATTAAGAAGACAGAAAATTTCATAAAAGAAAATAATTTCAAAGAACTTCCAAGAGATCCTACCAAGAAATACCAGAAAGAACTCACAAAGGCCATCAAAAATTTCCTAAAGTGATATCCGAAGAATGTAGACTGAAAATGAATATTGAAAATTCAAAAGCACCAGTGATGAAGGAAATCCCAAAGGTACATAACAAAGGTGTACTTATTAGGCCTCTAGTTAACTTTCAATGTGCCCTAACAAACAATGTTTCGAAATTGTTATCAATAAAACTATCTGAAGATTTGGAACTTGAATATAAATATAATGTGAAGAACAGTTATGATATTACCGATTAAGTTAAGAATGTTTAGTCAAGTTCAAATAGTAGGATTGTTTCGTTTGTTATTTCGAATTTGCACACAACAATACCTCTAAACGAAATAGTGGAATTAATTCAATGTAGACTCATAAAACATGGACAGGAAAGAATGTATGTAAATGAAATTGTAAAATTGCTCATTGTTGCTTGTTGAAACAAAATTATTTCAGGTTTAACAACAGATTTTATGAACAAACCGATGGTCTAGCCATGGGAAGTCCCATGGCTATACTATCAGCTATACTATCAGAAGTATGCCTACAGCATAACGAAGAGAAAATTCTAGAAAACCTAAAGAAAGATCACGAAGTTCTGGAGTATACAGGATATGTAGATGACATCCTAATAATATACAACGAAAAAAACAAGAAGAAAAGGACAAAATTATGGAGAAATTCAACAGCCACCACCCAAACCTGACAATACGAAGAGAGAAACAAAATAAACTTCCTGGACCTAACATTAATAAGAAGAAAAGATCACCTAGAATTCGACATCTACAGGAAACCCACACAGACGAACACTACAATAAATAATAAATCAATGCACCCGAGCAGCACAAGACTGCCGCCCTCAGGTCGATGCTTTACCGAGTACATAAGATTCCACTGAAGACAAGAGAAATAAAGAAATAAATACAATAAAGGCAATAGCGAAAATTTATGGCTTCCAATCAAGACCCATCGAAGAAATTTCAATGAAAATAAAGAGAAAAATAAAAAATCAAGAGCGCCTTCGCGAAACCACAACATTAGACGGAAGAAAAGAAGAAACTAAGAAATATGCGGCATTTAATTACACTGGATTGAGGACACAACAAACTGCAAACAGATTCAAAAAATACGGAGTTTCCATAGCATTCAAGACTCAGAACACAATCGGAAAAATTCTACACCCAGGAATTGAAAAACGCAACAAATTTGATGCTGCTGGAATATAGAAAATCAGTTGGAATGACTGTGATAAATTTTATGTAGGCCAAACATTTTTTTAAAGATAGAAGAATCGTATATCAGCAGCTTGGAAAAACAATAAACCGGAAAGATCTGCCAAACACCTGTTAGAAGATGGACATAACATAGGAAATATAGAAGAAAACCTCAAAATTATGAAATGCTGTAAAAAGGGAAATGTAATGAACGCATGGGAAAAATTGTATATATTTAAAGAAAATATAAAGATAGAGACAAACTGATTGACGAGCAAGGAAACTTTGACTCTGGTGGTACGTTCATAAACCTGTTTCCAGCGGAACTTCCGGCAACCAATAGGATAAAAGGACGGACGCCATGACGGATCTGCCAGTCTCTCATTGGGCCTGATGATGATTGGTGTGACCAATCGAAATCGATTGCCACTTTCTACCATTTTTGTGTATTTACCATCTTGTATGTAAATACAGTATAAGTGTAAATATATTTTTAAGTGTTTTAAGACGTTTTTTATTTACATCCAGTGAATACAACAACACGTATCATGCTAATCTAGAAATTATTTAACAAAATATTATCCAAGAGTACCTTTTTCTTCAAACCAGGAAGGAATTCTTGAAAATCTAAGGTATTACGTTTTCAGTCATAATTGGTGTAAATTGGCCCCAACAAATAAGGTCAGAGACGGTGTAAAAGGAGAGCAATTCATATTTATAAAGTTACACTTACTAAATACACAACTTGTTCAAGTTGTAACGTTTAATCGGTGAAGTCAACGTTTTTGAACAACCCAATTAAATTGGTTACATTTTAACATTTATTCCTAAATGCAAAACCGCGGACAGTCAGCAAGCCAAGGTCCGTATTCCGATCACCTAAACGATTTTATATTTTAGTGCGCCACTCGTTCTGTGATTTTGGTTCTATGATAGCGGTTAAGGGCTCAGTCTTGTTCTCAGATCGGGAACTTATCCCACAGTTAGGCCGAAGCCAAGAGACTCATCACTGCCCAGAACCGCAGAGACAATTTGTGGTCCCAACGCTCGTTGGCAGGAATCAGGTGTCCCGACGGTCGTCGGAAGGTATGGGTTCGAAATACCCAATGTCCGTTGGAAGGAAACTTAGGGTTCGGATAATTGGGAGCCTGGGTTCCCAACGCTAGTTGGCAGGGAACAGGGGTCCCGACGGGCGTCGGTAAGGTATGGTTCGAAATAACCCAACGTCCGTTGGAAGGATTGGAGGGTTTGGATAATCGGGAGCCTGGGTTCCCAACGCTAGTTGGCAGGGAACGTGGTCCCGACGGTCGTCGGTAAGGTATGGTTCGAAATAACCCAACGTCCGTTGGAAGGAAACGGAGGGATCGGATAATCGGGAGCCTGGGCTCCCAACGCTAGTTGGCAGGGAACAGGGGTCCCGACGGTCGTCGGTAAGGTATGGTTCGAAATAACCCAACGTCCGTTGGAAGGATCGGAGGGTTCGGATAATCGGGAGCCTGGGTTCCCAACGTCAGTTGGCAGGGAACGGGGTCCCGACGGTCGTCGGTAAGGTATGGTTCGAGATAACCCAACGTCCGATGGAAGGATCGGAGGGTTCGGATAATCGGGAGCCTGGGTTCCCAACGCTAGTTGGCAGGGAACGGGGTCCCGACGGTCGTCGGTAAGGTATGGTTCGAGGTAACCCAACGTCCGTTGGAAGGATCGGAGGGTTCGGATAATCGGGAGCCTGGGTTCCCAACGCTAGTTGGCAGGGAAACGGGGTTCCCGACGGTCGTCGGAAAGGTTTGTTTCGAAAGAGTGAAAGGTTGCAAGGAAATCACGGGATCGAAATTATGACCACATTGCCACTAGTACTTTCACACCAAGCCAAATAAATAATCTCAAATGTCGATTTTATGTGACCTCTGTCTAGGCCTAAACCTGAACAAAGCAATTTTTATGTATCTAAATCCGCCTACAAAATACCCAGTATAATCGCCAATCGGTCGTAGGTATTTCTTTTTATATTATTAATCCACCAAAATATCCCCAAACAACCCACAATCCTATTGTCGCTAGGTCCAGACGATCGTCTGCAAGGTCGGTTCAAATGTTGGCCAGACGGGCGTCTGTAGGAAGGAAATATACTATCGGGTTAGGGAAACAAGCAGGTTGCATAGGTGGAATAATAATTCACACATAGCTCTAAGCCAGGTGAGGCATATTCAACATGCTGAATTTAGGCAGCACAAACATGATCAGCATAAATCAGGCAATTTTAGAAACAATAATAACAACAAACAGATATTGCTAAATAAGCAGGATAAATGTAAGCTGGTATTTATATTTTGGATAGCTGAAAAGGTGAGTAAAACTTCCAAGTTACTATTTCAGTGCAGTGCAAACATGCTTCGACAGGTATGCAGCAAGCTAAGTGTCAAGCAAGTCTAAATTAGGTAATCGGTAATTGGGTTCGTTTAGGCCTAATAGTGCACTGGTATCAATCCCAGTTGAAAGTCAATAGTTCCTTGCAAAATAATAATACTCTAATTATTATCACTCTCTAAAATAATACAGACTTCCGTGACTATTTGTCTAAAAATTCAAAACTCAATCAAATTTTCGTATTCGAAATAAACAACTATTTTCTGCCAAATCAATATTATATTTTTCGGGAAATTCGTAAATCGTATTAAATACAGAGCTCAATTCTCTAATATGGGAAGTTAAATCGTCTAAGTATTAATTAGTGGTCGTAAGAGTTCGAATTTCCTACCTTAGTAGTAGCGGTGTCGCTCGGGTTCTCGCTTGTCTCAGACTAGACTGACGACTGACTGTCGTGACCGCGGCGGAGGGCAGGGGAGCGAGTTGTGACTTGTGCGCATGCGCGACTGCCTTCCCCCCCTCCGCGACACCGGGCGCCGGTCAACAATGCTCTGATGCGCAGGCCCAGACCAAGGCCTGTTCGTTACTTGAAGTTTGTGGGAACGGGACGACTGCTACTAATTTTTGGTCTCTCTGTCCATGGCACTACTGCTCCGATCATTAGAGCGGATTAATTAGGGTCAACTCGCTTGGTTCGAAATGGCACTACTGCTCCAACCGCCCGGACAGGTAGTCGCGGTACATCGAGGGAAATCGGGAATTTAAATTCCCCGTCACTTCTGCTTGACTGTTAGGCCTCCTATAAATGAACAATTGTTTTATGAGTTGTCAAGTTGGTTACGGAATAACAACAAAATGTAAACAAATTCAGTCACGAGTTTTATTGGAGCAATGAGCAAAAACTAAACCCAGATATTTTCTGATTGAATTTAGACCAATATGCGATCTCTATTGGTATCTCTCTAGTATAACACATACAAACCAACACCCCCATCGATCCACTTACTGAAAATTTATTTACAGAGTTTGAGACCTCAGGTAGCGCGGTAGGGGTTGGGTTTCCACACATGCAAAACTGTGGAATGTAACTAGACCGCCCCATTAATACGAAGAACATGTGTCAATCAAAGAAAGTAAACTGTTTCCAGTAAAAACGTCCAAAACCCATCAATTGCACTTACAGAGGGAGGAATTCCACCAGGTCCACTTAGAAATGCCGAGGCATGCCGAGGGCATTTGATAATGTTTGTTGACCTCCCGGGAAACCCTCAAACGGCAAGAAAACTGTTATGTACTTCCGCCCTTCTACGTAAAGTTCAATTACATTCTGGATTGATCATTAACACCTGAGGTTGAACTTCTTTCTCAATTCATCTGTTAAAGGTGCTGCTATACATACACGTCACGTCGCGTCCATTTTCAAAGTGAATGAAACCTGTGTAATCAAATGGAACCGGCTATACATACACGTCACGTCACGGCACGGCCCGACTCGAATGCTCTGATGAGCATACACGGCCGAATCGGCCGAATTGGGACGCGACGCGACGTGACGTGACGTGACGTGTATGTATAGCTTACACCAACGTCAACTCGGCCATTTGGCTCTTAGAAACTAGAAAATGCGAATCGATGCGAATATGTATAGCACCCCCTTAAAAATTTTAGTTTTATTTACAATACTCTAAAAACGATACCAAAAAGCGACTTTTTTACTTGGCTTGCGTTAAATGTTTAATTAATTTGAAAAATACTTGAATAAAAGTCTTATGTCACCCGTGCAACGAACGATTTTCGAAGAATAAGACATATTCGTAGAATAATATTAGGTAATAATTTAACGAACAGCCGGCGTTATTGATTTACTAGAACTAAAAGCTAAATAACTTAAAAACCGTAAATTTTAGAAAAACTATACAATTGACAAAAAAATGGCGAAATTTAATTAACTAACGGTGATATTCAGATTATAAAAATCGCACCAGCAATAATGGAGAAATTTTAAATTTTCCGAATAAAAACATGCAAATATGAGACATAATGTTCTGAGGAACCATGTTTTTATACAGAAAAGTTAAAATTTCTCCGATATTAGTGGTCCGATTATCATAATCTTCATATCAGCATTAGTTGAAGCATTGAAATATAATACAAAGATTGTTTCGTGGAATGAACTTAATTATAGATATCCCTTTAAAAATAATCTGTCATAAAATATCATAAAAAGTGAACCTGTAATCCTATACTCTTATATGAGCAATGTTATCGTCCTTTCTTGTATACTTGCTTGCTTGCTTGCTTGCTTGCTTGCTTGCTTGCTTGCTTGCTTGCACAACGATCTCAAAAACGGTTCCGAGGATTTCCTTCTAAGTCTGGAAATAAGTAATTTATTACTCAAAAACGCCTTTTATGTAGATTACTTGGCCAGAGAAAATCAATTAACGTAATAAAACGAATTTAAAAGTTGTAAAATTTTAACGTTGGCCTTATGGGTTACCGTGATGGCAACGAAAATAATCAAGAAAAGTGTAAACAAATGAAGTAATCATAACAGCTGTTTGGAATCTACAGCCATAAAGGGAAAATGCAGGAATTGGATGAAGAGTACATGGAGCAATAAAAATGTTTCCATTTATCAATTTTATGACATTGAAATATTTTATAAACTGGATGAACTCGTAAACATGAAATAACACCGAGCAAGGCTCGGTCCACCAGGTACTCGTAATTAATGGGCATTACGTAATAATTTATCATTTAAGTTACTTAAAAATCTTATGGAGCGACCGATTATGATTCTTTATTTAATAGTTTTCACTAAATCTTAATAAAATAGAAACTATTATATTACAATCTTTAAGTCTTATGGAGTGTAAATTTTCATTCGAATAAGAATTAACCAAAACCAGCCAAGTACTTTGAAGAATTCAATAAAATTCTCGACCTGTTGTTGCTTCTTTCTTACTGTTTATGAGAAAAACATGAGATACGATGGTTTTACTCTTGGGGATTGCAGCTATTGGACATCATAAAAGGGAGGAGGGGTGTTATCGACCATAAAACCTTAAACCTTAAAAGCATGAAGCAGCACAACTGTTGACCGTTGAGTTTGTTCAGAATATTATATTTAAACATTTTGTTCTAAATATGTACCCGTTGGGCGTAGTATAATGTATCAATTAAATATGAATGAAATAGTTCATATTTGATCATCTGGTGAATATTATTTAAATGAAGCAAACCTGTGTGTTCTTTGTGATCGGGTTTCCCATCCATCTTCCCATCAGCTTTTCGTTCGTTCACTACCTTGAAAAACTTTAAAAAGCAAATTTAGAGATTAAGAGCCTTAAATTAAAACAAAATATTAATCAACCCTAATATCACAATAGTTTATACAATGTCTAATGTACAAGCCCCTCTCTACAATATGTAGAGCCCGTTATTCGCCATTCGTTAATAAAATCCCAAATAACACATATTGTAAGTATAATAGCTTGTGAGTTAACCTCAGTAAACATGTTGTTAAATTGACCACCTTTGATGCCGACAAGTGCTAAAGTAATTTGAAAGGAATTTCATGAATATATGTTTTCATTATAAGAAATCCACCTAATTTATTATAAAAAAACATTCACTACAACTTAACTTATTGCACCTCCCACCACAAATGTGGGGCTACTTTATGGTTCATTGCTATTTTTACTTAAGCCAAATAGTTGAGACACTGGTTAAAAAGTTAACCACGTGAATATTTGATGAAATATTGTAAAAAGAAAAAGCTAGTAACTTCCACTGACTAACAAAGAGCAGGGTTATGGACCGTAATAATTGTTTTTAATGACATTCTGAATGTAACTATATTAATTTTAATATTTTCTTATGTTTATTAAAATTATGTTTTTAAATAAACATTCAAGGAAACAGAAATATTTTTTCAAGATTGTTACTCTGACGACCTTGCAGAATAATTGTTCCTCCACTCAGCTTTTAATTGTAGGACTATTGATTTCAGAGCAGACTAATCAAGAGTGGATGTTGATATTTTGGCAAGACTGATCTTAGGGCATCCTCCTTGGCATCTTGGCATTCGCTAAGATTGGGACTCCTTATTAAAGGTAGAATTAAATTATCATCCAAACATCCTAATTATAATCTCTTCAATTACGCTAGTTACTAATTTATTACTCGCTTAAAACATTTTAGTTTCTTTCATTTTGCTAAGGATTTATTGCAAAAAGTTGTGTTATTCACGTGTGTGGTTGGATAAAAGTGAATAGGTATTTTATTGTCACTAAAATGCTTTAACACAGTTATCGAAAACGATGCGAAATTAGGTGAATAGGGACCTATAAGAAAGGACTCGAAGCTTTAAGGACTAGGAGAGAGGGTTAAAGAGATTACGTTGGCTATAAAGTGGGAGTGACAGCGAGCGGGGAGAGTCCGACTCGTGTGGGCGGAGGGAGATTAGACCACCGGAAGTGGTCGTTAACCTGATAGATCGCGCATCGTAGGCTGACCTTCTTTTAAACTAAATAAATATTTAGCCATCAGTGGCAAAGTTTCAAAGAAAATAATTAAACGTATGTTCAATGTTACTTCCAAAGAAAAATGATTTGTAACTGCCTTTATTTACTTTTTGACAGTTCTACATTTCACTATATTGTACCGATATAAAGTGTAAAGTAATAAAAACACTTGATCACACTAAATTAAAACACCAGTAAAACTATTAAGACTATTAACAATATTTATAAACAAAAATATTTCAAAGGTATTTCTTATAGAGATGAAACTCGGCCTTGACATAAATTTTTATTTTACAATTTTACCTTGTCCATATTTAATCATTTTATTTTAATCATTCTTTATAAGACAGGTACCTCATGGAGGACGTTACCCTGAATATGAGTGAAAGATGAGTGTGATGATCGTGATGACAGTGGCGCGATCTTGTAGCTTTGTTACTGACTAAGGTTGGCACGTTCCTTAGACAAGACTGTTAATTAATAGCCCAACGACCAATGGCAGCTGGCTCCAGAAACAACCCTTCAAAAAGCTACTAACTTTTCTCGGGATCGATCCGGCTACCTACAAGTTTGTTGGCGGGCACTATAACCACTACACCAGCCAATTTTGTTTAATATTATCCAAAATGATGATGGAATTGGTTACGATTTGGTTAAATTGTAGCTAATGAATTATTGTCATGAGCCAAAATAAATGTTATTCCTTTGCATTGAAGCATATTTTAATTGCTTCAAGTATGGAATCTTTCAGCTTAAGCCCACCAGATAAAGCTAACAACACGATAATGATAGGATTAAATATAAGATTTGTTAATTAAATTATTGGATTAGACATATTATCACATTAGATTAGACAAATGTGTAATAATTTACTTTAAGAATGTCTCAATACTGAAAGACTCTGTATGCTTTATCATATCAGTTCATATGCGGATTATTTGTCTCCTTGGTACACACTTCTATAAGCACATCGCAAATTTTTGATGAAAACGTTTAAAAACACCTGAAAACCTTATTTGGATAAAAAGTAAAAATTGCATACCAGCCGTTTCTCTTATTTAAGTTTCGGGCAGTGTATGAAAAGAGGTCTGTTTTGATTTATTTAAAAAAGAGAGTTTAGTGATAAGGATAAATATGTGCTTAACAAAATACATCAATGTCTGACTTAAGTGTCTCATTTATGATTAAAAAAGTGACTCCTGCGAAATAGTGTGAAGGAATTATCAGGTGCGAAGCAAACAACTATTCAAAGCCTTATTTGACTCTTGCACTTAAAATCTTCATCGAAACACTTTTCATTTTGACAACAGACAACAATTTAAATTACCACTAATCGATTTTATCTATTTTTTCAAATCAAGTTAGACAGCTATGTTCAAGAGGATTTACCAAATTTACAATTAATACGACTAACCAAATGTGTACGCTGCTACAAAAGAATGTCGAGACAGTGACCGAGGCCGGAGTTAATTGGCCCCAATTGGTGCCTCGCGCCTCTCATTCCGCCGCCGCCTTTGACTACCCTACGCTATAGTATGGAAACGCTCGGGTCCATTTCGCTGGCCCGGCCATGTTTGAAAATCAATATTTCAAACATACCACGATTTAATACTCAATTAGTACTAACTAGTACCCGAATACTAGATTTAGTACTCCAAGCATTACCGAGTTATTAACAATAGTATGATGCCGGGCCAGGGAAATGCTAGCCCGGCCATGTCAGAAAACGCGGATTTCAACGGTGCCACGATTTAATACTCAATTAGTACTATTTAGTACCCAAGTATTAGATTTAGTACTCCAACCATTACCGAGTTATAAGCCATAACGTATTATAGAGGCCGGAAATGCCAACCCGGCTATGTAAGAAAATGCGGATTTCGACGGTGTCATTATTTAATACTCAATTAGTACTATTTAGTACCCAGGTATTAGATTTAGTACTCCAACCATTACCGAGTTATAAGCCATAACGTAATATACGGGCCGGAAAAGCCAACCCGGCTATGTAAGAAAATGCGGATTTCGACGGTGCTACGATTTAATACTCAATTAGTACTATTTAGTACCCAAGTATTAGATTTAGTACTCCAACCATTACTAATTTATAAGCCATAACGTATTATAGGGGCCGGAAATGCCAACTCGGCTATGTAAGAAAATGCGCATTTGGACGGTGCCACGATTTAATACTCAATTAGTACTATTTAGTACCCAAGTATTAGATTTAGTACTCGGGCCATTACCGAGTTATAAGCCATAACGTATTATAGGAGCCGGAAATGACAACCCGGCTATGTAAGAAAATGCGGATTTCGACTGTGCCACGATTTAATACTCAATTTGTACTATTTATTACCCAAGTATTATATTTAGTACTCCAACCATTATCGAGTTATAAGCCATAACGTATTATGGGGGCCGGAAATGCCAACACGGCTATGTAAGAAAAGCGGATTTCAACGGTGCCACGATTTAATACTCAATTAGTACTATTTAGTACCCAAGTATTAGATTTAGTACTCCAACCATTACCGGGTTATAAGCCATAACGTATTATGGGGGCCGGAAATGCCAACCCTATGTAGGGAAATGCGTATTTCAACAGCGCCAATAACTCGGCTAATAATTTGGTAATGGGTGGAGTCCTAAATCTAATACTCGGGTACTAAATAGTACTAATTGAGTATTAAATCGTGGCACCGTCGAAATCCGCATTTTCTTACTTAGCCGTGTTGGCATTTCCGGCCCCCATAATACGTTATGGGTTATAACTCGTTAATGGGTGGAGTACTAAATCTAATACTTGGGTACTAAATAGTACTAATTGAGTATTAAATCGTGGCACCGTCGAAATCCGCATTTTCTTACATAGCCGGGTTGGCATTTCCGGCCCCTGCAATACGTTATGGCTTATAACTCGGTAATGGTTGGAGTACTAAATCTAATACTTGGGTACTAAATAGTACTAATTGAGTATTAAATCGTGGCACCGTTGAAATCCGCGTTTTCTGACATGGCCGGGCTAGCATTTCCCTGGCCCGGCATCATACTATTGTTAATAACTCGGTAATGCTTGGAGTACTAAATCTAGTATTCGGGTACTAGTTAGTACTAATTGAGTATTAAATCGTGGTATGTTTGAAATATTGATTTTCAAACATGGTCGGGCCAGCGAAATGGACCCGAAACGCTCGCTGAGTGTTAAACACCGCATGCGTCACTGCGCGTTGTTGATTGAAGCAAGAAATAAAGTCAATAGCTGAACGTTTACCTCTACTAAACTGCTTTTTAATTGAACACTACTTAAAACGATAATCTTAATAATTAGGCCTATATATATAGTTAGTTTGTTTAAGGAAGTCGCACCATTACTTAAATTTAAAACTTGTGTAAACAAAAGTTATAACCATTAAAAACATCACAAAATGTTTATCGTATTGAAAATGATCAAGAGGTTGCAATAATGTATTTAGGATTATGTTTTGGACAGCTACTGACATTGCTCAAAGCTTAGGTGATTCATTTTTACATGTATATTTTAAAAAATGTAATTGCTATCCGGGATTTTATAAAAAAAAAAACGTAAGTTGCATTGATAAAATGATACCCAAACAAGGTAGGACCTCAAAGACTTTACATACAAGAAAATTTATTTTAATCATCAACAATTTTTTACTTCTACATAACATACTATTATAAAGCCTATACAATCTAAATAACAACAAAGAAAACTCGTTAAGCTGGAAAGCAAAGACCCCTTTTCAATCTCAATGCTTGTAAAGTATAGGTTACCTCTAGCTCAGAAGAGCTGTGTTTCTTATATATTGATTATAACAGTTTGACATGTTAAAAACCCTCAAAAGACTTTCAGTGAAACTATCAGCTCGTTGAAATGTGCTGTGACTTAATAAAAAGGCGAAGCTAAAAAGAAGCTGAAAGACTGCTCGGAGGAATATATAAATCTATACAGTTTGGATGAAATACAATTTTATTACATCGTTTTACTACAACTTGAAGATAAGATCCCCAGTATTGTAATTTTTTCATAAAGTAGTTAGGCCTACATAATTACACAATATTTTAGAACATACAGGATTTACCTATACAACTTAGCTTTAAATTTTCATAATAGACACAATTACTTTTAAATAAATTTACCCAAATTACTCTTACCTGCAAGATTGAATATAATTTTATCATACATTTTATACGCGGTGGTTTATGCTGTATTTTAAGATATTCGAAGTTACAAAGTTTGCTCCACTACCCGACGGTACTGTTGGGACAACTGTTTTGTTATGAATGCCTTCAGGATTTGCACAACTCCCAAGACCTTGAAGTTCTATAGTCGACAACTTGCCTAACTATACGATAGTTGGTGGAAAACTAATATTGTTAAATTGCCATTCTGTCATCTTCCCATTACAATGATTTTTTTAAACTGACTTATCAAGAGTAATTTACGTAGATCGATAAAAAAACCTAAAATGTTAAAAAATGACTTTTGAAAGTACTTAGTAAGTATAAAAATATTGTACTATTTTATTCAGTTTAGGAACTCAAGGTATGTGCACAAGATAACAGTAGGCGTATATGCCCGAGAATATTTCACTTGTTGGTTTTATGAAAATACTATTTGAAATATTGATGCCATCCTCGCATGTACTCAGATATGAACTCAAATAAAATATTAAATTACTCAATGGAAGTACTCAAAACTGCCAGTACTCTGTGGATGTACAGGTCCATTTGTTGGGATAAATTATGAAAACTCTTTCGAGTACGTTTTTGCTAATTTGATAAAGTGATTTGCAAAGTAAACGAACAGCTGAAGTGGGTCATATTTGGCAATCATAAACATGGAATCTCGTTTGCATTAATTACACAATGGTCAAATGTACCGTCGAAATAAACGATTCTATGTTGCCACCCACGACATATTCTCTCCCTCAAGAACACGATATAATGTGTAACTCCAGATTTGTGTAAATGCGTTATTAATTCAGATTAATTAAATATGTTATTTTTAAGAGCAATGATTAGAGCTGGAAATAAATTCGTCAACTAATTTATAATTATGGTTAAAAATAGATTTTATGTGCAGGCCTAGTATTGAGTTGTTTGTAAAAAAAATTGTCTTGCAAGAGTAGGCTATAAATTATTATCATGTTTTAATATATGGAGCAGTAATAATTTCTGTCCTAAGTCCAATCGGAGGATTCGGAGAAACATTTAACTTAGTGTTAATGAGTAATTTTCAGATATAAAGCAATTCAGCGTGGACTTACTCTTTGGGATACTTCCTGTTCAAACATGCAAAAAATATTTTCGTGAATTTACAATACACATTTGAAACATGTATATAATAACGTATCAAGTAACTAAGGAAAAACATGTCCTTAGCAAATTAATCTATAAAAAATGCCTTTTCCATGCTACAATTATCATTCAGTTAGATCGATGTCCTTGGAATCCACCATTACTTTTAAACCACCCATAGTTTATAGTTTATTAAAGCTTATTAAAGCTTATTATATTCATAATATTCATGTTTAATGACATGATATTCTTAATACTCATGCTTTTAAATTGTGTTCGTCATAATGAAATATTTTGTAAATATCACAAAGATTACATATTTTAGAAGGTAAACTAAATAATCTAGGTAGTGTAACCGTCTAGAAAAGTTTAAATGGAATCCTAAACAGTTTGCTGGGTTTGTAATTTTATCCGTCATATTCAGGAATACTTACACTGTAATGTTTAGGATTCAACCCATATTATTTTGTGTCCAAATACATGTGTGTTTAGTAAATATTGGCATATATCTTTAACTACCAATAATAGGATCGACTCTTATTTTGGAATAAACTTTAAATTCAAATGTAATATATTCTAATGTTAGAAGGTAATCTTTAACTTATACTTTGAAATTAAATAACTAGTAAAATCATAGATTTAAAGTAAAATAAAATCCTTCACTCTAATATGAGCATGCTTGCTTGCTAGCTTGCACAATTATCTCAAACAATTTTGAAGATTCCGTCACAAGTTTGGAGTTACGTTGTTTTTGATGTAAAAGGGTGTTTCATTCAAGTCAATTGGGCAGGTAAAACATAACTACATAAAGCTTTAATATTAAAACTGTAAAACTTTTAATATATGGGTTGATAAATTCTCAATGGAAATCATAATGAAGAATGTAATGTAAAATTTAAACATAGCACTAAAGCTATGACTTCGAATTTGTATTTACTACCCTGATTTGTATCATATACAAATCAGGGTAGTAAATACAAATTCGAAAACATTGATACCTTAAAAAATTAGTATTTATTCTTAATATTCCCCCAAAATATAGCTCTGAACTATATTGGTTCATGATGAGTCAAACCTTTAGCATTATACCTCTTAGGGAAAAAATACCGACTATTAAGTTAGTTTTGGCCACTTAAAATACACAGATTGTTGTTCCCAAAACGAGGCGATCTACACAATATTTTAGGAAGAAAATCTATTATACTACAAAAAACAGACTTAGTGACTCCCGTACTAATTCTACGCAGGTGTAAGGAGATTGTCTTTTGCACGAATAAATGTTATGCCGCAAGGAAGCTCACAGCAAAACTTTTAGCGTTAATAAATGTGTCATATGTATTAAAGTTATTTAGTACATTAGTATTTAGTTACATTAGCTATTTACATTAGTTAGTTACATCATATATTAGTAAAAAAATCCAAAAAACCTATTTCGATAACCTACAGTTTGAAGTAAACTAAAAACTTAATTTTAAGAAACGAAATAATTTATTACCAAATCTAATCGATCAAAAGCAACCCTAATCTATTTTTAACTGTATGCTCAGAAATTTCATTTCACATTATTACATTTGTTTAGCTTTTATTCACTAAACGCTAGTGGTTATCAGGTGAGTTTTGGAAAACACGATCAGTTTTGGTGTTTCCATCAGTATTTATGTTCAATATATATCATCTATACTTTCTTCGCATAAATTTAAGTGGTAATGTCCTTGTATTTACAAAAATAAACTTTGATATTTTTTACAGGTGTTCCTAGAATAGTTTTGATATTTTAATTACCCAGCACGATATAATAGAATTTAAAAACACAAGTTTGCATTTCATGTCGTACAACGAAACGTTTCCGAGACCCCTAAGGGCGGTTTTTATAAAAGATAACAATATTGTGTAAAACCCTCTCACTACGTGGGTTTTACTGTATTCGTGGAATCGTAAAAATATGTTTTCATGGTGAAGTCGTTTAGTCCCTTGAAGTTAACTTTAATGTTAACTTAAAGCTCCCTTAACGTTTTAGTATTTATTTTAAATGTAAATTTTTAAAAAATATAATAAGGTATGTAAGCAAAAGGCTTAAATATTTTGAAAAAAAGACGTTATGAACGAATTTCTGGTTTTAGTTATAGCAGCTTTAGGCAAAGTCATAAAATGATAAAGTATTAATTATGCGAGACCTGATTTAATTAGGAATGAAATAATCAAGTGTCTAAGGTATTGTATCGATTAAAAAGCTTAATATCTGATTATATTTGTAAAAAATACTTTTACTGTTAAATGACACCAATTTCAGTTCAAATATATATTACATATTTCGATTTAGTTGTCAATCTTAGGTAGGTTGATTTTGAAAATACTCTAATATATCAAAGCGACTTGGATGAGTTAAAAACTGAGATACTAATTATACAATAGCTTTTTGAACTACAACTGTAATATTAAGTACAATATAACCATAATTTTTTGAAAAGTTTCCCATTTCGATGTAAAAACAGCAGAATAAATAGAAATTTTATCTCATTACTTTTAATTTATCTTCTAATTAAAAACCAGACATTTTAATCCAACCTAATTGACACACGTTGAGGAATAATTTATATAAAAATAAAGAGGAAACACTAATGCTCGGTTCCATGAACGAAAGTATAAAGAAGCACAGGATGAGGCCGGGGCAGAGCGGCGTCAGTAAACTATAAATTATTTCCAAAACAAACGCAACCCTGGCAACGGGCTTCGTAATGAGGAGATAAAATCCCTTGCGGGAAATCATCTTACCTTTCTGCCCGTGTACACGATACTTTGCTAAAACAAGCTTTTTGGTAAATTTAGCGGGATAGAGGTATTTCTCATTTAAAGTGTAAAGGTAGGGCTCAAGGAGCTTGAAAATATCTGTAATGGAGTTTATATACCTTGTAATTAGCAGTGATTTAGGATTAATTACTGGACAACTACAGTTAATAAAAAATATTAATATTAAATAAGGACTATTCATATAGTCCTTACCGCCAATGACATGATATCAAAACTGATAAAATATTATTTTTACGTATCCGAAGAATCGTCCCAATAAATTGTTAAATGTTTGAATCGATGTTCTGGATTTAAGGTTATAGATAGTTTGATTTTCATGTACTGCATACGGAAATTAACTATCAACACGAATGAAAACTCCTTATAAATATTCAAAACAACTTATATAAACCCACAACTTCACGGGTACGTCTGCAGTATGAATTTAATATGTGCTGACAGCATCTAACACTGATTATATATCTAGTAATATTTGATTATTACCATTGACAATCATATAAGTTACATAAGCTTCTTACATGTATAAATGGAATTTTAAATCTCATGTTCTATATTCATCAAAATTCTCCATATCTTTAGCTTTGAGAATTAAGAAGTGCATAAGGCGATATGTTTAGAACCTAATAAACGCTGTGAGCGTTTGTGTATGCCAGAGATACAATTTTTCAGTACCATTTTACTGTTTGTATTTTGGCGTGGAGATATGGGGAGCAACTTCACTCGGTGTCCTACCCAGTGCAGCAAAACATTCTGGCATCTTCTTCGTCTGGTCAGACCATTTAATATTTATTCACAATTCTTACTTTACACACACACACACACACACACAACCAAACAAATATATATACCTTACACAACGCTTACTTAACCTGCTCCTCTCCCTCTGCTCTTCTCAGGTCGTTTACTCGTTTACCCCTAAAGTAGGCCAGCCTGGGGTCATGTGAACCGTACTGACTTTGCTTGGTTATAGTTACAGACGGTGCTGGTATAGTTAAAACGGACATGGTGTCATGAATGGTTCCACTAGGATACCTGGCAGCCTCTTGCAGTAAACCGTCTTGCTTGAACATGCTGAGCTCTACCCGGCCTACATTTAGCTACCAAGCTTCTTTAGGGATCAACAAATCAGCAACTACTTCACTTCAGTGAGCTCACGAGTGAAGAACTGAGATTTGAAGGCGCTAGGCAGTAGCCAATGCTATCAGTAAAGGGACGCACGGCGTGTTCCATCGTTTTGGTCCGGAAAACGTGACCCCAACAGAATAACAACAGGAGGATCAACCGAAGCAGTTGGATATAACCTCAACATGGAAGTAGGAGGATCATCTGGTCACAGGAATCATTTGAATGAGTAGTGTATTAACCCACCGGTATCTCCGTTTCTAGGAATTGGGGATCAACAAAGAAAAGACATAATAAAGCCATGAAAAAATATTATAGGAGAAAGAAAGATAGCATCGGTGGCACGGCCATAGTGCTAATTCTTTTCTGGTATCGGCATCAGAATTAATTAAATGTATTTCATTAGATTTAAGCGTTTTATAATTTATATTTGTTATATTGATCGAGTAATAATGGCGGATCATTAATATTCTTGCTGAAAAGGGGTTGTGCCATACATAATCGAAGGCAATTAAAATAAAGTCAATATAATAAGTGTACACTAGAGATCGCAGTGGTCGAAAATTCGAGCAATTTTCAAATCGAGGAATAGGGATAGGGATAACTAATTTTGAAAATGATCCATGCAGATACCAATGCGTAATTTATAAATACGCTTCCTATGGGACACATTTTCCATATAAACACACAATATAACCAAACGGGAACCGAAAGCAAAAGAGAAAGAGTAATTCTTAGACTCCTTTTTTATCTCACCTCTAGCGCATATATGGCATAGTTCATATTCTGGATTAGTAATTATTATTTTAATAAGATTCCACGTTTATTATTTAAGACTGAACCGAGTATTGCCTCAGATAAAAGTAAAAATTCAGTCATCAGTTTATCCCGCACACCTAACACAGTTCTCTCTCTTTCTCCCTCCTTTCATTCCTTAAATTTCCCTACTCTCTACTTCCCTTTCCTTCTACCTTCTCCCCTCCTCCCTCCTTTTCACTTTCATTCTCTTCTTACCACCTCCCCTCCCTCCTTTTCTACCCTTCTGACTCTTCTCTCCTCCTCTCTCTTCCTATTATCACCATCACTAAAATTTGATATTTTATCGATTCTCCACCAATAAAAATCACAATTTGAATGTACCGTCCAGTAGTACTCCAGTTGCAAGTAAGTTAGTACTCTGGATGGTATGGAGACTCAATGCACTTTTTTCCTTTTTATCAGCAAATCTTAATCTGTTCACCCTTTATAAGCGAGAAATTTTTATTTGACTGTGACATCGTCAACCTTTTCCATAAAAGTCCTGATTTCCATAAAATACTGTAACACTGAAAACGCTAAAAATAAAAACTATAAAATAATTCGTTAATTTATGACTTGCATACTTAAATAGTAATGGCAAGAATTTACCTTTTGTTTGTTATTGTTTTGGTTTTATATTTCATCAGATTACAGAAAAAAACAACGTATATTTTTACCCACTTTTTGCACTGATATGTGACTCTACATTTAATCTTTACTCTACGAAAAGAGGATATGATAACAGCTACATATGATGCTAACTTTGTTTCAGTTGGTTGTTATTATATCACCGAAACAGCATTTCAAAAGGCCGATGTTAATTTTTTTGAAATTTTAAATTCAATATTCCACAGATCTAAAAGACTAACACAGACCTACAATGGTCTTGGTGCCGAGACTTTTTGAGCTGATTCTTAGTGAAATTGGTGCACTGAATCCAAATTTGGCATTCGTTTTCCTCTACCAGCTATAGTTGTTGAGGTATATAAATGCGTGATTTACCTCTTACAACATAATTGCTCAAATACATGTGCAGGTTAATAGCAGGTAAAAAAAGGGATATTAAAATTATTTACAAATAAAATTTCAAATCAATACAATCATTTAGACATACACGATTTAAATAATCACTTTGCAACTAAAGTTAATATAATGTTGGTTTTTTTTCTAAGACAAACCAATTACACTTCAATTAGACTCTATTTCACTCTTCGGAAGTTTCTTTGCGTGACTTTTGTGAATGCCTCTTTGAACATTCTCATTTTAGGTTCCAGCAGTAATCTGCCATCATGTGGGAATCGTATCTTCTTTGGTATAGCGGTCCCCCATAGATATTATGTCCCGATGATATCGTTCACCTTGCTTTTAGCTCATACTACCTCAATTGTGCGCGAAACGGTCCAAATGACTATCTAAAATAGTGGACTATAATGCTCATATTACTTCCAAGTGTCTTTAAGTTAGTGAGCATGTTGTTCACCAGTTCAACATACTTTTCAGCTCTTTTGTTTCCTAGGAAGTTCTGGACAACTTCTACAAATGAGGACCTTGCTTCATTCCGCTCATTGCCACTCTACCTCATTCATGGACTCCACAAAAGCGTGATTTTTTATTCAGGCCTTAATTGTGGGCCATAAAATATTTCAGATTTTAGTTTCTCTGTGCTTATGTAGGGACATTTTGGACTTATATACACAAAGCTGAGCCCATCCTTATAGAGAGCTTTCACAAACTGCTTCATCAGCTTGATATGCAATGGTGGGAGGATAATTTTCTCACGCCCAACAATAGGCTTGTTAATATTATTTATTTTACCAACAACCATACTTTCTCATTGACCTCTCTGTTTTTGGTCCAATGGTTTGTCTTGTCACGGTTATCCCACAGATTAGATTCTTCCTCAGTCTCACAAAAAAATCAGCAGCTGGTGAAAATCTTGAACAGGTATTTCCTTGGAATGAGGACCTGTCCGTCTTGCTGAGGACAAATCAGGATATGTCCACTTGCTCCGATTGATTTTATTAATTCCCCTAACATTTACTAAGCAGAAATAACAGTCATTGATGTGGTTGTTGGTTTCCTACAAACCACTGGAACACAAAACTTAAGACTTCTTCTTTTTCGTATTGTCCATTGTCGTAAGTGTTCAGTACATATTTTGCATAAAATATGCGGTGCCCTTGCCTTGTCTTGGTTCACGGGGCATATCAAAATAATCATGATACAATCGTTTCACAAAATCATCAACAGTTTTTTTTCAATGTATACTTACCACGGATGTAACAAAATACTTCCGGATGGTTAACACAACTCGTCTTAACTCATTTTATTCTGTTAAATTTAAATAATAAATACAAACACTCATGGCAATATCCAAACTATCAGTTTCCTAAGCAACCTCAAAAATCACGCAGTCACTCTGCACAACGACAATTAAACTCAATACATAAAGGACAACAGAGGGCAAATAAGGAGTCTAGCTATCCTTATCTCTAATACTGAATTAAGAAGAAAGTCAGTGTTATCGAGTAAATTTGTCTGGAAGTAATATGATTAGTTTGAATGTATTATTGATAGACAGCAGCACTGATGATGAAAATTAGTTGTGCGTGTCAAAAGTACACCATAGCAAAAATCAGTTAAAATGATTTTCCGGTAGGTAAATCATACTGAAACATGTTTTTACAATTATGACCAGGTGTTATTATTTTTTAATTCCAACAAACAATTAAATAAAACCAGTTTAATATTCTAAATCAATGAAAAAACGTGCTTAAATAATTCATTTACACATATATTTTGGATCGTGTTATCTATATCATAGGTATTCCAATTGAAATAACACTACGAGTAAGGTATGCTGAAGCTAAAAAAGTAAAGCTGATAGAGGAAAACGGATTGCATTACTGGAATCAGTGCCCCAAATATAGTAAAAATCAGCTTTTAGGCACCAAAAGAAATATTTTTTGTGGTCCTGTGTAATATACATTACAATGGGATTCTGCACATCTACAGAAAAATACAATTCTATCGGTGTGCTTAGATTTTCGCTACGATGCACAATGGCTGAGAAAAAAGGAGGGAAAAAACCTAATGGAAAAAATGCTTGTCTATTGATATAAAGATGAAAACTAGACAATTCCACACCATCAAAATCAAATAGGCTATTTATCGTTCCTTAAAACTATAAGTACAATTAAATAAACATCGCTAATAGCTAGTTTAGTTCAAACTACTTATTCGCATCTGCCGAACGACCTACGATAGATTATTAACAATTATACTTTTTTATAAAGTTCTGGATTTAACTACTTCTTACCACTGGAAGGGATTTTCTGGTATATTGACATAAATTATAAAAATAATTTAATTGATGAAGAAAAAAGTTTACAAATGAGAATGAATATTAAAATAATCAACTTTTCGTCTAGTTTGGCTGAATATGAATACCAAACCTTTACATACATATCAATTCATCGATCTCTTTCATCGTACTGACTGAGTTACTCTTACAGTGACACAACTACTTTATTCGAAAATCTTCAAGACAATATTAATCACTAACAACGTACTTACAATAAACTTTCTGTATGATGATAAATTTTAAAAAAGCTATTTGCAATTGGTCAAAAATATTTATCGAAATCTGCAATTATTGGAATCGAACTAATTACGTTCGTTCTTTTTTATCAACAGTTTCGTAACTTGGCAAAACCTTATGCAGTAGTTGATCACCAAACCCTCCTTTTACACATTCCTTGTGATTTTACTTAGTGAAGAATCCGAGGTAACATTCCGAATAATTGACATATTTACAGGCACTATAGCTGCAAATAAAGCTCGTATTGGTCAGAAATATTTATTCATACTATATTTTTAATATAGTATAATATGAGGGCAGTGTTATACCTTTGCTGAAAACCATACTACAAAACGCTGCACGTGCTAACATAATATATTGGTGTTAATTTTAGATTTTTAATACAATCCTAAAAAAAAACACCCATGTGATTTGTTATTCACATTTATTTTACTTAAATACTTACAAAATTTATGATTATTTGATGAATAAATTAATCGATCAAAATATATTCTCCCATTGACGCGTTAACTGAATAGTTTTGCTGTGGTATTGAATAAATTAAATACGGTTAAAACCTTGGGATATCTATGCTATGTCGAGTACAAAGCCTGTACTTTAAGTAAATTGAAAATAGCGTTTGCCAAGGGAGAATAATGCGCCGCTCTGCCATCTTGGATTATGTTTTTGGCAGCCGCAGTCTTAAAGATTTCTTACCGAAAGCTTTTCTCTTCCTTATGTGATATTACGACTACTGGCAGTATTATATATCACGTCTGCCTCCATTTTACCATGTATAAGTATTTTAAATAAATATGATATTTTAATACAAGATTAAATTTAGTTTCTCAAACCACTAAAGTATTTTTTTTTTCTAAATGTTCATTTTGTAATTACCTTGATTTCAACAACGGTTTCTCCAACATAAATCCATTTATTCTTTAATTAAATGCGTTCAAGGGCTGAATAAGATAATAAAAACAAAAATCTAATCGCTGATCCTTTCAATAGCGCTTTATAAATAAATAGTATAGAATTTTTATAGTATAGTAGGTTGATATTTTTATAGTATAGTAGGTTAATTACATTGACCTAATTCAAATTAGTTATAAAGTCTTGAAGTTACGTCTTATCGTTTACATTCTGTATAAGGGCATAGTTTAAAAATATTACTTTCTCGTCGAAAGAAACTTATTCACAAAAAATTAAATTAAATCATGTTTGCTTGTCAATTTGAATGGAGGTACATATCTTGTAACAGGAAACTAATACCATGTTTATTATTTAATACAAATCCTTAATTACCGATTTATCTCCATTAAAGCACAAAGGTTTTAAACTTTAAGTTGGCTCTGCAATTTGTAAAAAGTAGAACACGAAAACGATCTGCTCCACAACTTTGCATATCAAAAATTATTACTCTATCCTGTATGTGTTGTTACTCAAACCAAATTTTACAAGTTTTGCATAAAACTGTTATTGTTGTTTTTGGATTTGATCCAGTTAATGCACACTAAATGTCTAATGTCTGAACTAATAACTGCACATTATTAGTTATTAGTGTGCATATGTGCACACTAATGCACAGACATGCACTAATAACTCTAATAACATAACACTAATAATATAACTATTAGTTATTAGTTATTAGTGTGCAGTTATTAATGTGTATGTCTAATCTAATACACACTAAATGTCTGAACCAATATACAGTTATTAGTTCAGACATTTAGTGTGCATTAGATTTTCACTTCAGCTGTTAATAGATATCGACGTCGATAGTGTAAAAGGTCTCCATTTATATTTCCTATTAGGGGATTCTAAACATACCTAGGTGATGCTTGATAACACTTTTATTTCCAAAGGTTTATATAAGATTTATATTTGTAGTATTCTAGCTTTAAGATTTTGTTTGGTTTGCAATGTAGTGGGCAAAATTTTAGTTAAATCTATTTCGAAAAAGGACCACAAAAATAATTGTATTGGGTGGGATAATGGAAGAGTATCTTGAAAATACTCCTAACAATGTGGAAGAGTAATTTATTACAGAATTTAATCTTTAAGGTCTTAACCATACCGAACTTGTCAATAAAATTAATATATTATAGCTTTCGGCAAATATCTATGCATGTGATAAGCCAATTATTTTCTAGCTGATCTTGGCAGGATTAGGATTATAAAAATTATACATTTAATATTACTTTTGATGATACATCTTGTTTTATAACACATGTTGAAAATTATTGTCAATTTGGCTTTAGAAAAAGTAAATAACACTGTTTACTTGCGAAGCTGGAATCTACAAGTGACATTGTCATCGGACTTTATCTTGAAATTGTGTTTTCTTCAATTGTTATATAAATTTATTTTTCAGTTTTAGTCATGATTAATTTTTAATTAGAAAAATTATTGTCGGCACAAGTCTGTAAGTGGACCTTTATATACTACAATGAATTATCGTAATAAAACAAATAGTATAACCTATCAATTTTTAATTCTCTTTCAAAATAATAGAACTAAAATTAAAGCTTAAAAGTGAGATTAAGATTGGGCATGTTAATTTCTTTCTTTGGTTAGCCGCGAAACTGCAGCCCTAATGTAACGGCTTCTGGAATATATTACAAAGCATACATTTATTAAGTACTAAAACTAATTTAACTCAGCTGGTGTAATGTAATGTAAAACTAATTAAAACTAAAGTTATTCTTTAAAAAACGATTTATATTATTAAAAAAATAGCTTTATAAAATTTAGCCCCACTCAGTGCAAAAATGTGATCACTAATTTCAAAAATGATACCAATTGTTAGTGCCTCATTAGCACTGGTTAGTCCTGTAATCCCCATCGTTAGTGCTCTTATGGTTCATAAAGTTTTAAAGTCCCCCCCCCCGATTTTAATTATAATTCTTGAACCATAGGAGCACTAACTATGGGGATCAGAGCACTAATCAGCAGTAACAAAGCACTGATTGATATAGTTTTCGACATTAGTGGTGAAGAATGTTGCACTAGGTGGTGCTAATTTTTATAAAGTTGGCACCCCAAAGTTTTTTAATTATATGTCTTGAACCGTAAGTGCACTAACAATGGGGGTTAGAGCACTGACCTGCATTAACGATTGATATAATTTTCGACATTAATGCTCAAAGTTTAGCTCGGGTGGGGCTAAATTTTGTATAGTTGCCCCCCCCAACAGTTTTATTATAATAACTCTTGCACCATAAGAGCACTAACGATTGGGTTTAGAGCACTAACAAGCCCTAACGAAGCACTATCGATCGGTATCATTTTTGACATTTAATGCACTAATTTAGTGCTAAAAGTTTTGCTTTAGGAGGGGCTAACTTTTATAATGTTGCCTCCCCCCACAGTTTTTAAATTATAACTCTTGAACCATAAGATTAATAACAGTGGTGATTGAAGCACTAACACAAAGCACTAACAATTTATATAATTTTCCTTATTTTTTCTTAAACATTTTGCACTAGGTAAGGCTAACTTTTATATTGTTGGCTCCCCCACGGTTTTTTGAAATTATAACTCTTGAACTGTAAGAGCACTAAAGATGGAAATTAGAGTACTAACAAGCACTAAAGAAGCACTAACGATTGGTATAATTTTGAAATTAGTGCTCAAATTTTTGCACTGGGTGGGGCTAACTTTTATAAATTTGGCACCCCCACAGGTTTTTTATTATAACTTTTGAACCAAAAGATCACTAACGATGATGATTAGAACAACAACCAGCACTAACGAAGTGGTCCAATTTGTTGGGTAGTGATCAATAGGGGGCCAACTTTACGGACCCCGGGGGTATAATAGTGTTGGTAGTGATTATCTACATTTTCATATCTTCTTTGGATTATTTCTAAGAGATGATAAGTTTATTCTATCTCTACAACGCCAGAAAACATATAGTCACATTAATATGACGTTTTCTTGATAAATTTTGGGTTAAGTTTTGATTTTGGTTGCCTCTTATGTTTGGGGTTCTGAATCCAAACCGTAGTTGTTTCCAGAAAATTCCGTGACGTAATATCTAAAAAATGTAAAAAAAGCAAAAACTAACAATTTTTCGATTTTTTTATAACACGAAATCTGTAAACTTTATATGATAAACTCTGCTATGAAAAAATGTTTTTAAATTCCTTCAAGATACATTATTTGCTTATACTTTTATGACAAAGCGTATGTTAAGCCTTGCTAATTGAAAAATTTGTAATTATTTCTACTCGAACAAATGTTTTTATAGGGAGTAAGATATACCCATTTTTATTGTGGTAAGTCCTCGGCTCAAGGCTTTTCATATTGATATCCCCAGACCCCAACAACTCCATCCCTTCAAAATCTTTCTAAACGTAAATGCTGTATAAATATAAATTTAAAAATTATTTTTTTATACAAAAAAACCGTCACAAATTAGTTCAATTACTTTCTAACTCTGTGCATACATAAAACATATAATGCAATCCATCCAGTTAAAATAATGACCAGATTGGACAAATCTTAGATGTAAAGGTTAAATTTTTTGGAGTGGTTTCTTTTACTAATTTCGTGATTCAAAAGTGGGTGTTTTGGGGGATATTAGTAATTTTTACGGATAAAACTATTAATTTTTATTTATGATTCGTGCTTGAATTAGCTTACGAATAATCATTTTTTTCCTGAATCATTACTATCTCACATAGTCACTGACATATCAATACATTGATATACATAGTTTTATGAGGTAACCTAACCTAATGACGAATCATTAAATAAATTTCCCACTTTACTCCGTGAGAATTGACCAATGTAGCTAGTTTTGGTTTAACAGATCAAAATAAATAATATGTGCTTAATGCATGTACAATCTTTGAACGTAATCGGACTATTTTCACGAGAATTGTCTTCTTTAATGAAAAAAAATTAAATTTAAGTTTATAGAACTATATATGTATATGTAGAAGAATTTGAATAGTTAGTACTTTAGGTCTGGGGACATCAAAGTGAAAAATTATAATAGCCTTGTGCCGAGGCCTTACTATAATCCACAAGGGAATAGAGTAATTTGGTAAATTAGGTGATATGGCAAATTAGTTCATATGACAAATCATTCAATCCGCAGCCCTGCTCTATGTACGCTTTGACGTAAAAAGAAGAACAAGTAGTTTATCTTGTTGGAAATTTAACGCACTTCATTTTTGTATATAAATGTTTACCACATAGCCTATAATTTACGTTTTACAAATTATAAGCAAAAATTCGTAAGACTCGAGTAATTATTCTATTTAACTTTTCCCGTTTTTGATAATTTTGAGTCCCGAACATGTGTTAACGACCATCAGATTTGGATTCAGCGCCACAAAAACATAAGAAATAAACCAAATCATGCTTAAACTAAAACTTTCCTACGAAATGTTTTTTTGAAGACAGTTTTACTGGACCAATAACAGTACTAGTTAAACAGTTTATCTTTATTTAATAATCAGAGAATAAATTCAAATCGGTAAATTTGTTATGCCCAGAGTAAATAAAGTTTTACCAAGGTGAAGTTTTTTGTTAGTACGTTGTGCTAACCTGCTAATGTTTTATAAAACTAAATCACTTTATAATTCATGCCGGATGCAACAGAAAAAAGAGATATGCCTTTGACACTTCTTTAAACCTTTGATAGCTGATAAATCCCGGCCATTACACGTTTTACCGGTCAGTGAGACATTTTGCAGCGACGCTTGATCAGAGTGGATCATAACGGCGTGAAAGGCTGCCAAGTGGAACTATAAATTGTTGCCAGGCGATATTGGATAACACGTCGTCGTAGGTGGGAGCGCAATGTGAGATTAAAGTTTTCACTCACTGACTAAAATACCTTTACACGACTTTCAGAGTTGTGTTTTGTTTTAAAAGATTTATAATTTTCCTTTTTAGTATTTTAAATTTGGTCAGGTTTGAGGGCTTATTATATAATTGTAATTAATTACACAGTCGACAATGATTATACCTAGACGATCCTAAAATTGCATCCAATATGTTTTTTAGATAACAGTTTATTAAGTAATCAATCATTTTTGACATTAAAAAGTTACATAATATAGAGGATTTTGGGTTACAGGAGTTGTTCTCCAACTTATGTAGGTTGATATGTAATACTGCATTTTATAGGGTTAAACAAACTTTGTGTGACTAACACAAACACACGTAAGCTTTGGTTTAAAAATAATGAGTGCGATCGACATAAACATACATATATATATATATAATCCAAAAACCATTCACTGACTGACTGGATGACTGAAAGCAGTTTCTCAAAAACTATAAGGCTTAGAGCCATGAAACTTGACACAAATATTCTCTTTAGGCTTTATTTGCGTACTAAGAAAGAGGTTTGCATATTTTCTTTTATAAGGCTTGAATATGGTATATTACGGAACTCAAAATGGCACACATTTTTAGCTTTCAAAGCTTACTTTCTCAAAAACTACAAGACTTTGGGTTATGAAACATGGCATACACATTCTTTATAGGCTCTAGATGCAAGGAAAGAAAGGTTTTTAAGATATTTTCTTTCAGATGGCTAAACTGTAGTGTGTTATAAAGTTCAAAATGGCGGCTATTTCAGTTTTTGAAACATTGGATGGGAGCCTGTAGAATATTTTCAGGGGGTAGGAAAGGTACGAGTTCCAATACCTAAAAAAGGTGCGTCTGATAAATACGTTTTTGGCCAAGGCACTTACCGTCTACGAGGTACAGTCAAAAGGTTCCCGGAATGAATTTTTGTAGACTTTTAGCGTGATCGCCAGTGGGAAATTCGTCTTGCAGTAGTTGGTACGACTCCTGGTGAGGGCATATCGGTAGTAGGGGTGTAGCTGACTTTCCGTAGTGCAGCATTGGAAAGCGCTTTCCATGTACCTGCAAGCCTAAGTTGTCGATGTTGTTTGTTGAGTGAACAATTTTGATGCATGTTCAAATTATCATGAAGGATCGTGTGAACACTTCCATGTGCTAAATTTACCTGAAATGCTACTCGTATATACTTTACTTACAGTTTTCCGCCTATTTTAAGAAACGCGCTAAATTCAGATTGATGTTAAGTCGAAAACCTGCCATTACCATTTTTTTGTTTTATATCCACCGTTTTCTCTCATTCTCTGTGTTGGCAAATGGTAGGAAACTAATTCATAACATTTGCTAATCATGAAGGAAACATGTTTAGAGGAAAGTTTACACCTCCTAATTTCAATCTAGGGTGGAATAACCAGCCCACAGTTAAAATTAATTAGTTATCCTTTTAGCAGGCGAAGTTGCGGGTAAATCTACTAGTATATATATAAAGCTATTTCACAAATTTTCCTGGTTAGTAAGTGTTTACAGATTAATCTGTTTTGAATAATTTTCAACCCTATCCAACCCAAGTCGGAAACCTGTCTCAATCACACGAGAAAAAACATGAAATACTCATGAAACTCATAAATTTTATCTTAGTAAAACATATAATAAACAGTACTTCAAATAAATGTTATTAATTGTTATATTAATTTTTTACGACGTTACTGTAGACGATTATTATCTGTGAAATAATGAGTTTTTACTTGAAACAGAAAAAAGTACGACAACTAAAGGACTTATTAACAGGCCACCTAAGAAATAAACTACAAACAGATTTTCTTTTATTTTAGAATTTGTAATAACAGAAATATGCCTTTAATGTTTGGTATACATAATGTAAAAAAGACAAGAGCATTAAAAGAAAATATAAAAAAGCGTACATAAAATTTCATGTATTTAAATTTGACCAACAGTTTTTAATGTTAGGAACTGGAAGTTTTTAAGAATCGGAACATGACAATTTAAGGCTACATTACATTAATGTAGCCTTCCTTGTTTGTATGCTACCTTGTCTGTGTGGCATACTTTATATGTATACCTACATTACAATTTAAGGCATACATTGGAACATTACCTAAGGCTGCAGAGGTAAACAAATTGGCAGACGTCTTGGAGTCAGACCTTTCCAAGTCACATATAAGCTATCTTTGTGTACTCATTTCAGTCGCTCCAGTTCTTTGTTTCATTCGAATTGTGCTTTCGCATTTTCTTTTGAATACGTAGGAGTCCGAGTGACAAATTTCAATTCCGGATTTTTATAAAATTCTTAACACAGAAATTTCCGAAAAATGCTATCTCTGGAAACTAATTATTCTATATAGGGTGATGTGAGGAAAAAACACGTATGTTTAACGAAAAACACATAAAATTGCAGTATGATGTTAAAAGTTTGGGAATCTAGAGCTGTGCCTTGGACTTAAACAGGTATAAATGGTTTAAATGTAATTTTTATTTTAATCCCAGTTCTTACATTGCTTATTAAAGACGTATGACTTGAAATGAAGTTAGTTAATTCCATGAAACATTATTTATGCAAATACAATCCTCCTTAGTTTGTGAGTTCTATAAAATGCCGTTTGAATATGATTCGCCTTATAAAATATATATCTGTTCGTAAAGGGTAGTATAGTTTTATAGAGAGAACTAGTTTCCTTACAATAAATCTTAAGCCAAGCCTCAACTGTTTTACTCATAAAAGTTAATAAGTGATGGCAATTATTAGCATGTGACTTATCCAATCCCTTCGAAGATATTGCAATGAGGTCCCGCGGTGTGAACGTAATTATGGGCGGCTCAGCGGAGCGTAGTGCAGTTATCCCGGCTTGAATATACCTGCGAGTCTGTGAAATTCTCAGAATATTTGCTACTTCAAAGTAACTTTTTAACAACTTCTGTTTTAATTTTTAACGATTCGAGTGTTTAAAACGCATATATTTAATGGGTTATACATTTTATTTGCTTAATATTTACGAAAATATAAAATAGTATATTATAGCAACTAAAAACAGAATACATTTCTATTTTAAGTTTGAAGTTTTTATTTTTTAAGTTTTATTTCTTGTTTTAAGTTTTTTAAGTTCCGATTCATCAAAAAATTTATATTATGCCTTGATATAAATTATAGTAACTATGTAATTTAAAAATCACAACTGTAATAGTTTTTATAAGGGATGACAATTAAATTTACATTTCAAAAATTACATAAATGATCGACAATGATTTGTGATTCTGTTTGTGCAAGGGTAATAATTATTTTGCCATTTACTGGGACGGCGAGCACTAACGACTGAACCTACCCCACAGAACAGAGATATGATTTTCCTTAAAACTGTCTATTACTTCACTAAAGATATGCCGTTGCTTTGTAAGAAAACCCCTAACCACCATGATTGCAAGATTTGCTATATCTAAAATTCGGGTTTGTAAAGAAAATAATGACTTCGGTAGGTTTTTATCCTCCTTTGTAGTTCCCTTGTTTGATAACTTCAGTAGTTAACAAGGTAGTGGAAATCAAGGATAAGTCAGTAACCTTGTTATTTAGGTAACACTTTACATTCAAAGACAATTTTCATCACAAATCAGTCCTAGTTTAAGACAAAAGATCTTCAATTAATTTAACACAAAGGCTAATACATACAAATGCTAACATAAAATTCGTCTGATCGAGGACTGTAATTTTTTTCAACCGAAAATAGTGAAAGCGTGAATTGCGAATGATAGGAATGAATTTTAGTTTTATTATTAACAAAAACATCTCTTTACTAATACAACTTAATTTAATGTTCTATCGTGCAATAGGTTATTTATATGAGGGCATTATTTAAATAATGTGTTAACTGAGTTGTTTTAAAAATCTCCTTTCACAAAATTTACTTTTTGCTTGGGTCCCATTTTGCCAAAAGCTAATTTGATTTCCTATTTCAAAATTGTGTTAAAATAAATAATTTATCTTTTCCCATCATGGAGTTTAAAATAAATTTCATGATACAAAATGATCATTATGCGATTGAAACAGCTTAAATAAATCCTGAAGTAAATCATATAATTAGAATTACAATCATTTGTACATAGAATTTAACAATCTTTCATTAATGTTACAGCTAAATAAAAACCCATCAACTATTTTTGGTAAAAAGACTGTTTTTTAACAGGGTATCCCCAACCATTGTACACAGGTATGTAAAATATATTTCATAATGCAAAATAATTATAGTGCATTTATTTGACACAGCTTAAATATATCGGTTCGGATTCACATCAGTTGATTAAAATCATAATCATTTGAATATATAATTTTGCAATCCTACTAATATTGTAAGTGTGAAAATTTGTGAGTTTGTTTATCATATTATGTAAGTCAGCTGTATCAACGTATCCATTTGATAGGCTAGCTATCAGCTGCTTGATTTTAACAAATCTATATTATTTCTCTATCAAAAAAATTTAGAATATGTTATATGTACATATGACCAATGTAAAAAGAATTTGATCATGACATTAGCTATCATTTTGAATGTGGGCGAAGCCACAGGTAAAAGGTAGTCATCCAAAATGTTGACATATTTCAACGCAAGGCATTTTTTTATTAAAAACACCAAATGGGTCTTCCGTCTCTAGTTTTGCGTCCATCGGCCAGTAAGTATTTTTTCATGAATTAAAATAATTTTTAAACCAGCAGGAATATCAAGATCAAATGTCGAATATTAATACGAAACTACAAATATACCCCCATTTAAATGGTACCGAGTCCAAAAATTAACGAGAGATAAAAACTTTTCTGAAGTCATTACTTACAAATATCCTAAAATTGCATTAATTTATGTATTAACTTAAGATCATATTAAGTTTCTCACTTATTCGTTTTAAGTTCCTCAGTTAGTTGTTTTATAATGCTTATAATGTGTAAACTTATGGACAGGAAATTCAATTTTGTATCCTAGATAGTTTTAGATTAATTCTTAAAAAATAAAGCTGGTGGTGAAATTGAGTTATTGAAAAGTAGAATCTTAGTACTATAAATTTTAATTGGTCCTATTAGGCGCCGTTTATGTACGAAATCGAAAATATTTACCTCGAGCAGTTTGAAGGTAATTTATGCATGAAAAACTGTGTTTGGGAGAGCCAGTTCCCTACGTTAAAAATGTTACCTTGGCCTAAGCAATAGCGCTATTAAAAATTGAACGTAATTTTTATGAGACACTAATTTGTTGTAAATACTTCGATTGTAACTGTAAAATTCTTAAAGATTGAAAACCTGAACCCTGAAGCGAAATATTTTTGGCCTAAAGTTAAACAAAAACGGAAGGGGTGGCTTCTATTACCGATCTCGATGTCGGTGATCGCCGCGCCGAGGTCCAGGCAGCCGAGGACGAGGAGGACGGACACGCCCGAGGTCACTGATAGCCTCATGTCACTCCGTGGTGTCACCTCGCACCACCGACACCACGTCACCACCGACCGGCACCATCGTCACCACGACACCACGATCGAACCACTACGGGCACACTCAGTTCAACTCACGCTGCTTTAATAATTCTATACACGATTATCTATGTAAGCTATTAATGTAGAATATTTCGGACTTTAAATCATTACAAAAAAAGTTGTTATGACATGTATAAAATACACGATAAATTTATTATACCTTTTGTTGAGATTCTATGAAATAAATTACAAATACATAGTAAAATAAAGTTTTGTACCAATTAAATTTATAGGCATATAACAATTAATTATATTTCTTATGAATTACACAAACGTCGTATGAAATTTATAAACAACAAGGAATATAGTTACAAGAATAACAGTTTTACAGCATCAATAAAATAAACGTCGAGTAGGCTACGTAATAATGAATTTTCTGAGCAACACATTAACAATAAATTTATCTATATAAGAATGTGTGTATAATACATGACGTCACTGACACCGGCGCGACCGATGGACGACGCACGATCACGGGCGCGACTGGAGAGCTACAGTGCTGGACCCTAGCGCCGAGCGTGGCCGACCTCGCCCGACAATCGCCGATCACCCCAGCCACCCACCGCCAGGTTGGAAAAGTGTAACGCTATAAATCGAGGGGGTAAAAACTTGGTCATGTCTCCTAAACTCTCCAAGACAACATTTACCCCCGCCTTCTAAGATAAATTCCCCATCTCTCGTAAAAACGAAGAGCCCAATGATATAAATTTCTCCTTCTCCTGTAACGACAAAGAAAAGAAAATATTAACTTTCTATTGTCTCCTTTGCAATACAGCGTCTTTCTCCCCCTTTCTTTCTGTCTGTCTGTCTGTCTCTCTCTCTCTCTCTCTTTCTCTCTCTCTCTTTACGAAGAATTTAGTTAAACTTTTTCATTTTTAGAAACCTTGGTGATTTAGTCAAATTCAAATGATTATCCTTGGTCGTGCTTTAATGAATAAAACAAGACCCGATTGGTTCAGTGAAGCGTAAATACTCCGATGATTTCCAAAGCTAATGAAGTGTGCTTCGATGAAATTTGTCTGAAGTGAAGTCATTGTTGGCTGGTTGCATAATTTTGTCGACTGAAAGTTTGATTTTAGAGTGGGATACTCGGTTGTGATTTCGTCAAACTACAATAATTAAAACCAAAATATTACAATTAGAAAGGATGTTGTAGTAATCCATACAGTTAGAGGGGGTAGGGTAGGGGAGGAGCTATAATCATACTACAGATAGGGCAAACATTTCAGGAGAGTCATCATATTGAATAAAATAAGTTATTATTATGTAATTTTATTTCAAATAGAATAAAAATTAATTAAACTAGTGCAAGTGAAACTAAACTTATTGGGAATGAAAACATTTAATTTTCCAATTATATTGTTTTTCATCATACATAGCAAAAGCAAGCAAAATCATTCTTACCCCTTTGGGTACAAGGATTACTGTATTTAAATTAAACTCCCTTATATAACTTATTTAAATTTAAGGATTTTTTTTGATACAGCAAATCGCTGTATCAAAAAATGCTATATATCAATATAATGGAAAAGTATTGTAATTTTTATTTGTACTAACTTTAGTTGGGCGACCTTTTACTGACTCAGTAGTCCGTTCTGTAAATCGTATGTTAAATACAGGGTGTTTTTTTTAAACGCAACCCATTTTTAAGATTGAATAATTCACATATAAATATGAAATAAGTATTGCTTGAGGGTTCTTTACATTTTATACACTCTATTATTTAAATTTTATCACATTTAGTTCACCTTATGTGCTCAAAAAATCTGCCAGTGGCATTTGTATGAAATTATGCTCTCTTTATCGAATTCCCGAACACGTGTATCTCTTTGCATTACATTTGTTTTGTTTGTTTTGAGGTACTGAATATGCTCTGGCTTGTTTTTTTTGGCCTTACTTTGTATGTATCCCCAAAAAACTTAATAATATTGTGGGGTCAAATCCAGGGATATTTGGGGTGAAATAATCCTTCACCGATAAAATCAAGTTTTGGATTGCATTTTTAATATATGTGTGTGTCTTTAAGCAAGATAACTCGCGTAAACATGGCGTGAAATTTGCCACAGACATGTAAAGTAGTATTATTCTACGAAAACAATTCACAAGAAGACATTCAGCACCTCAAAACAAACATAACAAATTTAATGCAAGAAATTCAAAGAGGTACCTTGCAACACATGTTCGGGAATTTGATGGAGAGAGCATAACTTTATACAGATGCCAATGATGGACTATTTGAGCACATATGTAAATTAAATGTGATCAAACTTAAATAATAGGTTGTATAAAATGTAAAGATCAATAAAACAATCCTCATTACACATTTATATGTGCATTATTCAATCTTAAAAATGGGTTGCGTTTAAAAAAAAAAAAAAAAAAAACACCCTGTACTAATCACCTCAGCATAAATAGCTCTTTACTAAAAAAATCGTTTTGTGTAGAATTTTCTAGACAGAAGTTTTAAAAGACGGTTTGAAGAGCATTTAACAAAACCTAATAATCATTTAAGATCCAATTTTGCTGCTCATTTAGTTAACGAAAATCACAGCCATACATACTTTGAAACAAATTTGACACCTTTACATTATTGTTACAAGGGCAGTTACAGGAATGCATTGGAGGAATATAAAATAAATAAAACCCAGACTAACACATTATTGAACGACCAGCTTGTTTTCCAGTCTAATGCATTATTTGATACGCTCATAGAGAGCCAAGAACAGCTGTTAGATAAGAGACCAGGACGGACAAAGTTCACCTCAAGACAAACCTCCGCTACGCAGTCATGACCGTCACACGAACAAGTGTGCACCATCGAAGTAAATAATACAACGTATACAATAATAATACATTAATATAACGTTGTATTATATACTTCGATGGTGTGCACAAGCGGCTAGTTCTTTGTGTTAAATGTGTAGGACTACAGTTTTTATGTTTAAAAGTAAAAGTCTCTGTGTTTCAATGTTTTTAATCGATTTGATGACCTTTCGCGAGTGATATTGTTCTTGTACGACGTTCTGAAGATTAGGACCTATTGATCCTCGAAACGCGTAATCCTTTTGGGAGTCCATAGGATCACTTCGGCAGACTCCTAAACAAAAATAAAAAATATACCTTTTATGGCGTACATTATTGTTTACTTTAAATTGAAGCTATTGTTTTAAGATTGTAATTTTTTTTATTTCTTTCAGTAAAATATTAGAGTCACTCAATCAGGACTTATAAAAAGCTATGGTAAGAAATAATTGGCTTTAAACTGAACGTGGATTTGCAGTTAGTTGGCTATGAACACACAACATTTAGAGTCCTAAATAACCCCGTTAAAATCTTCTGAACTTAGAATATCCCTACTTTATTCAAATTACTTTCTAATAAATTTCTTAAAGGACATTGACATTTAATGATAACAGCTCTCGGATACATTGACTTCAGTATATTAACTCCCTAAATAAGCTTAAAAATGGTTTTGAAATCTTTGTTTTAAACTTAAACTGTTCTATGTCGATATAAGTGACGTCCTAAACATTGCTCCACAGGTAATTTAACACTTGCTTTGCGGTAATTTATATTGCAAAGTAAGTACTTTATACAGAAAAATATGTATGTTATTAAAACATGAATCCCATGTGTAGCACAGAAAGAGAAAGCGTCGTTTCACAATGCGGAATCACAATAAAAGTTGCTCTCTAAGCCTGTGAAACGCCCCGCGGCTGAACAACATTGTGTCGGGCTCGATCCCGCGTTTGTATTCCTTTTGATATGAAAACAAAATCTGGCGCGTGTTGTTGCCAGCTGCCAACATCTGCATGCTGTCGCGACTGTTCACCGGAATGTGTGCATCGGAACATCTGCGGACCTATATGAAAACATTTTTTGTTCGACGTGATAACATTTCACCAACCCTTGTACTCAATCAAATTGAACAAGTAATGTTTCTAGCATTTAATAATTTTAGATCAAATAAAAGGTAAATGTAATAGTAAATTTTATATAACATATATACATATATAACGTGTTCTAAAATAAAAATATTTTCTTTGAAAATGACAGTCTTTTCATTTGCTTGATCATAAATGTAACTACTTATTGTTGTATAGATTTTTAAATGCAAGAACTATCCCAGAACAACTCCTACGCTATCCTTCAAGACTTAACTAATATCTGGCTCAAAAAACGGGATCTCTATAGTAAACCACTGTAAGAAAAAGTCCTTGTAAAAAAATAAATTAGAAAAATAAATATATACATTGGATCTTTATACATTCATGGGCTGTCATGCTGACAACGAGATAATAGAGGAATATAAAAGAATAAAAATACAAACAGGTCACCTACCTCAACTTTTATGTAACGTTGTATCTAAATAATATACTTAAAATGAATAAATATATATTTATAGTAATTCAAAGGTTGCTTTTTACCGGATTTTTACTACAGGCTTTGCATTTTATTTGAAAGTTTCATTATTATTGTTAATTTCGCCTAACTGAAATGTTTAACTATAAAATATTAGCAATAAATTGGTAATATAGCAATAATTGTTTACGTTGGGTATCACATCAAATAATGTGATACCCAAAGTAATAAAATCATTATTTATGTCATGTATTATATCATGTGTTTCGTAAATTGATTAGTATAACCTAATTGAGCTAGTATTAATTTCTTAAGAATAAAGTGAGAGCCACTGTCTTATAAATAATGAACGTTATAAATGTAGTCATATGCTGTATTTAATATGCGCTCATTTACATAAATGTTATATAAATGAATGCAAATTAGATTATAATATTTCTAATCCCTCCATTGTACGTTTTCCGAAAATTCTCTCGAGGTTGTATGAAAAACACCATGCCAGTCTTGCATGGATCTTTTGGATCTTTTGTCCAAATATTCAAACCAGCAAGTATAAAGTTGGTATTAATACAAACTCATAATCATAATTGCAAGAATTTGTCTTCTAGGCTAAAAAGGAGTGTCGGTTACATAGTCGTTAGAGCACAGTACAAAGAGATGTTTTGTAAGCGGTCCAATTACGAGTTTATTTCTAACGTCTAGTTTGCAGCAAATATATTTTCACCGTGCCAACAAGATGATACTTGACACAAGATAACACGGGCAGACAGTCTGCTAATTACTTGACACTCCAAGCAGATCTCTCATTAACTCCTTAAACAAACAGCGTGTTTTATTTACCTGAAAACCATGCTCGTTACCAGCACAAGCTTCAGGTCTTGTGACGATAAAGAATATTTCTTATTATCTAAACACAAAATTCTTTATATTAATGTACATTACTTTTATCCGTCCAATAAAAGTAATACATTTCATTTTTAAGTTTCAAAAACGTTTCTGATAGTTACTATACAGGGTGTTTTTTTCTTTCTTTTTTTACGCAACCCAGTTTAAGATTGAATAATGCACATATGAATATGAAATGAGTATTGTTTTGTTCATCTTAAAATTTATACGCCTATTATTTACGTTTGATCACATATAGTTTAAATTATGTGTTCAAGCAATCCGCCATTGCCATTTTAACAAAACTGTGCTCTCTCCATGAAATTCCTGAACATGTTTTGCTAAGTAGCTCTTTGAATTTATTGTATTAAATTTGTTATGTTTGTTTTGAGATGATTAATAACCTATGAATCGTTTTCTTGGCGTTACTTTTTATGTATTTCCAAAGAAAATAATATAGTGGGGTCGAATCCGGAGATCTTGGAGGAAATAATCCTTCACTGATAAAATAAAGTTTTGGGATGCGTTAAAAAAACACACCCCTGTTTTGTTCAACTCATATTTTTACTAGAGCCAGACATTCAGAGCGCGGCTCAAATGAGAGGAAGTCTGTTATTTTACATCCCAATCACTAATTTCCGTGGAGGTATCGATTGCTTCTTGTTATACTTTTTAATATTTTTTATAATTTTAATTGCGAAATACAAAGGTAAAACAGTTCAATAAACATTACACATGAATTTGATATCAATCGCTTGTTTATGTTTTCAAATGGCTACAGAAATGTATAGCTTTAAGTTTCATTAATAAACATGTTATTGTACATTCAATGGGTAACATACTTTAGGTTGATCGACTTTGGATGCCATGCTGAATGTTTTCTTTTCTTTTGCCTAGAGGAAAGATTTCTGGCAGATATGACATTTGCTCTATTATCTGTCACTATTATGTATCATCTAAGTAAAACACAATATACATCCGATAAAAGTAAATTAAAAGTAAAGTTGACTTTTTTATACATCCGATTAACGAATAATACTACTGTCAGTTGCAATTTCTACTGTATTTGCACAAAAAAGTACATTTTTCAAGACCTATATCTACAAAGTTTAACAAAGATACATCTGCAATGTTCCCGTTGTAATAATAAAGTCCCTCTAAAAGGAACATAATGTAGTCTAGAGAAGTAAAGTATGGGGGAGCCGGTCGACTTACATCAACCTTTATTGCTATCATACGTCGTTTACGCCTCTCCAGTATGACGCTCTTGAGTTTCATTGTCCCATGAAATATAACGTGCTATTATATAAACTGAGATATAGTAAATTAATAATACTTCCAAGCAATTATTATTTTTCGTTCAATGCATGCCTAGTGAAACAGAATATCCAAGAAAAAAACTTTCATGTGATATATTGTGCTATCTAGTGTCAATGTTCTCAGTATATTTTTATGACAAATGAAGAATTTTTTTAAATTAGTTAGTTAAAGCTATTTATTAATCAACGCTTGAAGTGCAAAATAAATAAAGACGTTTTGAAATACCAAGCAAAAAGTGTAAACTTTGTTTGTTCTTTTAAGTATAAACAAAAAAATTGCCAAAGGAATTTTTATGATTAGTAGACTCAGATGTTATGTTAATATGGATGTTTTAAAAGCCATTTATTTTGCCCATGTTCATAGTCAATTATCTTATGGTATTGTTGTATGGGGACATTCTGGTAATGTTAAGAAACTATTGGTACTTCAGAAAAGAGCATTGAGGACTATGTTTAATGTTAATAATAGAACACACTGTAAACCGTTATTTCGAGAACTTGGAATTTTAACAGTCACTTCTTTGTATATTTTAGATTGTTTATTGTACGTGAAAACTAACTTAAATGAATTTCTTCTAAATAACTCTGTTCATAGCCATTTTACAAGACACAATAATTTATTGCGAGTAAATCAATGTAATTATCAAGTAACAATGAAGAATTTTTGTGAATTTGGAATTAGGATATATAATATGTTACCTTCCCATATTAAATCTTTAGAATTGAGAAAATTTAAATTAACTGTTAAAAAAATGTTGTGTGATTTATGTGTTTATGATATTAATGATTTTTTGGAAAACATGTCATCAATAAGAAGTAACAGGCCTATGCCTTATTAAGAGACTCATGTTACTTGTGTTTCTTCTGTTAGTAATATTTTAACTTTTTATGCATTCATGTACTTGACGACGGCTATACATGTATAATATGTTTCAGGCAATAAATGTTTTGACTTTGACTTTGACTAAGGAAAAAATATGAAAAAAAGTTTGCAGTTCGACTTTTACTATGCTTCCAATATAATAGTGAATGAGTCTGAATCAAGATTGGAATTACTTTATCCGATCTGGGCTGATGGGTCAAGACACTAGTTTCAGTCGACCATTGGTTGTATTATTATTTAAGTAACTTGGTTGTTAAGAGCGTTCGACAGCGACAACGAGTTTGCGAGCAAATAACGACCTGCGACCAACGCTGTTATTGCTCTTACCAGAGCAATACAGCTGCATTTTTGCTCATGGTGTGTAAGAAATCCTTTCCTCTCTCGAATAGTTCAGTTTTACGTAAACTAAAGAATCCGCCTTACGTTTCTCATTAATAAAACGAACACTGCAGTATTGGGGATGTCATAAGGCATATGCATTGCTGTAGCACGCAAAAGCAGTGCTTAAAAAGGGTTCTCGTAAAAATTATTATACTAGGGGCCTCAAACGGTCGTCTGAACTTAAGATTTTTCAAACACGCCTTTTGAAATGGGGAGTTTTTATAAAAGGAAGGTGAAATAGGATTCAAAAGATTTAGGATTCAAATAGGATTCAAAAGAAATATCACATAAATCTGTTGTACCAACCCAATGAATACAAAAGGTATGTTCCATTTTAACTTGTCATAATTTGCAATTTAGCAAAGATGTGATGTACATACAAAATGACATTGCTTATCTTTTACATGAATTCATCACTGCTATGTCACAAGAGACGTCACTATTTACGGGGCCGCCTATTTTTTATCTTAGTAACACCCTGTGTTTAATCACCATTTGTCTCTCTGAGGGAGTGAAGTAAACCTATGGGAATATCTCTGAAAACAATGGTTCTCTCATTCAAAGCCCTCAGATTTCCACGCTCACATTTAAATATGTAGAAGCTCGCCGAATTACAGGCGCTAAAAAAAATATTAGTGGCAAAATAACCAGAACAGCTGATACTTTTCGATAGCTAATGTTTTGCGACTATTTAAAACAATTAAATTCAATACCTTATTATACATGGTGTCCAACGTAAGTGTGCCACCATTGGTATTTCAGGAACTATCGGATTTAGAGAAAACTTTAAATGGGGGACTTCACCTACTTTTTTAAGACATTTAAAATATGAATTCCATTTTCTCCTAAATGGCCGCAATTTTCCAATATGGCGGACAACTTCGATTTTTCTTACGGAACACCCTATATTTTATGGCGTATTTGGATTCTAAATTTAATTTTAAGAACTTCTTACTCTTTGACATTTCTTCCTAAACGCAATGCTTAAGGAGATATAAGCTGTTAAAGTTTGATTTTTCCCCATTTGAAATGCTTTTTGTCTATTTTAACTGTGCCATCCCATGCAATCCTTATGGAGAACAAAACCATTCAAAATTGCTCATTTCCATGAGTGAATATTGACTAAAAACTATTTCTATGATTGAATTTAAACTAAAAACACATTTTAAAGCACTTTTGTTCTCTGTTATGTTTTAATTAACCCTACCGATATTGATATACCGAGAACCGACAATACGCTATGCATTTCTTATGAGGAAAAATCAAATTTTAACGGCTTATATCTCCTTAACCATTGGGTTTAGGAAAAAATGTCTAAGAGGAAAAAGTTCTTAAAATTAAGCGTAGAATCCAAATACGTTATAAAATACAGGGTGTTCCATAAGAAAAATAAAAGTTGACCGCCACATTAGAAAATGGCGGCCATTTAGAAGAAAATGGAATTCATATTTTTAAATGTCTTAAAAAAGTAGGTGAAGTCCCCCTTTAAAGTTTTCTTTAAATCCAATAGTTTCTGAAATACCAATGGTGGCACACTTAAGTTGAACACCCTGTATAGTGCCATTAACTATGTTATCGTGTCCATACAGTAACTATTTAGGCAGTAACTATTTTATATTTATCTATTCGTACTGGTGGGGGAAAAAGTTGTGTGTGTGTGCGTGAAGAAGGGAGTACAGTCTATGACCTTCCTCAGGAAAATTGGTGCCCTGGACAAGCCTTGGGTGACAGACAATCTTGCTCATTACTCCCTCAATACATAAATACAGAATTCACGCCCTAATCCTGCTGTGATGTTTCTGGTTCTCATGAGATATCTCAGTGTTTATCGCGGTTGGCTATAAACATAAAGCTATTTTTCTACATTAGTGACAAGTACAAACTGCCGTCAGAAAGTTTTGACTGCTATTTGTCTTTCACAAACGGGCAAACTTTTACGACGTATTATTTTGTATTGTATATTCGCTCTTAGATTACGATATCTTTAAATTATTTAAACATCGCCTAGCAGACTTTCATTAATATTTGTTATTGGAGATGGTAAAAATCTACGTTTTTCAAACAGTTCAATATGACTTCAATTATCTCAAAAGAGGTGATGAAGTTAATTTTCCAAAAATATTAATAACTTTTTTCGTCAATTTCCATTCCAAATTTGTTGATAACTTTCATGTCTACCTGAAACCCCCGGTTTTTAAGATATTAGACAGAAATAAAAGAGAGACAACTATATATGTGATAATTTTGAAACATGTGGATTCTAAGAAAATATAGCAAGGTTATAACTAAAATTTAATAAAATTTACAATTTATTTGCATTCGGGTTGTACGCATTAGCTTCAGTTTAGATTTCGGCTGCCAATACAGATTTAGGCATTGCGTATTTTTAGAATCCCTCAAATTTTAATCACATTGTGTTTATCATATTTATTATTTGTCATGATAGTACCCAGTGATATTCTGGCTTTCGGCTAAGCTAAAGAATGGAGACCGTTTGCTGATAGCAGGATGGTATACTTTCAAATAGCAGCATTATATCTACTTCAGTGTTTATAGTCTATCAATACGTAACTCCAACATTTTATGAAAATTATATATTCCTGAAATTTACCCACTTAATAATTGAGACATTACCTAAAATAATATTTTACAAAAAGCCAACAATTTATTAGTTAGTTGGATTGATTAGGCTAATATCGGCCTTTTTCAACTTAAACAAGTACTTGACACAATTGATCCAAGTTGTTTCTTATTACCAACACTTAAAACTGCAGAGAAGCGTGAGACTTCTAGTTTCTACGGATTGTAAAATTATTTCAGCTCTGCAAACCAACATCGTTTTAACATTCTATTAAAAAACAAAGTTATTTAAAACTATTGTTATCCCTCAGTTATTATCAAATCATACGTTTGTCACTTATTCGAATAAGTATAATTTTGGAATAGTTATTTTTATTTTAGCCCGGATTAATGAATCGCTTTATTTTGTACTGAATATCTTTACCAAATTCTCATATAAAAAAAATTGTATTTAATGTAACATAATATACCTATATTGTTGTATAGAAGCAATAAACTTGTATTCCTCAAACGGGTTAACAATTCAAAGAGTTTCCAGGAGCAACTTATTGGGACTGTAAGCAAGAGATAATGCCACGTGCAACTGTCAAACCGTCAATTTTTCATCAAGCGAAGCTGTCTACGATTGTTTTCTGAAAATTGCTATATATTGGTTTGCCACTTTGATATCGGACCTTTACATATAGTTTATTTGGGTTTGGACGTTCATTGTTCCAATTGATGATACTTGCGTTTTCTGCGTTTGTTCTTTTTGTTTTGATTTTTAGTATTAATGTTTTGACGGCTTTTATAGTTCTCTGTTTTTGGCTACGTTTTGTTTTGCCCAGGTTCTCCTAGCTGTGAGGTACTTATCTTGTTATATAAGTTCTTTTCCACCAGAAGACGGGATCAGATTCCAGATCCCGATACGACGTGAAATTGTTTTTACTAATCAGGATGGCTAATGTCCACAAAAATCTAAATTAAAACATAGTTATTACATTACACATGTTATTATGTTTTAATAATTCAGAATGGTTAATTTTGAACCGACTTTCGTGATATTGATTTTTTGATATGACGGATATAATTTCAACTAAACTTTAAATTTAGTTTAACGCTTTTTAAAATTCCGTTTAAACTCAGTTATTTCACTCTGATAACATTATATTGTCGATGAGATGTCACGTTAATATTAGTGCATGTCAAATTTATTTTGACGAAGTAGGCTCTAGTGGTTGTTGTTTTATTTCTTTGCAGTAATTGGGGTTAATATTGCTATTATAAAGGGAAACAATATATTAAACGAATATTGCGATTGTTTTATTACAAATCAGTTTAATATCATTTTTCTTTAAGATTCCAATATCTAGCTTGAGTGTCGCAAAGATATAAACAATGTAATAAACTCCTGCGCAAAAGGTTATAATGCAGAATGTTAAAGTAAAGCATGAGGCAACCTGTCTCTTGCATTAACCTTTATTGCGATCATATGTCATTTACACTTTGCTAATACAACGCGCTTAAGTTTGTAAGCCGTACAGCTAATCCGGTTGTCGACCTAATGAAAGCAATTTCCAAGTATTTAATCGAACCCATATTACTCATATATCGTCTCTGTTTATTAATATTCCTAATTTGATTGGATTTAATTATGTTCCATACTAAAATATTAGTACTTTGACAAAATGCCACATACCTAAAAAGTATCGTTATAATAGTTTATAGTTTATAGTTTAAATTAAAAAGTCTCTTCCGAACGGCTTGCTATGTTAGTGTGGTTGTCATAGTATGTTTTCGTAAGGAAACTATTACTTTACTATTTTTTATAGTCTCATGACAGAAACCATTGCTTACCTGTCATGAGACTTAACAAAAGCTTTTCTTCCCTTGTAACACTGCACCAGTTATCTTATGACAGGTAATCTTAGTGTAATATCAAGGAGACGATTAAAATAAATGGTAGTACGTAATATACCTTTTTCATAATGTTTAAATCGTGACTTAAAAGCTATGATCCTATTACATGATTATTATTCCAAACTAAAGTAAAAAAATTAAATTAAACTCACGTCAATTCATTTTAATGTCCCTTGTAAACCTCAATTGGTGTTGTATATGGCCAACCTACTAATATTAGAAAAATGAAAGTTTTAAGCTGTTTTTAGTTATTTGTTTTTTTTGTAACCTGTTTATTCTTTTAACTGTTGAACGTTATGATCGTACGAATACCTGGTATTTTATAAGTTGATAACTAGTCATTTATAGACATATGATATTTCTATTAATTAAATCCTAAAAAAATACAACCTTTAGGCTTCTAGGTTTTCAACGTCATCCAGAGAAAAACCAAATTTAAATTTCGATATTTCAAACATTTGAATAAAAATTAACGCTGTACCAAATTATTGTACTTAAGAGTACCAAAATACAGGGTGTTTTTTTTAACGCAACCCAAAAATTTATTTTATCAGTGAAGGAGTATTCCTCCCAATATTTTTCGGATTCGACCCCGCTATATTATTTTGTTCGGAATTACATAAAAAGTAAAGTCTACGAAAACAATTCACAGGATATTCAGCACCTCAAAACAAATATAACCAATTTAATGCAAGAAATTCAAAGAGGCACTTTGCAAAACGTGTTCGGGAATTTGATGAAGAGAGCAAAACTTTATACAAATGCAAATTACAGATTTTTTGAACTCATAATGTAAACTAAATGTAATCATACCTAAAAGATAGGCTGTATAAAATGCAAAGATAACCAATACGATACTCATTTCATCTTTATTTGTGCATTATTCAATCTAAAAATGGGTTGTGTTAAAAAAAACACCCTGTATAAATAGTCTTTAGCCAATTTATATTTGCTTATGCGGGTTGGTTATGCGTTCTATTCCAACCCGTGTGGAAAGCGGGCACATCATCCAGTTGGTGTTATCAAAAACAATACATCCAACCTCAATTCGAAACTTGTTTTTGATCTATATTATACGGTACACACTAATGCAGTTTTGATTTACAGAGAAGCCACATTAGTTTTACGCTATATAATTTTAAGAGGTATTGCAATCAGTCAGAAGAGACATTTACAGTTCAGTGAGTCGTGAGGTCCGTGGAAAGGTAACAGACCGGATCTGGGCCGGAGGTAATGCCGTACAACACAGATTCTGGATCACACATTGCCAATACTTATTGAAAAATAAACTCTGCAATCAGGAGCGGATCTGGGGGGGAGTCAGAAGAAACGATCATTTCTACCCAAACCTCACTCCAATTTTTTCAAGCCAACTCTGGGCTGCAATGAACGTTTTACAAACTCACGAAAAATTAATAGTAAAACCAGTGACATTGGGATCGCGTGGGTGGCTGCGATGTTGTGGGGGATGTCCCGAGGATCGGGTCACGGACTGCGGAGGGCTGTAACGATATTGCTCTGCAGATTCGGACGTGGATGGTAGGGCTGTTAACGATGTTCCCCAGACATTTCATTCGCAGATCGAAATTATGCGACGAAAATAATTCGAAATATATGGATGGGCGTAAAATCGCGCAAAATTACCGAGAGCGGGTAACTTTGCGAAATGGCAATATTCTACTTTTATGTGTAATGTAGCCTACGTCTTAACATTAATGGACAGTTCAAATAATCCGGATTCTGAACAGGGGTTAGCCTCAATTAACTCGGATATCTGCCATACCATTGTATGTCTGTATATCTTTAGTCTTTAGAATAACTAAAAAGGAGTTTAGGCAGCAGTTCTGTTTCAAATATTTCTGGAGGGAAGGCCCTGGACCTACGTTGTAGTGACCCCCCATTCAAGTAATCCTAAATGCGTTTATGCCCTCCCCCAAAACCCTCTTGATCTACCCCTGCTGCAATTGTTAAAAAATATAGAAAAATAAATAAAGATTCATGGATGTACATCATGTACAGCTATACTAAGATGTAGGCCTAACTAAAACCTTTATTTAAATTTATATACTGCAGAAGATTTAAACCCAAATGAATATGTTATTGAGCCTAGGTAATAATAGCACACAGTTTTTTAAGAGTTTTGGATTATGGCTTAAGAAGCCTAAATATTTCACAATGAGCCTCAATAAAAAAAATCAGAAAGTGATTTTTACATCTTAGAGAATTTAAATAAAAAACGTGTATATAACAGTATATACAAATTATTTTGGCAGAGGACTATTTTAATGATAATAATTTGTAAAACGCTCAGAAAAAACTATAAAATGAACTACATAATCATTCTTTTTAAAAGAAAAATCAGTTGATGGTGATTAACGAACGCTTATAACTTCAATATGATGAAAATTGTAGCTTTGAATATATAATTTTATTTATGAACGCGATTCTGTATATTGTGGCTATCATTCTCCTAGTAGCACGTAAAAAGATTGAGTCTAAAAAGACCCAGCTCCACAAAGCCTTTCTCGGTAGTGTCCCTCTAATCAGGTTTCAGCATCAGCCAAAATTGCTTTCTTTTGTGCCACTAAATGTATTCAAAATCTGGTTTATTTTCTTAAGCTCTCTATTACCATGCGACTGAATTAACTCCCAACGGGATGTAGGCTTTAAAAAAGTTTGTTTAATATTGACAGAAATAAAACCCGTAATTTTAAACTGTATGAAGTCGAATACCTAATATCACAACTGTTAAGAGAAAACACCCGAATACATTTGCTTGCATGCCATCTTTCAATAAATTATTTTTATTTTTTATTAATAGCAGGAAGAAATCATTTAATAAAACCTTTTATGAGATATTTAATTTAAAGTTAAATATCCATACAATAAACCATGAATTACTTTCTAAATAACTTAAGAAATTGAGTGCATAAATAAAAGTATTAAATTTATGGATAAATAAACGTATTATTCATTATTCATCATTATTCATTATTCATATGCAAAATAAGCAACATTAATTTTCGCGTTTTATACTGTATCTAATTAAGAGCAGGGCCAGAAAACTATTTCTGATACACTAGTAACAGTTTGTAGCACAATAACCTCTTAAAAATGGGGTTAGTTTAAGAAACTCATTAATGTATATTTTAGAACGGTTAATTCAATAGAAAACACTTTTAAGATCTTTTAAAATTTAAAATATACATAAATATACCTATGTATATTTTTGTAACGGTGTTCTCCATAAAATATGAGTATTAACCGATGAACAAATTAAATTGTTTTATAATCTCAGACTTTATTTAATTTACACTGACATTATAACACGACCTCTAGCGAAGATTTTATACCGATTAACAAATGAATCGTGGCCAAAAACTACCATTAATTATCTTGAATTGATTAAACTATGACAAATTCAGTCAATGCCTAAGCCTACCCTAACACATTCATGATCAAAATAAAATCAAGAAAAAAGTATGAAACTGTTCATAGAATGTTTCAAACTGAATCTCCATCCATCAATATTGTGTTTTCTCTTTTTTATAAAAAGACCTTCTCTCAGTATCTGAATATTAATATTCGATTACACTACTTAAAATATCCCTAAAACAAGAAAATAGGGTTTAAAAATGAAAATTCCTACCACTTCGAAAGGATTTAGGGGAAAAAACATGCTTAATGGTGTTATTGTCAGTTTTATTCTTTTTTCAGACTAAACATTGTGTTGGGTCTGCCTTACACAAGTATTCAGGGTGAGTCTTCTAAGCCGTCCACAACAAATTATAGGCAAACGGCTTAACAAACAAAGATGAAATTAAACATTTCCCCTTAAAATTATACCCAATGGACAACATAAATTCTTTAACATTTTTAAAATACAGAGTGTTCCGAAAACCGTGGGTCATGGGTTCAAATCTCGGAATTTTTTAATGTAAACATGTGTCATATTATACATCATTTTAAAGCGCTAAGCAAGACAAACAATTTCGTGAAAACAGAACTTAATTATCTTTATTATTTTTAAAATGGCGGTCGTTTTGTAAAAAATATTGGTATTTACGGAATACTCTGTCTCTCGATAGCTACTAACAAAGGTTTTTTCGTTCTGTTTGAAAATTCTTTATCCTTGTAAACTCAGCTTCAATTTGATATGCAAGGTACCAACATTAAAAGAATTTCTTTTGCATTTTATTTTTTGTAATTGTTGGTAGCACTGAAAATCAAAAAAATTAAAAGTCAACATATGTTAAATAGGATATAATTTTAAAGCTCTTGCGAAAATCTACAATTTTTCAATTTAAACTCCCCTTCTATCTTGGTAATTTTTCAGTAATAAACAAAAAACTCTATTGTCTCTTATAACGCCTACGTTAAATTTCCTGTACTCAATATTATAGGATGCAAATTTAAATGCTTTGATTACTGCACATTTAACATGAGCGTTATATGGGAAAATGGAGTTTTTTGTTTATTACTACAAAACTACTTAAGATACGAGGTGAGTATTGTATTACGATTTATTAAAAGTAAATCATCTTGACGATTGAATTTGATGTAATTTAATTCGTATTTAAATTCTCAATTTTTTCATCGATATATATATTTCAACTAATACTTCTATTTTCCATAGAATATTATTCTCAAAGTTTTTAAATTCCAGCTATTTCAAATGTCTAAAGATAGAGTAATGAGATTTGACACAACGTTTTCCTTAACTAAGGTATACCGGGTGTTCAAAAAGTCCCGGATCGGCTTGTTAATTTTTTTATTATTAAACATTGACCTACAAAACTTAGAACATGTCTCTTGGACACAAAACACTATTTTAGCAAGTATTCAGTAACCCCCTACCTCCTCAGGGGGACGGCCCACGAGGAGTCAGAAGAAAATCTTAAATATAAGCATAGGTTGATATGTACATCAAATTAAAGCGCTTTTATAGTAGAAAACAATACCGTAAATCCGATCTCAATCGGATCACTGAATCCAAAATGGCGGCAGTTTAAACTTTTCTAAATTGCAATTTTTAACCTTCTTAAATATTCGATTTCAGACGTTCTAAAAGTCCGTTCGCGATGCGGTTTGCGGCATTAAATTTTGCTTTAATTTCTTTTTAAAGGGGTAATAACCCCTTTAAAATGATATACATATCGACCCATGCAAAGCCTATGGCATAAACCACTTCCATGAGGGACGGTGCCTTAAAGGATGTCTTGCATGGATGATGACCGGCATAGGTGGTGTTGTACATAATTTTAAAGGGCATGAAATTCTCAACAAAATGCCGCAAACCGCATCACAAAAGGACGCTTAGAACGTCCGAAATCGAATTTTTAAGTATGTTAAAATTTCAGTTTAGAAAATTTTAAACTGCCGCCATTCTGGATTCGGTGATACGATTGAGATCGGATTTGCGGCATTGTATTCTACTCAAAAAGAGCTTTAATTTGATGTACATATCAACCTATGCTTATATTTAAGATTTTCTTCTGACTCCTCGTGGGCCGTTCCCCTGAGGAGGTATGGGGTCACTGAATACTTGCTAAAATAGTATTTTGTGTCCAAGAGACATGTTCTAAGTTTCGTAGGTCAATATTTAATAATAAAAAAAATTAACTAGCCGATCCGGGACTTTTTGAACACCCGGTATAACTGTGTCAAGTTTGAAGTTTCTATCAAATTTGAACTGCATCATAAAAACTATTCTGCTAGGTGGATGGAAAACTAGTCATAAAAACCCTCTATATAAAAAAAAGTAACATTGATTCAAGGATTAGATTCACAAAAGATTGCGAGAGAGATCGGAAACTCCCTGTATGAGATAAGATACCACGAAATTGGGCTAAATTTAATACTCTATTAGGTGGTCATAACCTTAAATAGTAATTAAAACGCAATTACCTTCATAAGAGACAGGAACAAAACGTTGTCGGAAAGTATAAAGAGCTATTACTCTAAGAAACTTGGATAAAGTTTTCAAATTTGTCATTTTCATTATACTTTTTCTGGAGGAAGTTTGTCAGTTTATACGCCTAATGTATATATAATTTAAAAAGGTAGCATGTTTATCTATATATTAATACGCAAGCGGTTTTCTTTTCACAGTCCAACCGCAATAACGGCTGGACGGATATCAACGTATAAGGTATCAAATTAAAGGGATTTTTAAGTAGATTTGTCAACAAGTCTCAGAGTTTTAAAAAAGAGCGTTACTAAAGTACAGTAAAGGGCTGAAGTTTAGGAACAGTGGCGCTATTCATCGAAATTTGAGCAAGCTCAGTTCACTTTGTTTACAAACTGAACATATAGTCAAGTTCTGAAATAGTTCTACACGTAAACCACAGATTGCAGCACTTAGCCTATAATTATTTTTTTGAAAAGAAAAGTTTTTTGTTTTCCAGCTGCTTTGGCTATCGATCAACAAAACGATTTATTATGTAATTTAGGTTATGTTATAAAATGTTTTTAAAGGGCTTAAACATTGCAGTTCCCAGTTTTACAATGTAGTTTACGATATCCCAATACATTTCAGCATAGTGCTTTTTGAAGTTTTGTTAACTTGAGCCAACTTATTTTGATATGGTGCGGTAATAATGCCAATAGAAGAAGGCGAACGTTGACCGATCGGAGGGAACACGATCACAACCGCCTAGAATCACCCTCCCGATGTAACATTTAATGCTCCTTCCAACCTCAGACCAATGAACTTACTATGTTTTCATCGTGGTGGGTTACATTCCAAGAATTAAAAGACTGGTAGAGATAATGCGTCATCTAAGCGTTGTTGCCACAAAGGAAAGGTTCCCTACAAAGACAGACGTTCCCTATAATTCCTGTTTTGTTGATAACTATCAATAAGGTGCTGAGGCAGTCCCTAAACAAATGAGGTCTTTGCTCATGGCGCCAGTGTTTGTTGTCGGTCAGCAACATGTTGCTGTAAGCATAGCTCGATCTTTTGCCGCTATTAGAATATACCTACTTTTCAGAATAAAGAGAACATAGAAAATAAAGGTGTTTCCCACAAAATCTTTAACCGGAAATTCCTGCGGTAAATCAAATGAACTTTTAGACTTTCAATGGTTTAAACATAATTTTGTTATTCAATTTAGCACTTTGATTACATTTTAAAAGACCATTAGTAGGCTGTTCATTCTTTATTCTTTTAATATATGATTTTTTGCTCGATTTCGAGCTACGTGTTATCTAGTAATCATTTATATACTGATAGAAAAGATTACAATTAAATAGTTTATATATATATATATATATATATATATACATATTATATCAAAGCCAAAACGGTCGACTGAAACTCACTCCCTCACTCACTGATCACAGTTTCTCAAAACCTGTTAGGCTTTGGGCCATGAAACTTGGCACGAATAATCTTTATAGACTCTAGATGCGTAATAAGAAAGGATTTTAAAATATAGTCTATTAAAAGGCTAAAATAGGATGTATTATAAAATTCAAGATGGCGGCCATTTTTAGTTTTCAAAGCTTATTTTTAAAGCAATGCAGGGTTTTGGGCCATTAAACTTGGCTCAGATATTCTTCACGGGCTCTAGATGCATACTAATGAAGGTTACTAAAAAGGTTTTCTCTGAAAAAGCTGCAATAAGGTAAAATGAAAAATTCAAAATGGCGGCCTTTTTTCAGAGCTATATGGATAAAATGTCTATTGAATATTTTTAAGAGACAAAAATATATAGATGTTCCATTTTGCATTTTTGTTTTAACATTTCAATACAGGGTACTGTGTTTTGAAATGTTAAAAATAACATATGTGTGTCTGTGTATGTGTGTGTGTGTGTGTGTGTGTGTGTGTGTGTGTGTGTGTGTGTGTGTGTGTGTGTGTGTGTGTGTGTGTGTGTGTGTCCGTAGGCACTATAACTTTCGTAAAAAGTCCGATCTTTATGAAATTTGGAACAAACATTTATAGCACTATTCATGATTTTAAGTTCAAAAACCAGCAAGATCGGTACACTCTAAGGCAGTTTGTTGACTAAATAAAATTTACTTTCAAGATTTAACATATTTCTATTAATTTTATGTAAATTTTATTGTCAGAATTGAATTCAGCTTAAAAAAATAAACAATATTGCATTTTGAATTATTACTCTACATCAATCGGTTATTGAGATATTGGATCTGTTAAAGGCAGTACTTTGTCTTTTGTTTTTCCCTGAAGGGACATAAACTATCCAAATTCTGGATTGAATACCCAAATTTTTCATTCAATTTCCCTAAAATAGTATTTAAAAAATTATAGTACAAACCACATGATTGAATTTTATTTGTTCATGTGATGGTTTGATTTGTTTTTATTTCTTGGATCTGAGTAGATTGATAATATGTTTGGTGACATTTGTGTTGCATAACAAGTATAAATATATTAAAATCATCAGAATATAAATAATTATTGAGAAATAAGTTCATGAATGATAAAATTTACCTTATTTAGATTAATGTTTTTACAAAGTATCCAAAACAACAACTTCCCTATTTATGTAGAATATGCCAAAATGTAAACAATAATCCTTTCGAAATTAACTGAGTATGCAAGTTTGCTGCAACAAGTGTATTTAAATTTTAAGATAAATTATATGTTTGGATTTAATTTGTCCATGTGATTATTTCATTTGTTTTTATTCTGACTGATTTTAAATAATTGATTGACTGTTTTCTTACATTTTTATACTATCAAAACAAGGATACACTTTAAAAAAATATTAGACTAATAATTATATAACAAAAAGTGTATTGCTGGAATTGATACCGATGTGATCCCCATGATCATTTCCCTTATATCTAAAGCTCTTGAATTAATTGATGAGTAATATACTTTTAGCGAATTTCCCCTATAGGGAAGAAGCTATTACCGTAGGTCTCATGGTAAGACCTAAGCCCAAGACCATGATAACTTTTCGTTTTGGGGCCCCCATAAGCAAAAAACACCATTCGTTCAAATGTTTAGATATATATATATATATATATGTGTGTGTGTGTGTGTGTGTGTGTGTGTGTGTGTGTGTGTGTGTGTGTGTGTGTGTGTGTGTGTGTGTGTGTGTGTGTGTGTGTGTGTGTGTGTGTGTGTGTCTGTAAGCACGATAGCACTCACGAAAATGGTCCGATTGGAATGAAATTTGGTATAGAGGTGTAAAGTAGTAATTATTCGGATGTATTCGAAAACCAGCCCGATCGGACCACTGGAAGGGAGGGTAAAGGGGGATAAACCCCCCAAAAATGGGTTTTTTGGGGTTTTCACATAGAAAAATAAAATTAATCCAATTTTAATTATCACTATTGAATTCAGCCCGAAAAAACAAACAATTTGGCAATTTGAATCGTTGCTCTATGAATATTAGTTACAGAGATATTGAAAGTGGTAAACACAGTACGTTGTCTCAATGTTAACCTTATGGTAAATAAGTAAAATTCTATAACTCACTTATTTCTTAACATATCTTAATAAAACTTGGTTTGTGGCTTCATCTAGATCAGATTTAATGTATTTTAGTCTTAAACCAGAGAAATTTCCATTTTTGTGTCAGCAAACCTGCATACTCATTCCCCATGTTATCCTTATGGGTAATTAAAAAATTCTATATATTTATTATTTCTAAATATATCTTGATATAACTTGGTATATAGCTTCTTCTAGATAAGATCTACTAAATATTGAAATTAAATCACCTAGTTTAAACATGCCTGCAGCAGCAAACCTGCACATTCATTCCCCATGTTATTCTAATGAAGATTACGAAAACATGTCATGTCTCACTACATTGTTGGAAGTATTTTTGGGCATTTGAAATTCACTGAGTATGCAGGTCTGCTGCAACGGGGGTATTTGCATTAATTACATATAATGTTTGGAACATTTTCCTTTATATAAATTAAATAAGCTCCAAAAAAATGAATTCTTTAGAAATTCGCTGAGTACGCAGGTTTGCTGTGACGGGGGTGTTTTATATATATATATATATATAGGCTACTCGCGTTTACGCATCACACAAAGTAATCAAACTATAATATTGAAACTCTGTATAGACATTCCATTCCATCATTCCGTTATTTTTATTGAATCGAGGTCATAAGAATCAAAAATTGTAAGAGGGTTTGCGCGCTAGCCGAAAGCGATTTAGGTCAAGTTTGAACATATGTACTATTTCTACCGTACATTTCCGCCTCTAGCTGCTAAACGAGTAATCTTATTAAATGTAAATTGAAAAATCATTTTTGGGAATTAGGTTTCTTCATTTTTTGGCCAACACGTTAATTTTATATTTTTCTTACAGTTTTTGGTCTATTAATAAACATACTAAATTCATATGTTAGGTCTAAAGTCCGTCCTTTGCTGTATTTATTGTCGTTTAAGTCAGTTACATATCATATTTCTCTTATTCTTATGAGTCTAATTCGCCACCAGATTTCAGGGGACAGCGCGGTGTAATGAAATTTTGAGTTCAAACCCCTGGAGTGGATGTTCAAACTACTTTATTAGAAACACAACTTTATCAGTTAAATAATGGATTAATCGGGCAACTTCAGTATTCTTAAGATTAAACTGAAAAATGATAATGTATTATTACATGGTAGTCTACTCATACCATTCGAAGGAAAAAAGAAAATTCATCGGAGAAAAGTTTCATCTTCTCATTTCAATCTGGGGTGGATCACTATTTGCAATCTTAAGGGTGTAAGTAAGTTATTAAAAACATATAGTTTAGATACATTATTTAAATCTTCAGTCAATTTAGAAATTAGTAAAGATTGTACATTACAAATAATGTGTATTTGAAGCAAACATTTGTTATCCTGTCTGCGAGTGAAGCCGCGGGTATAGCTACTAGTAAATAAATAAATATTGCAAGCCTGTTTGCGTACTTGCATGATTTGGAATAACTTATAGTAGTGAAATCTATTAATTAAGCCTCTTAAATTTAACAAAATGATTTTTACATTAATATAAACAATACCTATAATGTTTTTGGCTTAAGGTAAACCTATGGAAGACATTATTAAGTTTGTTATTGAAGCTACAAAAACTTTTTTGTTCATTAGCTAATTCAAATTATTTATGATAGTTTGATGAAAAATATCCTATAACTTTTTTTCGGAAAAATTATATAGTTAAACAAGATTAAATCCAACCCATTGTTTGTGATCGAATCAAATGCCAACTTTTGACTCTGCCTAAAGGTTGATTTGAAGGGTTTTTAATGTAAAATTGTAAACAGAATCTATCTATAATTCAGTAATATAACCGTGATAAAAACGTGTGTTTGTTAATGTTGAAAACTTTATAGAATGATTTTAAGAATACTTTAACTTTTTATAAGTTAGATAGTTGTTGATATTTTCCAGAAGAATGTTGTTATTTGTTAACCGAGACAGGGCTCAGTCATTTGACCTGTCTTGTTCCTAATCCTTATAAATGACCTTGGAATGTTGGGGAATGTGCTGCTCTTTGATGACGACACTACCATTTTTGCCAGAGGTAGTACACCCGATATAGCCAAAGAAATGTCCGTTCAGATTTTCAATCGGATGAAGAAGTGGTTTGCTGACAACAAGTTGTGCCTAAATGAGGACAAGATTCAGGAAGCCGTATGCAGCCTCAGTCTGCAGCAAAACATCAATCAGCATGAAGTAATGCTTCTGGGCTTCATCCTCGATCCCAAACTCACCTGGAGCAGCCACATAGACAACATCTGTAATAAACTGGCTAGGGTAACATATCTTTTGAGGAGGCTGAAACCTTTGGTCTCAAAGAAATACTTACTGTTACTCAAACAGATTAAGTCAGAAAAAAATGTTTTCCAAATCTAGCCATGAAGCTATTCAACCTGCTACCTACAAGTGTCAGAAACCTAGAGGAAAGGGCTTTCAAGCAAAGAGTCGAACCGTTCTATGCCATAAATGAAATCTTTACAGCAGACCTCAGCATAATATAAGACCTGCCGCCAATGTTCTTTTGTACATTTGTAAATATTAGTTTCAATTAAGTCAGTATTAGTTTTAGTGAAAGTCATGACGATATCTATCCAGTGTAATCTGGTCAACGATGGAATGCGAAGTATGAAATATGAAGTATGTTCATTATTTTTTTTTTATTATATGCTGGCCGTGTTGGTGGTTTTAAACCAGACAACATGACTTGCAATTTAAATTAAATATGAAAGAAGGTACTCGATTTTTTGGCTGATTCTCCCATACTTTTAAGGTATATGGGTAGAATATTTTTAAGATTCTTTCTCAATGAGTTATTTATAAATATTTGTTTTGATGCTCCCTGATTTAAAGAATTGGTTTTCAAAGTTCCTTCAGTCCGTCCGTATGAGAATTTGTAAATGTTAACAGAACATGTTAGAGACAGAGTCATTTCTATTAGGGTATTTGCATTAAATCTATCATGATATATCCAGGCCCGTTTTTTTATTTCTTCATTTTAGCCTAAAAGGTCATTAAAAAGAGCAAAACCCAATAAAAAAAGCTCTAATTATTTAGACTAAAATTTTGCAATTTTTTTTCTTAATTAGATAAAATAACAAACAAAATAACCTGTCAAAATTTTAGGGTTAAAAATTTATAATTTATACGCGTTAAAATTTTAATCATTCCATGTTTCTTACAAAAAATAGAAGCCTTTGAAAAATGTGTACAACCATGAAATTTGAAAAAAAAACAATAACCCTGTATTTTTATATGACAACCGTTTGTGGGGAATATTTATTTTTCTCCTCTATGTTATTTTTAAAGGGTATGCGTATATGCTCTTTCTCTCTCTCTCTCTACATACATACACACATATAACAGATAGCTTGTAACAGCTGATCTTACCACTGCTCTTAGAACTTTCAAATTAGTACCCACAGCTGCTTACATTTCTGTATTTGTACGTGTACATACTTAAAACATTTAAACATTGAAACTGAGGACGTTCACGGGGCATAGCCTGAGGGGATTTTAAGGAAGTTTTTAGGCCTATTGGATATGAATATGGCCTAATAAAGGCCGAAACCCGGGTCATCCTATGAGAGGACGACCGAGAACTGTGACGTAAAATTTGGTATATACCATATATAATATTTCATTTAAACTATACCGCAATATATACACGTATATGTATGTATGTATACATACACACGTATATATATGTATTTATGGTTGTATGTATTAATGTATTTATTCAAATTATACACGTAAACATAGACATGCATAAGATTATAATTATAAAAATTGGTATGGCTTATACTCGTTACGTTATGGTCAACATTTTTTTAAGTAACCAATTAATTCTTCACTTACCCGCACCTGCCTTAGCAAACACTGCGTTCTTGTCCACAAGTTAATCATTGTTGAGAAAGTAAAGGAAATCACTATGCCACTATGTTAATTTAAATTATGTTTTAAACGTATGAAATTCGATGAATATGCAGGTCTGCTGCATTGAGAGCATTAAATAAAAAACAAAGTCAAAAAAACAAAAGAACTCATAAATTATAAAAATATATATATGATAATAGCTTTAACGATTGAGTTTAAAAATTGGTAGCCTACAAACCTCTGAACTCTTTATTAAGTGATACGATTGACATAATTGTAAAAACTAAAGTCCAAAATTAAAAGTTATCAAATTATAAAAAGGGTAAGGGGAAAAAGTATGGTTCAGATTCATGGTACCGTTTATTTAGCAATAGTAATAGTAATAATAATATTATCCATCACTATAAGCCCATTCATTTTACTTGGCGTAACTTTAACCATGTTTACAGATCAAACATAACTTAGCTTGTTACCACGAACTCTTTATGTTTACATGTACAGTTTTGCCAACCCTGCATACACAAGTAGCTTTTGTGCTGTGAGGAATGACAACACAGAGGTCGCAGATTTCTTGAATAGGATATTCACAATTCGCATTACTACAAAATTATGTCAATTTTATAATTATGGCTAGTTAAACTTATAGGGGTTTATTGGCTTTTTCATGACTTATATGATTGAAAATAATGGTCCTCCTAAAGGCATTTAAAATGTTATCTTTTGAGTAATTGCATTATGTATATGTATTTACACAGCTTTATTTATCTTGAGGTTTTCATCTCATTATATTTAACTGGGTTCAAACCTCCAAACAACGTGTATTTTTCTTCAGATGAGTGATGGTGGTAATAGAATATCATAGATTCGTCGCCTTTAATCATATACTTTTAAAAAAGTGTTCCTAAAATTCCCCCACTTAATAGAGAGCTACCTCTAAAACTGACTAAATCAAACATTACTATGATGAAGTTATTTCGTTTAACAGCAGTTTATTCCTATGGTATTTTATATTCAGAGAACACCGACTAAGCCGTCCACAGATTTTGAGTGACCGGCCTGAAATACAAAGACGAAACGAAACTTTTCCTCACAAACTCATACCGAAGAAACAACGGTATAAAGGAACAACGTACGTATAGTTTTTAAATACAGTGTATCTAAAAACCGGGTTAACCCCAAAAATAACTGATCTATAAACGAAAATGTGAAATTACTAAACTTAGTACATTTTTGTCTTAAGGGGTGTTTGCACATTAGCGGTCCCATTATTTCAAAATTGCAAAGATATGTATTTTTTAAGACATGTTTGGCCAATTAGACGGGGAATTAATTGGAAACCGCAATTCCCACTTTTGTGTGAAGCAAAGCCAAAAATTAAGGGTTGGAACCTTGAGATTGAAATTCGCTCCGTCATGACAGCAAGCTGTATGAGTACTTTATTATTTATTAGTTTCTAAATGGCGGCAATTTTCGTGGAACATATTAATATTTACAAAACACTCTGTGTATTTAAAATCACTCAATACTTTACTAGGTAACCTGTTGCTCGATTTCGAGCAATATTTAGGTACTGATAGGATCAATATTAGTAATTAATATATTTATTTGCAGTTATTAAGTTAATGATAGTGCTTCAAGATTAGGAAGTTGTGCATGGACATGATCGATACCATCGACTTCTTGGATTCAGTCTCGTTCATCTAAAGTTAATAAAATACGTGCATGTCGTAATCCACGTTTATGAAACTATATTTTGTTTATCAGCATCACACAATAAATTAGTATTTCCAAATAAGTATTTTTTTATTCCTGGTATTAGCTCCTTTAACTTGCTGTGAAAAACTCTTGCTATTAAGTCAGGTTGAAAATGTGCCGAGCTCCAGCTTCCAAATTTCAGACCACTTAAGATTATATGTCATTGTTACGAATAAAAAAAAGGTATCCCAAACCGTTGAACGATAGCTATTACATCCAGGTAGTTTTAGTTCATATTTTGTGGTGATCCTGTAAATGAAGAAAGGAGGATTACCCAATTACTTCAAATAAGTCAGTTTTAGTGGTTAGCTTGCTGTTGACAAAGTCCATTTAAAACCTATCTACACGCAGTTGGATGATTCCGAATTAAAGCCAAGTCGAGTGCCTTCTATCCTCACATACATATTAATCATCCAATTTAAAAGAAGCTTTTCGGACCTATGCAGAATACAAAAAAAAATCCCGTACAGCAAGTCGAAGAGGAATACTGCAACATGTGGTTGCATACCACAAAGGTTCCTTGAGCATCTTTCAAACCTACATGCCAGCCATTATCTCCATTTGGAAGTGTAATAACGTTATATAAATATACCTGTGGGTACTTAAATTGATGGTTTTCTACAGAAAGTAAAGTCTCAATTCGATTATAAAAAATAACGTGAATTGGAAAGTTATATACACCTCCTACGATGGATTCATCTATATTTGCTTCAGAATGCACCATCGCAAATGCGGAGTTGTAGGATCTGATATTGTTTAGGTAGTTTTTATTTGTTTTTTTGTTTCCCAGTAATTGACTACGTCAATGAGATGTTTAGTACATTTTTATATGGTGTATTCTTCTAAATTCACCTCACTTTTATGGCAACACAGATTAAATGTCCTTAACGTACCAGTTTTTTCACCTTAAAGTGTTTTCCTCTGCAATGATTACAAAGTAAGTCCATATTTTCTAGTGAGAATGGTAGTTCTTCGGCAGACATTCGCTTTCCCCAATTTCTAGGAATCTATGTCGTGTTCTTCATTAATCAGCAAACGAAAGCTTATCATATAGTTGAAATTATTAGTTCTTAAAAAGCGGATATCTCTTTTTCTTCTAATTGGTGGCATATATTGTGACCTTTCTAAATATCAAGTTTAATTTATTTTTAATATTTTTCCATTTAATTAGTTAGCTAGAACTTGTTTGCAGAACTAAACATTTATTTGTGACAGGTTAATAAAAACAAAACTTTAACACCAGCTGATTAAATGTGACTGAAATTCTGCATATGATCAATATGTAAACAAATAAATATTATCTGCCATAAGAATTATATGGTAACTTTAAGGGCCACTTGTGCGAAGCCCTTAACATACATTAAGCTCATTTTAAAGGAAGCACAACTTCAGAGAGAGCTCTTTAAAATGACACCAAAAACATTAAAATCGGTTAAAAACTCTAGGAGTTCTACTAACAAAATAACACCTAGCAAATTAATTATGTATATATTCTCTTTAAAATTATAAATCTTTGTAAATTCAGTTTTAATTCTGTATACAACATTTTTTAATCTATTTCCCAACTTTTTTAAAATTGGGAGCTCTGAAAATTTTTAATTTTACCGGCAACAGATGTCAAGCAGCTCATCATTTTAAATTTTTAGCAAAGACTTAGAGTAGAATGCACGAAATAGGGCAGGCGGCAAAAACTGTAAACTCATCAAATTGACTGCTAAACCTCATCTGAAATGACGAAATGAAATGTTTTTGTTGAACTGAAAACTTTGTTTACGTTCTTCTAGTCCAGAAAAATTGCCTTCAAAAAAACCCTTCACGGGAAGGTTTTGGGTTAAGTTTGATTTTTGTTGTTTCTTATGTTTTTCGGGGCGCTGAATCCAAGACCGATGTTTGTTAACAAAATTTCGTGTTGGGACATTGTCAAAAATGAAAAATAAGGAAAAAATTATGATTTTAAACGTATTTTTGCTTTTAACCCAAAAATCGCAAATTTTATGTGATAAACATTTATTTTAAAAAATAAATTACATAATATTTCCTACAAGGTCCACTACTTGTTTTTATTTCTACGTCAAAGTCTATGGGTAGCGCTGCTTACTGAAAATTGACAATTTTTCCCTAATTGACAATAATTCCCCCCAAATAAGCTCATTTCCCCATAAGGAAAAGCAAACACCAGATTAACCCCCTCCCCCTCGTGTACTCATGCTGCTGTTGCAGTATGAGTTGCAGTAAGCCCTAGGCCCCAAGGCTACTATAGCTTTTCATTTTCATGTCTCCAGACCCCAAAATCACCATCCGTTCAAATTCTTTGACATATGAACGTAGAGAAGGATTCACCTAAGTTGGCCAAAGCATGTACTAATCATCTCATAAAAAATGTTTATACAGGTCACGTTGAAAACGTTGTTGGTTACACATGGTGTCTGTTTACATTTTCTCAGAACTGTCAAATCGCCACATTGCACTTTTTTTTATCCACGCTGGAAGGGAGGTTAAAAATAGCCCTTACCCGCACCGAAATGCGGGCCCTCTACGCCGCTCGCCCAAGAGAGCAAAGCGACGAGCAGGGGTCTCCAACCACTGACAGACAGCATCAGTGTCAGAGGCCCCGCCTCGAGGCTCGAGGCGGCTAGGAGTGTACAGTTGTCTGTACGTCTCCTTGGGCATACCTGCTAAAAAAACCCCCTCGCGTGCTGTCACCTCATCATTGCGATCGACCCGAGCGTCTGCTCATTGCGACATCGCAATGCGTGGCCTCTGGTCCCTTTCAGGACTCCGCGTTGCTGTCCCTTTCGGGACTCCTCAGTTGGTGTTCAACCGATCTTCTGCTGTCCTCGGTTCTGGGGTCACTCGAGACACCCGTCTGTCCTATTCTGGCGCAGGACGGACATGACAAAGTCAGCCACTGCGTTCCAGCTGACACTGCCCTGCAGCATCTTCCCCACGATGTTGTCTGGGGTCAGATGACCGCCGACCGAGTCGGCGAGGGCAGTCCGTTCTTCGTCAAAGCGACGGCACACGAAGAAAGTGTGATGCACGTCGTCTCCTTCGTGTCCGCAGTACTTGCACCTTGGCGAGTCGACCTTGCCCATTCGGTGGAGGTACAGACGGAAGTAGCCATGACCTGTCAGGAACTGGGTGAGGTAAAAATTCACCTCCCCGTGGTCGCGGCAAACCCACGGCTCCAGGTTCCTGATGAGTCGCCATGTCCGTGTCTTCGTCCCATCGACGCTGCCAGGCGGCCATTGTTTGGCCACGGGCCAGCTCGGCAGCCTCTTCCCGATCCATCTCGGGAGCACGCCCCCAGATGGTCTTCTTCTCTTGTGCCAGCAGGTCGATTGGGATGACTCCCGCAATGACCAGCACCGCCGCCTGCGAGACCGTGCGGTACGAGGACGCGACCCTGAGCGCGCCGCGTCTCTGCACCGCCAGCATGCGAGTCCGGCATTTCTTCACCTTCGTCGCATCTGCCCAGATCTCCGCTCCGTAGAGCATGATGGCCTGTGCCGTCGACAGCAACAGCCTCCGTTTCCCCTGACTCGGTCCTCCGATGTTGACCATCAGTCTTCCGAGGTAGGACGTCACTTCGGCCGCCTTGTCGCACACGCTTCTGATGTGGTCCCAGTAGGTGAGCTTGTTGTCCAGCACCACCCCCAGGTACCTGGCCGTCCTCTGCGTCTCGATCACTTCGGTACCCACCCGCATCGGAATGATCGTGGGTATCCGCCTCCTCGTCAGCATGACTATCTCCGTTTTGGAAAGAGCCAGCTGAAGGCCGTGATCGCGCATCCAGCCTTCCACCAGGCGCATGACCTGATTCAGCCTCAATTGGGCCAACTCCGCGTTTCGTTCGGTGATGACCGCCGCCACGTTGTCGGCGTATCCCACGAGGAACGTTCCGTGTGGCATCTCAGTGCGAAGCAAGCTGTCATACGAGACATTCCAGAGATCCGGCCCCAGCACCGATCCCTGGGCTGCCCCAGAGGTGACGGCCCTGGTTACGAAACCCCGGTCCGTCTCGTACATCAGCCGCCGGTCCCTTAGGTAATCTCTCACCATGGCGAGGAGGTACCCAGGTAACCTGAATGTTCTTTCCAGTGCGACCAGAATGTCGCACCACCGTGCCGAGTTGAACGCGTCCTTGACATCAAGTGTGACCAGCAGCATGATCGGACGAGCCGCGTGGCACGCCTGATCCGCTCGTGTCACCGAAGCTACGACCTCCGAGATGGCGCTGAGTGTCGAGTGGCCCTCTCTGAACCCGTGTTGTCGGGCCGAGAGGTCCCCTGCCGCTCGCACAGCCTCTCCGATTCTTGGTTTCAACAGCCTCTCCATCAGTTTTCCCGCCGTGTCCAGCATGCACAGAGGGCGGTACGACGATGGAGCGTCCGGTGGGCCCCTTTTTTTGCTCAGAAGGACGAGCTTGGCCAGTTTCCAGCGGGATGCGAACACTCCCGCTTTCAAGCAGACGTTGTACATGTCCAGCAGGAGCTGAGGGCGGCATTTCGCCACCAGTTTCAGCACCTCCGACGGTACGTTGTCCGGGCCCGGGGTCTTCTTGTTCTTCATGGAGCTGACCGCTCTCTCCAACTCTTGACGCGTGAACAGTGGGACCTCTTTGGCGATCACCCGCAAAGGGATGTAGTCTCTGACCCGGTGATCCGGGAATAGTCCGTCCACGATCGTCCGCATCTTCTTAGCCTCCATCGGCACGTACCTGGGTCCCTGCGCGAGTTTCCTCATGACTAGCTTGTACCCCTGTCCCCTGTTCAGCGATCGGCAGCGCGCCTTGCTTTGTATGATCGCTTTGACCAGTTCTCTTTTTGCCGCTCTGTACTGGCTCGACCTCTCCGCCGCTTCGGGTCTGTCCCGGGAATGCTGGGCTCGCCGCCTGAGTCTCAAGCAGTTTCGCCGCAGCTCAGCGTTGGGGTCAGTCCACCAGTACACCGGGCGCTTTCCGGTACGTGCCGTCTTGCGAGGCATCGATGCGTCGCAAGGGCGATGTGGCTTCCACCACTGCCTCCGCGTCTGCCCTGCTTGGCTGGTCGTCCGGCATCTGGGGGCTGTTCCCCATGCCATTCTGCAGAGCCTCTGTCAGCGTCCGTTCATCCAATCTCGCCAGGTTCCAGCCGAGCGGGCACCGGTTGTTGCTGCCATTTCCTTGTCTTCTTTCGGCCAACTCGAAGGTGATGTATTCATGATCACTCCCCGAGTGATCACCCATCACCCTCTAGCTGACGATTCGGGAAGCCAGACCTTCCGATGTCAGGGTCACGTTGGGGATCGATTCCCCGAATCCCGGCCTCCGGTAGGTTGGCGTGTCCCCCTCGTTCATTGTCAGCAGCCCCAGCCTGGATGCCATATCCAACAGCAACCTTCCTTGGGTGTCTGTATGTGGCATATCCCACTCTCTCGCTCCGGCGTTGAAGTCGCCGGCCAGGAGACACGGACTGGCGATCGCTCGGGGGGTAACTAGGGTAACTACCTATACCTGATACACTGCTTTCAGCGTGGCGGGGGTGCTTACTTGCAGCGGCCACCTGCTGAGGCCAATTCGACCTCAGCAGCTCCTCTAGTTTTGGCTCGGAGTTTACAGAAGCGGCATGTCCCCACTAAGCGTCCCACCAAGCACCCCGACCAGAGTACAAGGGGGAGGGCTCAAACCCAGGCGTATGGATGAGCTCAGCACCGGGGCCATTTGCCATGGCAAGCCAGGCGTACCCAGACCCCGAGCCACCTTCGTGTTTTTAAAAGACAGCCACCCCGCTACCTCTTTTCTAAAAGCCTCCACTAGATTGCCCTTTGTTGTTTTTTTTGGGGGGTTTTGTGTTTTGTGATTTTTTGGTTGGTTTTTTGTGTCTTTTGTGTTTTTTTTGTGTTTTTGTGTTTTTTGTGTTTTCCTTCGACTCCTGAAGGGGCAGGAGGCACTTTCTTCAGGAGGCGAGTCAGAGGAAAGAAGAAGAAGAAATGACACCATGCAAGGCTCGCGAGAGGGGCCCATGCAGGGTCGAAGAAAAGAAGAGGTGGGCAAGATTAGCCCAGAAAAGAGGAAAGACTGCGAGCTAAGACCCAAAAGAAGGAAGAAAGGTCTCAGCTCTGGAAGAACTGCGAGAAGAAGAGTCTCGCAGCTTGGCTCGGGAACCCGGGGCCGCCAAAGAGACACCCGAACAGCCGAAAGCCGACTGCCCCTGGGCAACTGCCCTGCCCCTGCACTTGTTTACAATGTTGTTATAGGTTATAGAATGTTTACAATATCGCCTTTTTTAGAATTTTTTTATTTCCATTCAACCTTTTTACATAGCTGTCAAAGTTTAATTTGGTTTTATTTATTAATTTACATGTATTTTAAATCAATTGCTTGTTTATTTTTTCCTGGGCCAATAAGGAAACACCTTTTATAAGTTTTGACCGCAATTGACTTGCAGCAAGTAGTACTGCCTATTCAAAAACTCGCCTTTTTTCTTAGTAAATATTATTTCATAAGAAAATCTAAGACTATTTACCAGGCCGCATCCATGACACATCCTCTCTCTGTTAATAGAAAATGATTTAGGAAAAGCCCCTGAGTAATGTTTTAAGCTGCGCAAGTGAACTTCCAGATGCAATATTGCATCAAAACTTTTTCTTTGCTACAAGTGCTACACTATAACAGATGTTCGTTGACAATGTTTTCAGCACAGCTGGATTTTATGCTTAGATTCGTAAAAAGCTAATAATTTGTTTACTTTTGTTTTGGCCAACTTAGGTGAATCCTACTCTACATTTATTTATTTATTTATTTTCAGTTATTTACATCGAAATTTACATTTTTTTCTATGGGCGATAACTCTCGTAAAAGTAGGATGATTACAATCAAACTTGATGAATATATTCAACATGTAATCTAATTGGACCTGTTAAAATATTATTAGCCATTTCGGCCAATCATAACTGCATTAGGCGGGGATTTTGTGATTCGTCAATGATTTCCAAACAAAAACTAAGCAAACCAAAATATTGTTCTAATTCACTGACTGTGTGACATACAATAATAAAAAAACCAAATTGTTCATTTTTGTTAGCTAAACCCAAATATGGAACTTAAAATACGAATATACTACTTTTTACATGTGAAAATGCCAAAACACCAATTTTTTTACACGAAATATCTAAAAGAAAATACTTTTATATACTTATGCTATAACCGCTCTAGAATTGGCCGATCTGGTTGATTTGTTAACAGGTCTAATTAGATTATATGTTTAATATATTCACCAAGTTTGAATGTAATGAACCTACTTTTACGAGAGTTATCGTCAATAAAAGAAAAAATCTAAATTTATATGTAAAATAGCTGTACGTGTACATGCATGTGTAAAAGTATTTGAATGGATGACGTTTTGGGGTCTGGAGACATAAAAATGAAAAGTAATCTAGGGTTTACTACAAGTCATGGAACACCTTATTCCTTATTGGGAAATTAGCGTATATGGAAACAATTTTCAATTTTCAGTTGGCAGCGCTACCCATAGACTTTGTCACAGAAATAAAAACAAGCAGTGTGTCTTGTAGGAAATGATATGTACTTTCTTTTTGCAAACATATGTTTATCACATAAAATTTATGGCTTTTGAGTTATAAACAAAAATACGTAAAAAGAATCATAATTGTTCCCTTATTTTGCATTTTTTACAATGTTCCGTCACAGAATTTTGTAAAAAAACATCGGCTTTAGATTCAGCGCCCCGAAAAACATAAGAAACAAAAAATCAAACTTTACCCGAAACTTTCCCGCGAAAACTACGTTATGACTGGACTATTCAGGGCCTTTTTCGTGTAAATTTGTGTTTTCTTTAACATATGATCATAAAGTTGATTAAGTACCTAAATGAATAATAAACAATAATTTTGGCTGCAGCACTCACTCACCCCCCCCCTACTTGGGGCCCGCAATTATAAAAAAATTTCAATTAATTCTTATCTCTGGTGATTGTACATTTATGAACTAAATTTTTCAAATAAAGCCCAAATAAAAATAGCAGTACAGTACTTTAGACTAACGGATGCCTATTTAAATGCCCGAGTACTCTGCTGGTAAACTTGTTTGTTCATATTGGTAACGAAAATATATTTCATAGCTATATCTACTTTAAATGACATACCCTAATAAAATGCTCTATTCAGGTTTTTCAGACGGAATAACATATTGTTCATATAAAACAAAAAACTATAAAACACTCAAAATTTATTGTTATAAGGTATTCCTGATCCTTACCGTAAAGATAATTGACGATGTAATGTTTTTGTAATTTCATATGAAAACAAAACGAAACCAACAAAACATTAGACTTCGTTAGGCGTTTCGCAAGGGAGTGCTAAGATCTGGGAATGAGACCCTGAATAATTACAACGATTATTTCTCTCATTTTCTTCCGCTGGTGAATTTCCTGTTAGAAAAGTAAATTTAGTGAACTGGGAAAAAAATCTGGTAAGCTATAAATTACATAGCTTAAAAATTACATAGATTATAAATTACATGATGATATATACACACTCCTCCATCGTGCTTTGTTCTCAAGGTATTTTCTAAGCAACCTCTGCTATTTCATCCCTTTCTCATCCTCTGTTTCAGGTTATTTATCATCAAAAAAACCTTTTGATGCAAAAAAACCTTGATGACAGTCGCGAGACAGCCGTTTCAGCCTCTTGTTAGTAAAACTAATTAAAATTCTTACCAAAAGGCTTTTAAGATTTATTTACTTTCAACTTAATGATGAATTTAAATGAAAAGAAAACAAACAATCAATGTATAAAGACAATAATACCGGTAGAAAACAAAGGCATTTTAAGTTTATATGACGACCAACCTATTTAGCCCTCACTATTGGTAGACTGTGGTTGAAATAAATATCCTGCTTTTGATATTTGTATACGTCAGTAGTTAAAATCGTGATATTTTTATATTCCCCCTCCATAAAAGGAAATATGTAGTTCTCCGTAAAAGGTTATATAATTCTTTGCTTTGCATTATATCCATTTGATAAGAAAGAAAATGATTTATCTAAGTGGCTTGATTTAGTATGTATAAAATACTTAATAAACATTAAATACTTAATAAATTTATTGTAAACTCTTTGTCTAGTTTTATCTCCATTTACAGAAAAGAAAAGTAAAGTTTATATCAAAGTGGGTCGATTTTGTATGCATGGTTACTTTTATGGGCGTTCGTAAGCTGCTTATGCAGATTTGAGTAAATTATTTCAAAGTAAAAGAATAGGCCTACTCCGGTAAATGTGACTCTTATTGGATTTCAATCACGACAATGTCAATAATAAGGTTAGCACTCATTGAATAAAATTTATCTTATTTTTAAGAAGAAAGTGTCTTTGAGGTGAAAAAATTTTACGATAGAAAATGTCAAGCCTTTACTCGTCTTGAATGTGCGTAAAAATGACTTACATAAGTCTGTGTACTGTATCAAAAGTTTGCCATTTTCTTGTGGCACTCCTTTGAAATGGTGAGAATTACAATCCTTTTTCATCAAATAATATCAGTAGTTCAGACTTACTTAACTGAAATTTCTTTCCCATTTATTAATATTTGATCTAAAGTAAAATGTTAAGTCTGCTTAAAAGGGTATATAAAAAGACTTATTTAAAATGTATCTAAAACATTGGATCGGTAGATAGTTACTGAATTAATACAATTACAACTAAAACTGAAAGTAAGTCAGTTTTAGCTAACTGACATTGCGGTAAGGATCATGAATACCTTATAACAATAAGCTATGTAATTTGCTATAACAATCTATCAACAAACAAATGGAATGTTTTATAGGAAAATGAGTTAATTTACAATATTAATGTAAATATTGAAAGGCGTACCAAATTAAAACAATTACAATTATAAACTAATGATCAAGAGAGTAGTAAAAACAAAGCTATGCATTCCAATACAATTATTTCCTTAACATTACAGAGATTACAGAGAGTTCACTTACTCTGGTTAATCGAAGTATTCATATTTATTTAGAAAAAATAATAGTGATATCGTGTATAACGTTTATGGCACTACAACACTATAAATAATCATATCTCTATTACAGTAATAATATGTTAAACACGTTCGCGGCGGCATGGGAGCAATCGCTCCCATGCAGAACCCTAATGCCATCTTGGTGGGTGCGATCGCTCCCAAGCTGCAACGCGTTACAATAAGATTTATTTTAAAACCAGGATCTGAGCTTGAAATCTGAAACTTCAACAGCACTGCGCAATAGTATATCGTATTCTGTGCACTGGACAGTGTTGCTGCTACGATAGGCTTGGCAGTTACAGTAACTTTAAGCAGAGCATATTTTAAAGGAATTCCACTGGGCGACATAGGTGCACTCAGTATTACTTTGATGGAGACGAAACTACCTGGAGGGGAATGGAATACTCCTATAAGAAAAGGGGGGTCTGGGAAAATTTTGCAAGAATGGAAATGATAATCACAGATTTCTAGGTATTTTCAATGTATAATCCTAGCAATAATATGAATTTTCCTATTATATTAGCTTGGAAACAGTACATATAGTCCCAGTAAATTACGTATTCTAGATCGTTGTAGGCTAAAAGGCCAAGGCTGCCTTTACAACCTCTTGGACCAAAATCATAGCTCAATTTCAAAAGTGTATTACAAACCTTAAACAATTTGTGAACACAAACATATTAAAGTATTCTACTTAAATCTAAGACCACAATATAAATTTCTGTTTTTTACTTTATGACTGTTAAAAATCACATTCTGTCATTGTTATTGTTACTGATAATGTAAATGTTTTTATGTCACCTAATTATTTTGAAGGTATGTTTCCTCAATTACAAAGAATCGTTTACTTTGGATAATAAGTCTAAAGTCAATGATTGTATTCTCACCTTAGAACTCTATACAAGAACGGGAAAGAAAAACAATTACAATTTTAAACTGTGTAATATGAGTACGTAAATTTTAAGTAAATTAGATCCTGGTGCTAAGCTGGAAACTAATTTTAAAACCTAAAAGTCAGTACACCAGGGTGATGGCGAGGAACATAGAAATTCGTGCCGCCGCGAACGTATTAAAACTTTTGTTTAGAAACAAACAACATAGAGATTGTTACTAAGGGAACATAGTACTTACTTACTTGGGTACTTGGAGTAGTCCCAGTGGAATCGCGTCAGCGACGTGGTCGTCCATTTCCCACAGGGAAAACTTGGGCCTTTTCAAAAATAGTTCAGTCATTTTAGAAGAAAAAACCCGGTTTTCAAAAAAATCGGGTAACCAAGTGGGACTTTTTACCATATGTTCCTTGATATGTTACCTTTGAAACCCCATCACTTTTTCGAAAGTAAAACTTGTGCTCAAGCCACCATCTTGGAAAATGGCGGCCAAAATATAGTTTTTTAGTTACATCATGATAACTATTAAGTTTAGAAAACAACATCCTGTACAAAAGTTGCTTGGTTTGTAAAGGCCTATAACTTTTATATTTAATGTATTGTTGTACAACAATTGATAAAGCCGCCATATTGGAAAATGGCTGCCAAAAAGTATTTTTTGGCCCGTGCAGCTTAATTATTAATCTTACTAAAAAGGTTTCCGAAGAGAAGTTGCAGAGATTTTGATAATCTACCACTTTTATATTTACTTTGTTATTGTAAACTCACAAATATAGGCGCCATCTTGGAAAAATGGCCGCTAATATTAGTTTTTTTTTTTTTATTATTGAATTTACATTAGGTAACTAAAGACAAAAGTTGTATGGTTTGAAAAGGTCTATAACTTTTGTATTTAACATATTTTTGTGCAACAATTAATAAAGCTGCCATCTTAGAAAATGGTGGCCAAATATGTTTTTCTTGGAATTTTCACCTTGAAAATTTAAAATAACCAAGTTTTAGTTGGCATCATTGGATTCAACTTGAAAAAACAAACAATTTAGTTTTTTGAATCACTGATTTATGTCCACTGGTTACCAAGATAATGAAAATAGTAAACAAAGTGCGTTGTCCCTATGTTACCCTTATGGGAATAAGTAGAATTCTATATATCGCTCAATTCTTGACTTACATTAATACAACTTTGTATGCGGCTTCTTTTAGCTGAGATCTAATAATCTTTTTTTACATTTCCGTGGCAGCAAACCTGCGTGCCCATATACCATGTTATTCTTATGGAGAATGTTTTACCATACTTATTTACGAATTTATGTTTATACTATTTATCACTAGGCTTTATATTATGTTGGAATTTGTATTTACACACGTTGAAGCATCATAATATGAGGGTTCTTATCCTCAGTAAGAGACGTAAAGTAAATTTGCTAAAATATTCTCCATAAGAATAACATGGTATATGGGCATGCAGGTTTGCTGCCACGGAAATGTAAAAATAGATTATTCTAAGTCATAAACCAGTAGATCTCAGCTAAAAGAAGCCGGATACAAAGTTGTATTAGTGTAAGTCAAGAATTGAGCGATATATACAATTCTACTTATTCCCATAAGGGTAACATAGGGACAACGCACTTTATTTACTATTTTCAATATCTTGGTAACCAGTGGACATAAATCAGTGATTCAAAAAACTAAATTGTTGGTTTTTTCAAGCTGAATCCAATGATGCCAACTAAAACTTGGTTATTTTAAATTTTCAAGGTGAAAATTCCAAGAAAAACATATTTGGCCACCATTTTCTAAGATGGCGGCTACATTAATCGTTGCACAAAAATATGTTAAATACAAAAGTTATAGATCTTTTCAAACCATACAACTTTTGTCTTTAGTTACCCAATGTAAATTCAATAATAAAAAAGTCCCAGTCAAAAAATTAATATTAGCGGCCATTTTTCCAAGATGGCGCCTATATTTGTGAGTTTACAATAACAAAATAAATATAAAAGTGGTAGATTATCAAAATCTCTGCAACTTCTCTTCGGTAACCTTTTTAGTAAGATTAATAATTAAGCTGCACGAGCCAAAAAATACTTTTTGGCAGCCATTTTCCAATATGGCGGCTTTATCAATTGTTGTACAACAATACATTAAATATAAAAGTTATAGGCCTTTACAAACCAAGCAACTTTTGTATGAGAAGTTTGCTTTCTAAACTTAATAGTTATCATGATATAGCTAAAAAACTATATTTTGGCCGCCATTTTCCAAGATGGCGGCTTGAGCACAAGTTTTATTTTCGAAAAAGTGATGGGGTTTCAAAGGTAACATATCAAGGAACATATATGGTAAAAAGTCCCACTTGGTTACCAGTTTATTTGAAAAATATTTAAAATGACTGGTCTAAAAGTTCTTCTATATTGTAGAAGGTCGCTTCACATTGAAATTCTTTTAATTTTGTCTTGAATTTATTCACATTATGTTCTTCGGTTAAGCTAGCTTGTAGGCTATTGTAGATTTTGACACTGGAGTAAAAAAAGGTTTTACTGGCCAGAGTAGAGCTGATTTGCGGAACATGTAGGCGGTTCGCACTTCTGGTGTTATACCGGTGAACTTGATTGTTGGTGATAAAAATGTCAGGGGTTTTCCTGGTAAGCAAGATGAAAAGAGAAGGGAGTGTTAAAATGTTGAGCTCCCTGAACAAGGGCCTGCAGTTCGCTAGACGATGGACTCCGCACATCCTCCTTAAGACTCTTTTTTGGAGGAGGAACACCCTTCTAGCTTCCGTGCCTCCACCCCAAAATAAGATTCCGTAACTAATTATGCTATGGAAGCATCCAAAGTAGACCTTCAACAAAACCTCAAGTTGGACGAGCTTCTGGAGCCTACTCATCAGATATATGACTGTTGTTAACCTGGACGAAATAGAATCAATGTGGCGATCCCACTTAAGATCTTCACTGATGTGGAGTCCCAGATGTTTGACATGGTCACAGCTTTGAATAGTGGTTCCATTCAGATGTAAGCGGGCTGTAAGTTCAGGCTTCTTACAATTATAACTGTAAAATGTTATAAAATTTAACAACTTCGTTTTCTCTGAATTTAAAATCAAATGGTTCATGTAACACCAATTAGACATTTCATTTAAACATTTTTGAGTTTCGTAAATCAATATACTATGAGAAGAATTACAAATCAGATGGCAAACATCATCAGCAAACAACCATACTCTGCCAGTGGTCAACGAAGTAGGTAGGTCATTAATATTCAACAAGAAGCAGATCGGTCCGAGGTTCGAGCCCTGTGGCACACCCACGTTTATAGGGGGTGAGAGTGACGACTTATGCGTTCGGAGGACATTATTTGAGTCCAAGTGCTTCACTGAGACAACCAGCCGGCGATCCCTCAGATAAGATGCAATCCAATCAAGTGGGGTTCCATCGATCCCATAACTGTGAAGTTTCTTCAGGAGAACGGAGTGATTTATAAAGTCAAACGCCTTGGTCATATCGTAAAAGAGGCAGATCAGATCATCGAATAGGTCCAAATGGCAATACACATCCTTGAGCAAAGCAAAAGTGGCATCGCTGATCGATTTTTCTTTACGGGATCCAAATTGGTTTGGGTTCAAGATGTTATTAGAATCAATATAGGCAATGAAACGTTTCAGGAACACAAGTTCAAAAACCTTGCCGAAGCACGGCTGGACGGACACCGGTCGGTAGTTACTCACGACTTGAGCATCGGCCTTCTTAAAAACTGGCACAACCTTAGAGGTTTTAAGCCCTTCGGGATAACACTCGGTCTCGAAAGACTTGTTTATCACTTTGGTGAGAAATATAAAAATGTCATCATTACATAGCCTAAGTAGACTACAGGGGACTTCATCAAAACCCGAACTCTTCTTATATCCAATTGAGTGGACAACCTCTTTCACCTTGGCCACCGAGACACCAGTCAAAACAAATTGGCCCCGCCCCGTACCAGTCGGAACCACCGGAGCAGCAACATTGCCTGATAGTCTCTCGATTTCATCGACAAAATACTTACAAAAATGATTTGCTACAGTTACAGGATTACTCACTAAAGGATCATCGATTTTCAAGCTCAAATTACCATGGGTATTATATTTTTCATCACTCAAGGTCCGAAACACAGCCCAAGATTCCTAACTTGTATTATTTGATAAAAGGATTTTATTGCCAAAAAAACTTTTTTAGTTTCAGCTTCTAGTTGAGTATGTCGATTTCTGGCTCTTAGGTTTTCCGCAGTCGATGTTAGGGATCGCGTCGACCAATACAGCTCTAAAAGTGACTCATGTGACATCAACACATTTTCATTAATCCAAGGAGTGACAATACCTTTACCAATCTTCATGGTAGACATAGGAAAACTAATATTAAATATATACAAGAACAAAGAAAAAAGTCATCAAATAAGTCATTTAAGGATAAACAGTCATTGTTATCTGAGGGTGACCAATCATGTGTTCTACAAAGAATTTGAAACATGTCATAGGTTGCAGCTGTAAATTTCCTTCTTACAACTTTGTTAGCAGTAATAAAAAACACTCTTATCACATTTTAAATAAACAGACAGTAAATGATGGTCTGACATATAAGTAGGCTTAGCACTACCTGTGTGAAACATATCAACAGCATCAGAGTCGGTGTTGTTCAGCATAGAGATTGTTTTGCTTGATTCATCCGTTATTTTAGAAACATCTATCACCCACTCAAACGTTTAGTGTTTAGAGCGCATCCTCAGGGATAAAAGCATAATTCAGTGGTTATTCTGCAAACTGAAAGCAAACAGAACTTCTATTGTAATTTGAACTCTAGTCTGAGGTTTCGATAGTGTATCCTTGAATTGTACTGTGGAAAAACCTATTCAGTTAAAGTAAAACAACGTTAACGCTTTATTAGCTGACTCTTGGAAGCTGTATTGTGGTAGTAAAATTAGTGGAAAACGAAATGGTTAGGTGATATTTTATTCAAACAATTTTATAATAATTAGTTTTAAATTAATCTTGAGGTTTACTCAAAATGGCTGTTTTGAGTATATATATATATATATATATATATATATATATATATATATATATTAATACTAGAGGCTTGAAGGGGCTATTAGCCCCTAAGCATAATCCTTCTTTACTATAGTACAAAATACCTTCTTAGAAAATAGGCTTTTGGATTCACAAAATTATGATTATATCTAGCATTTTTGGTTTTAAATAAGCAAAGCAGACCTTTTTACATCCCAATGGTTTTTAAATGATAGCTATTTTACGTTATTTCTAATTTTATAGTAAGCTTAAAGCAATTTCTATTTTCCCCGAGCCCCTGGGATGGAGACCTTCAATTTCAGCCCCTCCCATCATCCTGCGACCTTCCAAACGCCCACAATTTCGGCGCAAAAATTTTCCCTAACGGTAAATATATATAGATCAATTTGGTATTAAATCTGCATCATTGTAACATGAACTAAACAAACGTTCTTAACTTTTTTAATTTTAAATTATGAAAAAACTCAAACCCTTAATTATTATGAAATCAGAAAATCTTAAATTATTAAAATTATATTTTGTTATAGTACATTGAACGTGCATAGTTAGCTGCATTTTGAAAAAATCCCACATGTCAACATCTACCATATGGCTTTAAATCAAGCATTAGCACCACATGTTTAATGTAAACAAATTAAACCCCATGTTGTTTTAATGGGAAAAGTTTTATTCTGTTGCGAATTTATGGTAAAAAAATAAGAAAAATGAATAGTTTTCCCTCAAAATTCACGTCAAGACCTTTAAAATAAGACCCCTCCCATCCTTCTACGGCCATCCAGTCACTCACAATTTCTTTACAAAAATTTGACTTACGGAATTATATATATAGATTATTTATTTAGGTTGGTTAACATCCGTATGGTTTTCTACCAGATAGCAATAGATTATTGTTCTTTTAAAAGAGAAATAATTTTGAAAATTACAAAGGATTTCGTTTATTTCCTTATTAATTAAATATCTATAAAAAATTAAGTCATAAAAGTACCAGTAACTTGGAAGAGTCATTATAGCTATATTGTTAAAGTAGATGTACTAAGTTTTTATTAGTTAGTAAGCATTTAGGAAGCCACAGTCAGTCCAGTAACAGGAGACATTAAGGAACTATGCGACCTAGTTGAGCAAGTAATCTCTGTTCGTCGAATAGTTCCGTATTAAGTCCTAACCCAGTATTGTCAGTAAGAAATATCTTCCTTCTATAACCAGAAATTTGGAATTTCTTTTAGAAATTTCAACAAGTGTCTATTATTAAGGATCTCAAATAAGTATAAGTTTACTATGCGTCGAAGGATTATTGTTATCATTAATCTATATCGACCTTCAAGGAATAATGTGGGTATTGATATTCAAGCCTTTTCTAAGGTTTTTTGACATAAAATTAGTTTTTCTGCGTAGTAAAATGTATTTTAGCGAATTTCCTCAATACGGAAGAAGCTATTAACGTAGAACTTGATACGATATATATTAAGACCTACCCCTGGCCGGAACCCCCATCTCAGGGGCAGGTATTTTATTTAAGACCTACCAGGCCCCCATAACGTTTTATTTTGTTGCAGGTTTTCTTGCTTTCAATGACCTTTATGGAGAGAGTATGTGGCAGTTTGCTGATACCGTTTATTTTATAAAGAAAATATCTTGCAATGCGAGATGAGAGGGTCCTTCATTTGGCCAAAAGCGTAGATATCTTATAGTTCCTGTGCTAACTTCAGAAAACTCCAACTTACACAGCATTTAAAACGAGTTATGCATAGTTTGTCTATGCGGTAATTTAAATAAAATAGTATTTTGTAAAAAGTAATTGCATAAAGTGTTTTAATCTGCAGCTTATAGAGCTTTCTAAACCGACTTTACTGCAGATGAGCGCTATTATGGAAAGTGCTCAAAGCCATCCAGAAACTTTACTACTTCAATGAGGGCTGCTTACGATGAAACATACATTGTAATCAGATAGATATCTTATACATGGGCAAGCATAATATATAAATGGGCTAGCAATAAATGAAAAGCTATATTTTCACATAATAATAAAATGTTTTTATTATTATGCGGTTTTTTTACTTACGGCTCTAATAAAATTAGTATTCGAAAATTTAAGGTTACTATTAATCAATGATTAATAATAAATATAGGGTAGTTACATTTCTTACAAGAGTAGCCTTACAGAAGCCCAAATTCTGTAATTACATTTATTTATTTATTTATTTCCTCATATATTTTAGGTAAACTCACCGACGGCAAAAACACCAGAAACAATTAATTTAGATCAAACCAAGCTATTACATGTTTTATTTAAAATATTTTTGCAGGAGGTCAATCTGTTTTCACTCAAAGCACATATCTTCATAATAAAATCTTCATAAATTATAGGCCAAACGCCTAATAGGCGTTGATATTTCATGTGATGGCTTAAACTATTAGGTAATTACTTTTTAATTCATGTTATACTATATTTTTAGGCTATATTAGTCCTGTTTTATATTATTAATATTTTCTAAGTCTATAAGGAGTAACTAACTGTCAACTGTCAACTGTCTAACTGTCAACTATAATGTGTGGTACAAAAAAATTGGTTTGAGAAAGACGAATTGAATACGTAGAGGGCAAGTGTAACTTTGCCAAATAGATTGTGTAGGTAGACCTTGTAAGACTTTCACCTAAAAGAAACTTCAAATAAGGCTTCGTATGACAAGGTTGTTTGCAGCGCTAAAATATGTTAACCATTCCCTCAAATAATGGGAATGTATAATTTTCACTAATAATACTATAATTTAAAGACATTAACAAAAAATGTTTTGCTATCATACATTTGAAAATACAAGCTCTTATACGATTTCCACATTATAAGCTATGAGACAATGTGTTACTAGAAAGTATTTAGTGAACATAGAAATGTGTCATAGCTTATGACAGATTTACATTAAGTGTTATAGCTCCTGATGTATTATAAGCTATGAGACAAAGTGAATTTTATAATTAATTTATGTGATAAAATGTAAATTATAAGCTGGTTAACTTACCAGCTGGTTAATATTAAACGGTACAGTTTGTATATCATACGCTTTAATACAATTAATTTTTACATTATGCCATGACACCCCACCGTAAAAGACGTTTATTTTCAATATATATGAGGATGATTAAATTTATTATTACATTCATACATCAATATATAAAATATAGCTGACTAAATTAAAAAACCAAGACAAGGCTTTTAAAGGTGTTTCCCATGAAAATTACCATGCAAAGGCTTAAGCGGAAATCTCAACGTTTTATTGTGATTGCATTTCTTTTATATGAAAAAGTAAATGTCTCTATAACTGGATAAGCACGGCTTTGTGTCATGTGGACGGTTTTAATTAAATTGTGTAAACTTTGAGCGAATAACAAACACACCAACAAAGAGGACGCGTTTGAGTGTATCTAACGACCAAAATTACTTTGATGGGCTTGAAATTTTGTTTGGAAATACGTTTCTTGTGTTGATTAATGATTAATTATCTCTGTTTTCTTGTTGAATTTTACTTCACAGAATTGTATAAATATGTGCTTAATATTTTTAAATAAGCCAATTATATGAGAATAAGGATTATTTTTTCGCATACACCATGGCGAATATTAATGTCGTTGAAAAATTACAGTGTTATTTATTTATTAATGGTCCTTATTACTTTCTCCCATATTCAGAGGAAGAATTGTTTTCGTCAGTATTTTATAGATTAAGTTGTTGGTAGAAACATTCTTTTAAGTGCTTTTTGAATCCCCAAAAAAATATTTCCGGAAGTGTGGAGTTTTGTGTGTGTGTGTGTGGGGGGGGGGGGCTTTGTGTGGGTGTTTAGGCGAGAGGGAGGGGGGAAGGAGGATGTAAAACAAAGGTATAGACAACATCAATCTCATTACGTTCAACGTTGGCATGTATGTACCAAACCCCAACATTTCCAGGGATTTTTTATCTTTGTATTTTAGATTTATACTTGGGGCTTGTAGGGACAAAAACCCCTAAAAATAAAATACAAATGCTGAATATTTCGCGTTTCTTTTACACTCATAAAACGATAACAGTTTGACGGATTTAAATAGGAATATTAAAGATATTTAGACATTTTCTAGTACGTAATACAATTTTAAGAAAGGGCGTTACTTCAGTATAGTAAAGGGCTGATTTTCTTTGGAACAGTGGCGTTATCCGTCGATCTCAAAACAACTTCAGTTCACTTTTCTTACAATTAAACATATGGACCTGATTTGGGGAATTTCTTAAGGTTAACCACAGATTGCAGCACTTAATTTATTTCCCAAGGAAAGTCGTGACATTGAGTACAAAAATAAAAACAAATGTGTGTACCCTCCACCTGGTTCAAAAGAACATAGGACAATTTAAGGGTACTTATTGTGGAAATCTCCAATTGAGGTTACATTTTCACCCGAAAGGCAAATAAGTAAGGATGAAATCAGAAAATCGTCTCCCGTTGAAGACTTCACGCTTCACGTTACAGACTCTAGCTCCATTTCATATGGGGGTTAGTTTTGGAGACCACGAGCCTAGTAATTAGTTAATATTGAGGATTTAACCCTATGTTCAACATGTTTTTATGGTTGCTAGTGAGTTACTGCATTCTTTGTCTTGGTAAATTGAAGATATAATATACTTTTATCGTCAAAATTTAAAGGTGGACCTTATTGGTAAATTAAATTTTGAAGTTGGTGTTGCAATCGATCGCTGTTAGTGCAGCACACTCTGTTGTTGCGCGGTCAAAACTATGACCATTTCCGACCGCACATAAAACTGGCAAAGCTGGGCCTTAAAAATTATGAATGAAGTCTTCTCTGTACCTTTGTATAGATTATTCTCTACGCTTATTTGATTGAGTCAATATTATAAATCACTTGGCTTTAAATCAGCATCAGCTATTACTACATGATATAATGTAAACAAAGCAGACGTGTTTAACTCCTCTCGCTTTTTAAATGGTAAGAAGGTTAAAGCCCCTAAATTATAAATGCGGAAAGTTTAAAATGAAAACACCCCCGTTGCAGCAGACCTGCATACTCAGCGAATTTCAAGTGCAAAACAACATATTTCAATCCTACATAGCGAGATTTGACATGTTTTGGTAAGCTCAATAAGAATAACATGGGGAATGAGTATGCAGGTTTGCTGCTACAGGTATATTAAAACTGGATGGTTTTAATTCATAATGTTGTATATCTGAACTAGAATAAGCTATTTACCAAGTTTTAACAAGATATGTTGAGAAATAACCGAGATATAGAATTTGACTTATTTCCCATAAGGATAACATTGGGACAACGTACTGTGTTTACTGTATTGTATCACGGACATAAAGCAGTGATTCAAATACTAATTTGCTTTTTTTTGTAGCTGAATTCAATGGTGCCAACAAAAATTCGATGAATTTTATTTTTCTTTGTAAAAAAAACTCAAAAAAACCCATTTTTGGGGGTTTATCCCCCTTTACCCCCCCTTCCGGTGGTCCGATCGGGCTGGTTCACGAACTCGTCCGATTGATTACCACTTTACACATCTGTACCAATTTTCATTAAGATCGGACCATTTTTACGGCCGCTATCGTGCTAACAGATACATACATATATATATATATATCTAAAAATTCGAACGAATGTTGTTTTTTACTTCTGGGGGCCGCAAAACAAAAAGTTATCATGGTCTGGGACTTAGGTCTTACCATGAGACCTACGGTAATAGCTTCTTCCCTATAGGGGAAATTCGCTAAAACCGCCATTTGTTATACAGTAGTACGTTCTACCTATTTTGCTTGATTTTAAGTAACCATTCATTACCATCTAGCATGTAGTTTTAAATCAAGTATAAGCAACACGTTTTAATAGAAACAAGGCAGACGTTTTTAGATTCCAATGCTTTTAAATGGCAGATATTTTTTGGTATATCTAATTAAACTTTAAGAAAACTTTAAGATAAACTTTAAGAAATTTCAGTATTTTCCAAGAGTCCCTGGTATCAAGACCTTTAATTTGAGCCCTCTCCCTTTGACCTAAAACTAGGCAAACGCCCACAATTTCGGTGCAAAAATTTCGCTTAATATATTGATCATTTGGCATCAAATTTGCATCGTTGTATCGTAAACAAAACAAACTAAATTAATACTTTACAATTTTAAATTATAAATATACTCAACCCCTAACTATAAAGCCGGGAAATCTTTGAGTTAAATTATTTATTTGCTACAGTACATTGAACGTGCATAGTTAGCAGCCTTTTGAAAAATAAACCATTCGTCAACATCTAGCATATGACTTTGAATCAAGCATCAGCACCACAAGTTTTATGTAAACAAAGCAGACGTTTTTATATCCCAATGCTTTTTCAATGACAGATATTTCAAGATATTTCTCATTTCATGGTAATATTTTAAGAAATTTCAGTATTTGTCCCGAGTCCCTGGAATCAAGACCCTCAATTTGAGCCCTCTCCGATCATCCTTTGACTTGCAGAACGCCCACAACTTCCGTAAATTTCTCTTACGAAATTATATAGATAATTTGGTATTAAATCTGCATCGTCATAACAAAAACGAAAAAAACGTACTTAACTCTTCATAATTTTTAATTATGAATAAACTCAAACTCCTAATTATAAAATCGGAAAATATTGAAGTTAAAATATTTATTTATTATAGAATATTGAATAAGCGTAGTTAGCTGCCTTTAGAAAAAAAAACATATGTCAACATCTAACATATGGCTTTAAATCAAGCATCGACACCACATTTTTTAATGTAAATAAAGCAGACGTTTTAGATCCCAAAATTTTTTTATGGAAGATATTTTACGTTATTCCTCGTTTTCTGGTGAATTTAAAACAATTTCCGTGTTTTTCCCGTGTCCCTGGAATCAATACTTTTTATTTGAGCCCTCTCCGATCATCCTTTGACTTGCAAAACGCCCACAATTTCGGTAAATTTCCCTTACGAAATTATTTATATAGATAATTTGGCATTAAATCTGCATCGTTATAACCAAAATGAAACAAACGTACTTAACTCCTTAAAATTTTTAATTATGAATATACTCAAACTCCTAATTATAAAATCGGAAAATTTTCAAGTTAAAATATGTATTTGTTATGGTATAGTGAATGTGCGTAGTTAGTTGCCTTTTGAAAATAAAACATATGTCAACATCTAACATATATATGGCTTTGAATCAAGCAACAGCACCACATGTTTTAATGTAAATAAAACAGACATTTTAGATCCTAATATTTTTAATGGAGGATATTTTACGTTATTCCTCTTTTTTGGTGATTTAAAATAATTTCAGTATTTCTCCCGAGTCCCTTGGATCAAGGCCTTCAATTGAGCCCTCTTTCAACATACTGCGACTTGCCAAACGCCCACAATATCGGAGCAAAAATTTCCCTCACGAAATTAAAAAAAATCATATATTTAATTTCGTAAGGCGATTCTTTGCGTCAAAATTGTGGGCGTCTGGTAAGTCGTAGAAAGATGGGAGAGGGCTCAAATTAAAGTCTTTATTCCGTGATGGCGGGAAAAATAATAAAACTGCTTGAAATTCACCAGAAAACGAGAAATGACGAAAAAATATATGCCATTTAAAAAGCATTGGGATCTAAAAACGTCTGCTTTGTTTACATAAAACATGTAATGCTGATATTTGATTGAAAACCATGTGGAAAGCTAGATATAAGGTAGATTCAGTTTGCTATGAAGGTATTTTGTACTATAATAAATAAGGGTTGATTGAATTTTCCCTCATTAGGGGCTTTTAGCCCCTTCAAGCCACTAATATATATATTTATACATATTTATATTTATTTATATAGTTAGATTACATAAAACAAGTACAATTAAATACAACAACCATATTTTTGAAAGTGAAAAAATATCTCTATTTTATGAAACTAGGTTAACGATGTTGAGTGATTCTTTTGAGAATATTTGTACTGTGTAAAGCAGCGTTCGGGATAAAAAGCTTGTTAATACAAGTGCTAGCGAGAGAATGAATTAAATAAGGCGTTAAATAGAGTTAAAATTATGTTTTCTAATACTTTTTTCATAAGGACTATAGGCAAGGAGACAGTAGGCCTAATTGAAAAGGTTTTTTTATAAAAACCCACCATGTTAGTAATGGAAAATGGAATCAAGCAATAGATTATCTTACGTTCAACTAAAACATGTTTATAAACTCTTTTTTCAATTAACTGTGCAGCACTAGAACTATTGTCTTAGTTTCAGATTTCCAACATAAAATCCTCACTGTTCATAAAAGATTGGACAAAAGAGATACGTTGAAGTTAACTGGAATATAACACCAGTGTGTACTTTAGGAAATCTATCGTGTTTGCGGAGTAATGTTGATGGTCACAGTAAACCATTCAGGTAGCTAGCTGCTGTTCAGATGACTAGACAAGCTAGTTATCTCGTGGCTGAATTTACAAAGTCTTTTTACATGAAGTAACGTTACTGCCCAACGAAAAAAAACAATTTTGAGTTCAAGTTGAAACATTCGCATTATTCACCGTATATCCTAAACATTCTCTTTGTAAATCTTAACTAAAATAGGGAAAATTTAATGTACATAAAATATAATAGTTATTTGTACGTTAAGGGAGAAAACTGTAGCATAGTCTCTGGGGAAATTGCAGTAGCACGGAGCTTATGAGGCAATAACGTCATACAGACAGTCCCCCGCACCTGCACTAATAAATACAGGCAAACACAACTTTGATTTTTTCACGAAATACAAAATTAATTGTAATATGCCCTAAAAACAGCTTCTGCATTGTTGGTAAAACCCGCATAGCTGCAACCATTCTTACGCTGATATTTAACAGTTTTTTCATCATAATTACATGTTCAGTTATTATGTGACTGCCATCAATGGGTTATTTAAGGGCTTTCTTTGTCATCCAAAGGGAATAATTTTTATTTGAGTTTTATGGAAGTCTGATAAAAATTATCTCATGAAGAAAACGGATACCATTCGAAGGAAATACTTTACTCCAGTAGTACGTAGAAACCTTTCCTCAAGCTGTACTAATAAGTTCTTTTTTTTTTTATTCGGTTAATAATCCCCCAAATTGCAATATTCAGTGTGCTGCAACACGTTTCTATATGTTTACTTTACTCCCTAGGGCGTAAAAGTAGCACTTTATTCCCTTGTAAAAATTAGTAAAATATGTCTAATCATAGCCGGAGTAAGAAATAGTTGCCTGTATGTTAACTCGGGAGTAAAATGCAACATTGGCTCCCGAGAGATATGTTTGACACCTACAAACATGGTTGAAACTTTTCAAGAGGGAGACGATTCACTTTATCCCAGTAATACTCACAACTTTTTCCCAACTTAAGCAATGTAAATTTTTATTATTTTTTGAAATAATGATATATCATATTTCAAGCAACGAATCCTTTGCAAAACCTACTTAACAATTTTGAGAAGACTAGGATAAACGTTTACGATGAGTTCGTCACTTTCCATATTTTAATGTCTTGATATGTTATACTTACCAGGTAACTGCTAAAATCATTCGTTGAATATTTAATTTACTAACTTATTAATTCATTGCAGACAAACTTAAAATTGCACGATAGATGCTCATACGGACATTTGTATAGAAGATTGAAGTGTATCATTAAAATTATACTGAAACTAAACATTACAAATTAAATTAAGTTGATGAGTGGTTAAATTTTGATTATAAAGGGTTGATTAATTAAAATAACTACTAACTCAATTAAAGTAATGTCGATAAAACAACTACGAACTACCTAGTTTCATCCTGCTATGCTTCTTGTTTGAAAAAAAAATTAAAATTACGATGAAAAATCAAATAAAATGAATCTGCTCGACCAAAGATCTGTAGAGGAAAAAGGATGTACAAAGGAAAAAATTAATCATCGGTAAAACTTTTATACCATCGGCTTACTTATATTTTTAATAACGCCTAAGTAGGGAATATATTTCTGTAGTTTGTTAAAACAATAATTATTCTCGATATGTTTAAAAAATAGCTCATATTTTAATAATGATTAAAGAGCAGGAGGTAAACTAATTAAGGGTAAATTTCATGAGTAATTGTTAAATACGTAACGGTTAAAAATAAAAGCTTAAACATTGATTATTTTATTTTATTAAAACATTTTATTATTTTATTTTATTAAAAATATAAAACTCTCTGGTAATTAGTTATTGTTTGTTTTAGATTATATATGATTTTTGACATTAGCTTTATCATAATATCTTACGCTTACAGAATTTTACTGTAAACATAATATATTTTCAAAATAATTTAATTCATGATATTTATTGTTATAATTATGGTCTAAAATTAAAGTAAGTCATGCGATGACCAGCCTTGTAAGCCCGAAGTTGACTTCATGTAGAAGTCGAAACTAGTAGCAATACGTCTACCATTGGATTACCATAAATGCATGTATTTATACCACTTTTTAGTAAGTCCTACGAGTTGTCACGTGTTATAACTGTAAAAAAACCTTGAAAATTTAGAAAATTTTATGTTAGAATTATTGGTCATTTTAATATCCTAACTCATAGAAATTCTTAAGTAGTTGGTTACGTAAATAAAATATAACTCAAGCAAATATCGTGACAGTTTGGTTTTTAATTGGTGATGGCAGCCATTTAAAATCTTTGAAGTTAATACACGTCAAAGTGAAATTTGACATCAAAGATTTTAATCATTAGGGTAAAAAATTATTTCATTTTTTTATAGGACGGATTCTGAAGATATAATATGATGTTACCTTAAGAGATGAGTGATATTAACTACTTCCTATCATTTCATTAAGCCCATCGTCAACCAAAAGTCTGAAAATGAAACTCACGTTCTATAACTACCAGTTTTCTCATAATAAGATTTTTTCTCATTTGCTCAATCAGTTATTTTATAGTCTGAAGTGGAGGTAGCGTTTATGCATTTCGTGTTATCCGATGTAAATCGTGCAGTAAATTAAACCAGTACTAGCGATTTTCATCGGAGGGTAACTGCCCAAGTTCTGATGACAGTTCGGTTGTTGTACAGGACTTGTAATTAGTTCTCCAGTCAACAGCTTTTGTGTCCAAGTTTAGCTTCTTGCCTTACAAACTCAGACTAGTGACAAATAACTTATTATAAATATATTATTTCATTTAATGATCATTAGCATTATTAAAAATTTATTATTATGACTATCCCCTTATAAAGTTTAACTGGTAATATAAGATTCCATAAAACTCAAGGTCTTCAAGACTTTGCATAAATATTAGCATACGAAGAACTAAACTTGAATGTAATAAATTACATGATTTATTATGGAGAAGGTACTTTTCCCATAATGAACATCAAGTGATAAATCTAAACTTCACGTCTGGCATTATTTTAATACTACATATTTTTTTATCTATTAAGAAAGTCCTTGGTAAATAATTATCTCACCATCATTGAAAAACTCATTTCCAATAACTTCCATATTATACTTTGCTTATTCTGTTTTACATTTTTGAAAGATAATAATGCTCAAATAATTTTTAAGATACATTTGCATCCTCAAATCAATGTGACAAGCCCCGCTTTAAATGTTAGAATTGCCTGGTTAGTTATATTGTCAAGGTTGCGTTACATTATGTTCTTTTAAACATTCAATCCGGTGAAATGCACCTTTTTCAAAACGCAAATATGAGTATTATGAGATGAACAAACCATCAAGATGGATCCCAATAATAACACTGGGGTCAAAACTTATACAATTTTCAGGCTCAATACCCAAGCAAGACATAAAATGAGTTTACTCCTTTTGTGTTCACGTAAAAACCGGTTGATAGTTCCTGAATAGTTAGTTGTTCCACCTTGAGTTTGCAAGGTACAAAATACTCCTCTCCAACGTAAGAAATTAAGTAAAATTTACATAATTTTGAACCCATTGGACTGGCACTTTTAGGGTATCTAAGATTTTTGTTTGAGATAGAGGCACTTACTTTAAAGGACCCTGAATGACTAATGATTTGAACGTACACGAGGTAGCTGTTATTATTAGTCTCATAAACTTTATTTTATTATTCAAACAGAGAAAATATTGTCTTTTTGGCTTCATTGACATAACCATACAACGAAATTACTGAAATGGATGTAATTTTTGACAAAGAGTTTATTTTAAAAACTCCCCATTTTTACTTAATAAACAGTAAGACGAAAACATACTTGACCTATGATGTAAGACGAAGACATACCGCCTATGATGTAAAGCCTCCAATGGAATCTTTGTAAAATGTATATTTAGAGTATTTAAAAATGTTTATTCTTTATCTAGTTATATCAACATTATATTGAATTAGTATCGTCTGCCGTGTCATTAAGAATAGGGAAATGCTACGCAATAATTCTAGTCGTACTTATCCCTTTTTACATTTTACATTTACTTTTTTATTTAGTTATAATAACCCTGATATCAAGTTAGCCATATCCTAATAAATAATATTTTTTACTCAAACAGTTTGTATCTACTTATTATAATATGGGAATTACCACAAGAGAAACAGACGGTACTAATTATTCGGCTCTCAGTCCCAGACCTACCACCCAGCCACATGGATGCTATGTAATATCTAATTTGTTGAAAACTTCCGTATGTATAATTTCTTTTCACTATTGATGAGAACTGGTAAAATGCAACAAACATTATTCAAAAATCAACCTAAATAGCAAAAAAGCCTAATAGGGGTTTTAAAATGTATGCATGCTTTTTAACTTTTTTTTTTGTTAATTCAACGAAGCATTTCAGTAGCAGACACTAAGCAGATATATATATTATAGAACCAATAAACCGCAAATTTTTTAATGCATTGGACATCGGGTTGCATTAGTTAACTTTGGTTGTTAATTAAAAGAAGCATTTCAGTAGCAGCCACTAAGCAGATATATCCTATACTCTTATACGAGTAATGTTATCTTGTATGTATGTATGCTTGCTTGCTTGCTTGCTTGCTTGCACAACGATCTCAAAAACGGCTCCGAGGATTTCCTTCAAAGTCTGGAAATAAGTAATTTATGACTCAAAAACGACTTTTATGCAGATTACTTGGCCAGAGAAAATCTAATAACGTAATAAATCGAATTTTAAAGTTGTAAAATTTTAACATTGGCCTTATGGGTTGCCGTGATAGCAACGAAAATAAACAAGGAAAGTGTAAACAAATGAAGTAATCATATCAGCTGTTCGGAATCTACAGTTATCAAGGGAAAATACAGCAGGTGGGATGAAGAGCCATGGAGCAATAAAAAAGCTTTATATTGATAAATGTTATGACATTGAAATATTTTATAGTAACTGGATGAACTGGTAAACATGAAATAACACCGAGCAAGGCTCGGTCCACCAAGTACTATATATTATAGAACCAATAAACCGCAAATTTTTTTATGCATTGGACATCGGGTATCAAAGCCCTAACATCCTAGATCCTCAATAATTTATTTTAAAGCAAAGTTCTACTAGTTTTTCGTTTTGTCTTAAAGGGAATTGTTTACAACGTTTGCGTACAAAACTATTTTCAGCCGTTTTATTTGATTCATATAGCGGTGAAAACGAGTCGAAGACAAGTTCCGTTTTATGGTTTAGACTAAACCGCTATTTAATCCATCTATTGCATCCACAAATGACTAGTTGTAGAGCAAAATAAGATTTGAGTTAAAGGAGGGGCTGGGAAGGGAACTTGGGTGATTCTAGTTCAAAGTATCGCCCCGGGCGGGAGTTGGGCCCTTTGTGCTCCGCTACTACTAAGTTGTTTGTGACCCCAATAGTTGGTAGAGTAACAGTAATGATTCACATTTCGTATTGATGGTGAAAATTTGCGTTGTGGTGTTGAAAATATTTTAGGAAAGAAATAGAAGTATAGGAGGAATTCAAACAATATAAAAATTAAAAACTAGGTGTTAAATGTTTGAACATTTTTTGAGTGTCGTGTTTGAACGACCTCCTTGACCTCCTTTTAGCTAATAAGCAACCAACATGAAAGTAAATAAAAAGATATAGTTATTTATTTATAAAAAAGGGCGTCAAAACCTATCTTAAAGTAGCCTGTCGATGGGTCGAAGATTCGCCCAGTGGGCAGCAGGAAATATCTTAGTTGTTAAGGGATTTGAAAGACATTGCTGAGATTAATAAGCTAGAGACCATAGGAGCCCAATGCTATAGTAAAAGTGTGGCAGGAATGATTATTGGATAAGAGATTGAGGAACTTTCAGGTGTGTTCGTGGTAAAGTATTCACAGGAAAAGGAGTGCAAATAGATTATCTAGTGTTAGCAATAGAGTTTTTTTTAATGTGTAAAGGTTTGTGTCATAAATACAACTTGGAATCTCCCTTATTTCGCAACATATCTAAACATATTGGTATTTAACTCAAGGTAATTGAGATGTAATTTATATTACCCCAAAAACGCTCTATTTTTATTTTCCAAGATAGCAAACCTACGTAATCATATCTTTCCTCAAGGAAATAAATTTAATTTAATATCTTCCCTGTTTCTTAACCTGACATGGTATTTGGCTCCTGTGAGTTCAAGTCTACTGGGCATCGACTTTTTTACAACGTAAAACCGTCCAATTTTTACATATAATAAGGAAGCCTACCTTAGCACCTGTAGCAGTAGGCCTATAGTCATTCCCCGAGTAACTCCTATGGAGAGTACAATGCCTACCTTATGTTAGGTTTGAATATGTTGTTATACGTTTTGATATTCACTTCATAGCAGATCTACTGTCACGGGGATAACCGGGGGGGGGGGGGGGCAGGAGTTCTTTAGCGTCAGGTGTTTTCACTGTATGTTCATTTGCATTTTATCCTTTTAATTTTAACAATAGTTTATTTTCATCGTATTCAGTTTTTTATTGTTGGTTATCCAAAAATATCTGTAAGAAAAATTTACTTTGTTAGATTTAATGGTACACTTATTGAACTATCAAATCGTTCGCAAGTAAGAATTTGAAATCAACGATTCACCCACTGTGTTGCAACTGGCTGAGTGAACAGAATCACTCTACCGAGTTCGTGCCTACCCACCGAGAGCGAACTGTAGGCGTAAATAATAATGTCCACCCTTTTGTGAGAGACCACGATTCATTTTATAATATAGTTTTCATATTGTATTTAGTCATTAAAACCACAAAAATAATTGTTAATGTTAATGAAGTTAAAAAGTGTTTATTTCATATATGGTTTATTTTAAACCATATATGAAATAGCCACTTTTTAACTGTCCAAAACTGTTTCGCGACAATGGGGGAAACCCGGTAAGCACATTTTTAAAAACCGTATCCTCTAGTGGCGAATGAATTCAATGGAACTTTAACGGTGATCAAAGTTTGTAGCTAAATTAGCTTATTTACATAAAAATGCTACTATATGACGTCAACTGTAAAAAGATTTTATTCTGTCTGTTTATCCTGTTTGGTTGTGGATACTTACTACTACAATATAAGTTTTTCTTCTAGTATGGCTTTATAAGAAATTTATAACATAGTTCCATTGTTTTTGTTCAGTGCTCATGGGTAGGCTACATTTAATCATACTCTCAAACGTCAGTTCCATATCCAAAATATTTGTAAAATTGTTTATTCTTTGTTTAAAATCCATATTTTAAAATTAATCTGCAAAAACTAAATACTGATGATAGATAGATTATGTAGGGACACACTCACACTACTCTACTTTCGTTTACTAATGTACCATGGAAACTTTGTAAAATGTATATTAAGTGTATTTGTTTCTTTGTCTTGTAATTTCATTATTATAACGATGCAGTTCTCTCTGCTGTGTATATGAAAAAGAAAACTCAATAAAATAAATTCTAGTTTAACTTTCTAAATCTAAGTTATCCACATTTTTATTTGTACATAATTTATTTCAACAGTAATGCTAACCTAAATATCAAGCTAGACAGAACCCGATTAGTTATATTTGTGTCTCAAACACTTAGTGTTTAGTCAATATAATATGGGAATTACTACAAGAGAGACAGATGGTACTAATTACTTGACACTCACTCCCAGACCTCCAGTTCCTCTGACTACTCTAGCAAACTAGATGCTTCGTTATATCCAAATTGTTGATAGGGACTTGGCCATAAACAATTTCAGATCACTAGTTATGATAACTGACAAAAATACATACGAAAAACATAGCTTCAAAAATCAATCATATTTAAGAATAGATAGACTTAATTTTGTTGTTTTCCGATTTTTTAAGGTCGTCGCCTAGTTTTTTTCCGTAAAGGATCATACACACTCTAGTTTCAGAGTAGTATTTTTCTCTATACCGTTTTGATATTTTAGGGAAATTCATTTACAGGAAGTCTTGCTAAACCTCGAAGAGTTTGTTCGATCAATTTATGTGTGCTCTATATAAATTGGTTTTAATTTTCTTCATGCATAGCAAAAATGCTTCAAATTATTTTAATTTATAGAATCAAATTTAAACCAACAATCCAAAAACTTAATGATGTTGTACAGGGGGTATCAAATAACACCGCAATTATAAAGTTTTATAAAAAAGCAATATTTTTTTAGTTTTGACTTAAAGTGAATTTAAAATTGTTTACAACATTTGCACACAAAACCAATTGCAATAGTTTTGTTTGGTTCACATAGTGTAGAGTCAAAGGCAAGTTCCGTTTTCCGACGACTGAACCACTATTTACTCCCTCTCTTTCAGCCACAAATGACTAGTTGCAGGGCAAAATGAGATTGTAGTTAAGGGGCGGGCTGCGGAACTTGCACGGTTCCAGTTCAAAGTATCGCCCTAGGCGGGAGTTAGGCCCTTTGTACTCGGCTACTTTACTTTAAGTTATTTGTGACCCCAATTGTAGGCAGTGTTACAGTGATTATCTAAATTTCGTATTGATAGTACACATTTGTTTTTTTACGTTTAAACTATTAGGAAAGAAATAAAAAGTACTAATAAATTCAAGTAATATTAAAAAAATATTAAACATATATAAAGTAATAAATCTTTAATATTTTATTAGCTGGTTAAAAGAGTACAAAAAGAGAGAGGATTAGAAAATAATTTAATTGTACAGCAATTGTGAAAATAGACTGTTAAAAACGCGGTAAACAATAACAAAAATATGTGGCAAATAACTGAGTTTTTAGTAGACCCAGCAACAGGCGCTTGGTGTCGTTGGGCCCACCAAACAAGCTGCATCTGAATTTGGCGGTTCTTAACCTGACCCGAGGAAGAGGCCGCCAAGGTTCTGAAGCTTGGCCGTCTGAGCTGCGCGGAGCGCCTGCGGACCGTAATCCTACAATTTTTCAATTGCCTGGACTATGGGCACCGTCGGTCGCGTCGCGGCGAATGCACGGGGGTGGATCGTCCACTCTCTGCTACAAGCGCGGAGAGTCGGGCCACTACCACAAAGAATGCAGCAATGCAGTTCGCTGCTTTTATACAGCGAGCTGCAGTGGCAGCCACAGTGCGACCACATCGCTGGTTCCAGGGCATGCCGCGTTTTTAGGCTTGCCCCCAAGGTTTATATAAAGCTTGGTATGGCTTAAGTCAATTTAAATCGGACTGATTAACGCAAAAAAGGCCGAAAACCAACGCCAGTCCAATCCGGCTCAACGAAGTAGTTCCCTCGACTGACATTCCGCGGTCTCCGGCGTGCGGGTTCCCAGCACGGGCCTCCCCCTGAAGTAATGTGGAGAGCGATTCTGGGGGGAGATTCACCCAGAATGAGGAGTTGGTTTAGTGGGTTCCTATTGCTTTAGCGAGTCTCAAAATCCGTCCGTAAATGAATTCCACGATCTATAATCCCCGGACTACTAATAACGGAGATATTTTAACTTATCTGAATTAAAAAATGGTCATTTAGAACAAACTGTCAGAAATTTCCATGTTTTTATTCGGAAAAATAAAAATTTCTCCGTTATTAGTAGTGGATCATCATAACCTTAATATCAGTGCTATTTGGATTAAATTTCACAACTTTTTTGTCTCTTTTATATTTTTTCTAAAATTTACGGTTTTTAAGATAATTAGCTCTGAAAACAAAAAACAGTCGCCATTTTGAAATGGTACAAAGTAGAAATTTGATACTTCTTGCAAAAATAGGTCTTAACAGTGGTCATCCATGTACCAAGTTTGAAGTTTATACGTTAAGAGGTTCGTGAGATATTATTAAATTTGCAAAAATCACAAACAGACACACAGACGGAAAACGAAGCACTTTTGGACCTATGTTTACATGAATTTTTTTCTTATTTTTATCCATACTGTCATATACTAAACTATTTTACCATAATTTCCGGACACCCTGTATATAGGAAACTAACATTGATACTAATATTTATAACAAATTAGGTAATCAATTGTAACCATGGCAATTTCGGTTTTTTAACTTTTCCGGTTTTACCAAGAAACTTAATTACTCTTGTAAACCTTAGGTAATTATATTTGTGCTTTTAATAACGTATATGTTTTAAAGATTTTCTCGACATAAAAAATTATGAAAACTCTCCTGAGATAGTCTTCCAGTCCCCATCAATTGAACATACGTTCCTGCAGTCATGAATCATTATAAATTAAACACCGATGACAGTGCATGATGAATGCAGGGGTTTACGGAGGAAGGTTATCAATATCGCCACATCCGGAGCGAGCCCGGACCGGCGCCATCGTTATCATGTGGTCAGCATCGCAGCTTGATTCCTGATTTATCGTTTCATCACAACTTTATAAAATTAATTATGCTACGACTATTCAGCCATAAATATGAAGGCAAATTCACTCATAAAATAAATTTTTAAGATACTTCCCTCAATTAAGGATTGCTTTATAAAATATTTTTGTAACTTTCTATCCAGAAAACTAAAAAATCAGTGATTTTAGCGAATTTCCTTATTAGCGAATTTCCTTAAAGGAATAAGCTATTACGGTAGCACTCATGGTAAGACCTAAGCCCGAGACCATGTTATTTTTTCATTTTGGGGTCCCCAGAAGCAAAAAACACCATTCGTTTGAATTTATATATATATATATATATATATATATATATATATATATATATATATATGTGTGTGTGTCTGTTAGCACGATAGCGGCCGCAAAAATGGTCCGATCTTTATGAAATTTGGTACGGACATGTAAAGTGGTCAATCAATTGGAGGAGTTCGTGAATCAGCCCGATCGGACCACCGGAAGGGGGGGGTAAAGGGAAATAAACCCCCCCAAAAATGGGTTTTTTGAGTTTTTTACATAGAAAAATAAAATGTATCGAACTTTGTGGGCACCATTGAATTCAGCTCAAAAAAAACAAACAATTTAGTATTTTAAATCATTGCTCTATGTCCATTGGTTACCGAGATATTGAAAGTGGTAAACACAGTACGTTGTCCCAATGTTAACCTTACGGGAAATAAGTGAAATTCTATATCTCGGTTATTTCTCAACATATCTTGTTAAAACTTGGTAAATAGCTTCTTCTAGTTCAGATCTACTAAATATTGAATTAAAACCACCCAGTTTTAATATACCTGTAGCAGCAAACCTGCATACTCATTCCCCATGTTATTCTTATGGAGCTTACCAAAACATGTCAAATCTTGCTATGTTTGATTGAAATATGTTGTTTTGCATTTGAAATTCGCTGAGTATGCAGGTCTGCTGCAACGGGGGTATTATAATTTATTCAAGCTTCATTTGCATATAATTTTGTAAAATCCATTGAGACCACTTTTTCAAAGTTTTGTTATTATTAAGATCAAATCACCACCTACCTTTATGATTTAAGAATATATAAGAACAAATCTACGTTTTTCATTTGTATTCTTAAATCTCAGGTGGCTGTAACAACATAATCATAAAACAATAAAAAATAAATAAAACACCACATAAATAACGTTGCATTAATCTATCGTCACGTCAATACATACTAGATTGACACTTCTAACCATTGAAATAACTGAATTTCATGTACTGTAATCATATCTTTATATTAATAGACAAGCATTTTTTCCATAAGGTTTTTGTACTCCTTTTTTCTCAGCCTGTGTGCAACGTAGCAAAAATCTAAGCACGCCGATAGAATTGTATTTTCCTGTAGATGTGTATAATCCCATTGAAATTTATATTAGTCTTTTAGAAATTTAGAAAATTCAATTTAAAATTTCAAAAAAATTAACGTTAGCCTTATGAGTTGCTGATGGGTGATATTATAACAACCAAATGTAAACAAAGCACATCATATGTAACAGCTACATCATATGTAGCTGTTATCACATGCTATTTTACGTAGAGTAAAGATATGATGTAGAAACATTAAGCCACAGTTAATTGGGGCATGGAGTGAAAGTATAGAATTTGATTGAAATCAGAACTACTTAGAGAAGATTAGGTTCCATTTTACATATATATGGAAAAATAAAGTTTACTTGCTTAAATAGGATTAAGAGATAAACATTTTCTGATAAAAAGAGAAGAAAAAAGTACATTAAGTTAAGTTTCTACAATCCAATGTACTAACTGACATGCAACCGGCAGGGCCGGCGACAGGGGGGGGGGCAAATGCACAGGGGCCTGGACTCACAGGGGGCCCGGATCCACGCGAGATTAGTAAAAATGGGGTCCAGAATCGAGATGAGTAAACAAAGGCGGGTTTCTCAATTGCACAGGGGCCCGAAAATCCTGTCACCGGGCTTGGCAACCGGAGTATAAATGGACACATTATATTCAAATTTTGTTTTTATTGGTGGATAATGGGTAAAATATATATTACATTTTAGTGATAATAATAGGAAGAGAGGGAAGGAGGGGAAAAATTCCAAATGGTAGGAAAGAAGGGAGGAGAGATGGTAAGAAGAGAATGAAGGAGAAAAGGAGGGAAAAGTGGAAAGAAGGTCGGAAGTAGATAGTGAGGAATTAATGGAGGGAGGGAGAGAACTGTGGTAAGGGGTGTACAGGATAAACTGATTTGATGACTGAAGTTTTATTTTCCTCTGATTCAATAGTTATTTTTAAAAAACATGAAATCTTAATAAAATAGTCATTATCTTAATAAAATACTAATTACTAAAAAACCATGCCATAAGCCAGAAATGAAGTAAAATAATTAGTCAAGGACTGAGTCTTTCTCTTTTGTTTTTGGGCCCCCAGTTTGGTTATATTATGTGTTTACATGGAAAATATGTACTATATGAAATGTATTTAGAAACGCATTGGTTTATGCAGGGATTATTTATAAAATTAGCTATCCCTATTTGTCACTTTGAAAATTGGTCGAATTTTCGACCACTGGCGATCTCTAGTCAGTATAAATGTTTGAAAACATTATGATGTAAAGTGGTTTATATACTTATAGAATAGAGTGGCTATGGACGAAAAGAAAAATTCTAAATGATATAACATTTAGATATAGAGCTTTGTATTTTCAACCCTGCAAGTAGTTTATTGGGAAAAAATGGGTTCCTCTGGAAAAGGGATACTTCTTGTAGGCCTAGGTTCTGTGGAGAGGATAGGCATTATAACTGCAAACATTGTTCCACGATGATGAAGAGTTCCTAAATTTACAAAACTATCACGGCTTATTCCTCAAGCTTAAGGACTTTTTGAATAAACAAACACAGAACTGTAAGAATACCAGATTCCATTAGATTTTCCATACATTGATGGTGTGGCCAAAGATCAACGATGAGCATTAATTTCTTTTCAGTTGATTCATTAGTCGTAGTTTGACCCTACTCTAAATAGCTATTGTCACCAAAAGGTGTAATTGATTCGTGAATTCCCCTGTAAACGAGTGTTTTTTACTGGTGGTTGATTATAAAATTATTTTTTAAATATATTTCGTGATTTCAACAAAGTATTAAATTAACATGTAATACTGAAATACTGTAAAATGTTTCCTTATAAAACCGGTAATACAGCCTTGGGGGTTTACCTGTTCAAATATTTTTCTAGCGTTTTCATAATTCTTTATCCTGTCAAAAAAATTACAAGAATCAATCTGTACAGGTTAAAAAGTAGTGCTGCGAAATATAACTTTATTATCAAAATGTATATTTTCATTATACTTTTTGTAAAAAATAACTTTGGTCTAAGGAGACACTTGTACCACCAGTTTAATAAAACATCGGAAATTCCTGTACGAAATCGACACATTAAATAAAACGTTTTGATCTAAAAAATAAATCTTAGAAAGAAGTATGAACGAAAACAGTCGTTATTGTTAATTTAATTATTTTTTATATATTTGGTTGTTTTTTGGCATACTTTTTATAAGGAAATGTTAATCTATGCAAGTTTATTACAAAGAAGGTATATCGTGTATCATATTAATGTACTTTATTATTTTGAAGAAGCTCTTTCAACAGTCAAAAGAAACGTTTACAGTTCAGTGAAGCGCGAGGTCCGCGGGAGGCGACAGACTCGCTGTGAACTGGGCCGGGGGTAATGCCGTGCACACAGACTCTGGATCACACAGCGCCGAGAGTTATTGCAGAACACACTGCACCCTCGAGATATGGCACATTACGTCACAGAACATAATGTTGTTTGCAACAACAATGGATCATACTATAGTAAATAAAACAAGGTATTTTTCCATATTATATGTACATAAAATGAACTGCATCAATAAATCCGTTAAAAAATCTTAATGAAAGGTATACCATATTTGCGAAGGGATGACGAGAGTTAACAAGCTGTACAATTATAATTTTAAAAAATATTTATTTTTTATATTATCCATTCAAATTATAATATAGTAAATTTTATAAACTCACAGATCGCTGCCAAGATGGTATCTTGTGATAATTCAATAATTAAATTTTCCATAATCAATTCATTATTTTATTAACCAACTATAAAAACCTTAAGGTTAAGGAATCGTCTCGTATAAAATGTATCAGCAGAGCCTAAAAAATAATTAGCCATATATTTTAAATTGAGATATTTTAAAAAACTTCCCAAAAATAATAACACTCTAACCTAAAGCAACTTACACACCATTAATAAAACTCCCATTACATTGTTAAATTGAACAAACTATTAATTGTTCAATGAGTTTATTGCTTCGAAACGATCTGTTTAACAGACCTGTCAGGAAGTTTTACCGTTCGTATGTTTTTGAGCTGTGTTAAAAGTCATAAATTCTTAGTACTTTATAAAAAAAATTACTAAACATGTTTTTCCAAGCGCTTTCCACCTGCATTGTTTTACATTATACTGATGGACTAAGCAATGCAATGTCCCTAGCTGAAAGCTATTTAAGAGGTACCACAAACATATATGACTATATTTTTTTGCGATTTACATATCACTTATGAAAAATTAAACATGTAACAATGCTTTAAAGTTTAACTTTTTAAGTTAGCTTTTTGTTTAAAGAAATAATTGAAACATTCTCCCTTTCTTTCTCATTTACTGAAATAACGCACATTTTATTTACTAAACATCGTTTTTAAGGTTAATTCCTTGATAGGGCTGTCTGAGAAAAACTTAACGATATATGCTTGATAACATTGTAAAACAAGGAACCATTATTTTTTTTGTGATAAGTGAGTAAAGTACATTGTCTCACGAGTAAAACCTTTGACAATTTATACGAGGGTTACAATGTTTTTACTCTCAAAATGCATACAACATTTTTCCTCCATCTTCGATGATAAATCAATATCCAGTCAATAAACATTAATTTTTTTACAATAAGTTTTGTACAGTCAAATTACTTTTTATTTTATTTTATTTTATCTTTACTAACAAATATGCAGTTTGCTGCCTAAGGTGTCCTAATTTTGTTTTCTTCTTGTGGGACTGGATTTCAATTCATTAACGAATCACCTTCAGCTACTATTAAACTGCATACACAGTTTTGTGGTCATCATTAATTAAAACAGTATAAACACATTTTACAAACTCTAAACAGTGAGCAAAAAATATTAAAATAGTGAAAACTCTTTAACTATTGTATATATATTTTATTATGTTTTGCCATTAGCACCTGCGATGGGGATAGCTTCTACCAACCTTGCGCCAACGGTCAGCTGCATTGTTACAGCACTCTTTAACTTATTAAATCAGCTGGTTTTCGTTAATTTTATTGTATTGTGATTATTCCTTCCCCCTTAATCATCTGTCAATGTTGATAACCCGCTGAGCTTCAACATAACATTTGCATATATTTGTGTGGAAATTTTAAGGTGCTAGAGTTGGCAGTTATTAATATCAACGTTATCCTTATGGGTTTGTTAAAAAACTATTTAAAAAAATATGGAGAATAAATTATTATTGAATTTTTTTCCCACCTGCTATGTAAACATTGCTAAGGATGTATTATTATTACGGCTTTTGTTGAATGAAACAATCTTAAGTAAACAAAGTGAGATAAGTCTCTGAAAGGCAATCCTCGCGATCAACGGATCATCTTCTTTTTTGGCTCATCTGATTTCTTTCAAATTAAATTATTAGTCAACCCCACATTTTCAACTAATCCGTTACTACATAACTAATTAAAATGTCAACCTTTAATATTTTACATTTGGCTTGCATCTATTCTAACTACAGTAGTCTCTTTTACAATCTCAATCACATGTAAATTACTCAGTGTTTAAGGCGAAAATGTCAGTAAAAATAAATACACATTACATTCAGTGTAGTACTTCAGCGTGTGTTTCGCCATTCTGTGCGATAATCAGCCCTCAAGAGCGCGGCGTTCTACAGAGACGCAAAACACGTGTTAGCAATAAAGGTTAATGAAAATCAACATGCTTCCTCATACTTTACCTTACGGGACTCCTATATGTTTCTTTTTGAAAGATAGTTTTGTAACGAAGTCATATTAAGGAACTTTACTTTTTTGTGTTCTTTGCTTAGTTATATGATTAGTTTGTAAAACATGTCAATTTCCAGTTAATCGTTAATTATTTTACGGCAAGATATATAAATATGGTAGTAAAAAGTACTTACCTACTGAAGTAGCAATAAAAAATACACTTTCACAGTTTTCAAGAGCTATTCATCTTGGACTACTACATAAACTTTTTAGATTTGTCACTTTTATTGTACTGTTCTGAGAAAAAATATGTCAGTTCTACACCTCTGCATTCCCATTAATATCTTGTTCCATGAGTAACTTGACGATCAAATTATACAATGAAAAATCAGTTTTATACAGAATTTTAGCGAATTTCCTTAAAGGAATAAGCAATTACGGTAGTACTCATGGTAAGACCTAAGCCCGAGACCATGTTAACTTTTCATTTTGGGGTCCCCAGAAGCAAAAAACACCATTCTTTCAAATATATATATATATATATATATATATATATATGTGTGTGTGTGTGTGTGTGTGTGTGTGTGTGTGTGTGTGTGTGTGTGTGTGTGTGTGTGTGTGTGTGTGTGTCTGTTAGCACGATAGCGGCCGCAAAAATGGTGCGATCTTTATGAAATTTGGTGCGGACATGTAAAGTGGTAATCAATTGGACGAGTTCGTGAACCAGCCCGATCGGACCACCGGAAGGGGGGGTAAAGGAGAATAAACCCCCCCAAAAATGGGTTTTTTGAGTTCTTACATAGAAAAATAAAATTTATCCAATTTTAGTGGGCACCATTAAATTCAGCTCAAAAAAACAAACAATTTTGTATTTTTAATCACTGCTCTATGTCCATTGGTTACCGAGATATTGAAAGTGGTAAACACAGTAAGTTGTCCCAATGTTAACCTTATGGCAAATAAGTCAAATTCTATATCTCGGTTATTTCTCAACATATCTTGTTAAAACTTGGTAAATAGCTTCTTCTAGTTCAGATCTACTAAATATTGAATTAAAACCACCCAGTTTTATTATACCTGTAGCAGCAAACCTGCATACTTATTCCCCATGTTATTCTTATCGAGCTTACCAAAACATGTCAAATCTTGCTATGTTTGATTGAAATATGTTTTGCATTTGAAATTCGCTGAGTATGCAGGTCTGCTGCAACGGGGTATCATAGGTAAATCAATTTTGATTGTGAGCTTATCTTAAACTTAACTAAGCATATTTAGAAAATTCCTTCATTAAAAAAGTTATAAGTTATGCAAAAATTTAGTAAAAATGTATTAAAAACGGGTTTTTTGAAAATTACATAATGCTTCTTAGGAATATAATCAATGTCCAAATAGAAAAATTGTAATCCTAAATAATATCTTTCAAACGAAAAAAGTTTTAATCAAATCGGACAAATGGTAAGTTAAATAGAACCTTTTTGTTCATGGATTTTCCGCCATATTGATGACGTTATATCCGGAAAATGCTTTAGGTAGCTTACATTCTTGAAACCCAAGTGAAAAACACTTCTTTATACTTTCTCTAAAAAATAAATTAGTAAAATTCTCTGTATCCAGCTTGCACACAGAACACTGGCCCGGCTAAGATTGAAACTTTTCTAGTGGAAACACGGGAAAATCATTGTTTTTTAAGTTTCATCGAGTTTCTTCTCTTTATTATTTGAGTAAACCATACAAAGTATGGCATTTTGAAAAATACACTTCCACAGTTTTCAAGAGCTATTCATCTTGGACTACTACATAAACTTTTTAGATTTGTCACTTTTATTGTACTGTTCTTAAAACGCTCCACAAATTCTGCTCCAGGCATATTCAGAAAATATTTTTATTAAAAAAAGTTATATGCGAAAATTAGTAAAATTTTATGAAAAATGGGTTTTTTGAAAATTACTCTGGTAACTGAGTTAGTAAATAACTACAATAACTCGGGCGTGAGAGTTATATCTAAAAATGAATCTAACGATATATAGAATATAATGTTCCAACTATATTTTGGAATGAAGAAAGGAATAAGAAACTTGGTATTTGAGTCAAACAGTGCGTCACGTGCTCACATGCCTCAGCTGCGTTATTATGGGAGTCATACGTGATTCGGTTCTGACTTTTATAAACGCATTGATTATTCAATATTATCATCCAGATGCAGGGGCTTTTTCGGTTGGACGGTGTTAGCTGTGATACCTCAAACGCATCTCTTTTGAAGCTGTTATTAAGAATCGTTTAACTTTTTTTAATAATCCACACACCTAAGCTTTCTATACATACATACACACATACAAACATACATGCATACACACATATTTATATTCATCCTGAATTATTTCTTTATGCCCATTGGTTTTCGAGATATTGAAAGCTATATACACAGAATATATTATCCCTATTTTGTCTTTATGGAAAAAAGATATATGTCACGATTATTTCACAATGTATCTTAGTAAAACTTGATTCTTGGTTGAGATATATTGTGTAATTGCCTAAAATCTCCGATTTTTTTACGTGTCAGCAAACCTGCATATCCACCTGCACAAAACAACAAGGGGAAAGAATATGCAGGTTTGCTGACATGTAAATGCGAAAATCTAGGAGTTTAGACTATTATACAATATATCTCAACTAGATCAAGTTTTACTGAAATATACTACGAAATAAGCGATTTACAGAGCTTTAATTATTTCCCATAAGGATCATAGGGGCAATGTATACTATGTTTTCGGCCTTCAATATTTCGGTAACCAAAAGAAATAAAACAATTATTTAGGATATAAATTGTTTTGCAGAATTTATATTTTAGCGCTTTATAACTAGGTAACCGTAAGGATTACAAACAAAATGTATAGCACCATTTTTGTATTAAATTTAATAAAATTTATTTTTTACTTTTAAACATTCTACCTCTAACCGACGATGGTTCTCGATATTTTACGAAACCAAAAAAGTGCCCTGTTTCCGACAATGGCCACAAGAGCTCCCCACTTGGTTTCGGGGATTTTTGGTATTTTCATAATTCTTAATAAGTGTGCCAAATTCAAAATTAACGTAATTTTGTCTAGGTTGGGTCGTTGGGTCGTTGGGTCGTTTATTTCAGCTTTTTGGCTGGACTAACTGGACAGTAACCTAGCTTGTGGTTCGCATCAAAACCGCAAATAAGCAAAATGACCGAGCTGTCTGCTGGATGTAAGGCGGGACTACCTCCGAACAATGGCGAATTTGACTTGCCCAAATATTTCGCAAACTATTTGCCACATGAGGCATCATAAGAGTGACATATAAATAAGTCATGCCGATCGCACCAGTATACCACCGGATTCGTACTGGCCTAGAATCACACTTGCTCGATTGTAGTGAAGTCCCACCATTCAGAAACGTTCATACGAATGTAAAGTGTACGTTACTTGATGATTTTCCTTGACTAAGGTATGTTTTTACAGATTTTTAAAACAGGTATTAGTATAGTAGAAATAGTGTTAGAGGTAGAAATTATTATAACCTACTGGAAAATACATCAATGTTAGTTTGAAGTTAAGTTTCTATTTTGATTCTAATAGATATCTCACTTTTAGTTACTTGAAATTTTATAATAATTTATTTGAATAATTATTCAATTTACTTAATTTAATTTAGTTCTTAAGAAGTACAGTATGATCCCGATTATTCGAGATCGTCGGGACCGAGGCTGCCTTGGATACAGAGAACCTCGGGTAATACGGATGTTGATTATATTTAGAGATTAGAGAGTTCCTAAACTACAATAGTAGGTTAGGTAGGTAAAATAGGTAGTAGTGAAATATTTGTTTTATCAGCATTCAGAGTATATATGAGAGTAAAATATCATAGAAAACAAATATTTATGTATAGTGCAGTAGAATTAAGTGATAAAATAGGTGGAGGTAGAAATAATTGAAACAAAAATTACTCTTGTTGTAAATGGTAGGTAATATGCTCCTAATTGACATATTGAAAATATACATCCGTAAAGCCGTGAGAAACCTCTCAAAATAAGGTTTAAAAATGGCGGCTTCTCCCACCATATACAAATTCTTGAAACTAGTCTTTCGACTGCATTTTTTATCAATGTTTTATCAAGATATTGACTTTGGAGCACCACCAACTATTGTTGGGTGATTGGTTCTTAATTTTGTCAGGGTACTCTTTTTTGGCAGCCATCTTGGATCCGCCATATTGGATATGTTTAAATTTTTACAAATGTAAAGATGGTGTTGTGATACATCACTGTAGGTTAGATTTTTAACCTGGACTCAATGCTGAAATCCGATTTTAAAAATTTCGGTTTGTTGAAAAGTTATGCTCAAATACAAATTCAGCCCTATCCATTTCCTATAGACGTTTCATATTATCAATATTTTTTGGGATTATTTATCTTCTATCTCCGGTTCTAAATAAAATATGCTACATCTTTTGGTCTTAAAATACTCAGAGATTTGAGGGCTTTCATGTTAATTATTGATCATTAAAATCGGACAAGTGTTGGACGAGCTATAAAACCAAAAGCAGGTTTAAAATTAGCTTTTATTAAATTTTGTTTTTTGTTAAGTATTTATAGTGCAGGTTCTAAATGGGTCACAAAGTTCGTTCTGGTCTCAAATTACTCAGTAAGTTACAGGCCTTCATAAAAAATATCACTCATTAAAATCGGACTTACTTGATTTGAGTTATGAACCCTTATTCCTCATAAAATCTGTTCTCTTTTGTAACCTGTATACAATTAATGACTCATACATAGAAATCTAACAGAGACTCAAACATGATTTAGGTTTTAATTAACTCAGTATATTATTGGCTTTCATTTAAGCATTTATTCATTTGAATCAGTTGATACTGAGGTGAGGTATGGACTTCCAACCAATCTAAAAATTATTTTTCCAAAAATTTCATAGTTATTTAAAGGCTGATACCTCCAGCCCCAACTAAGGTCTGCAGGTCGGAATGGTTTTAAGACAAACGGTGAACTACCAGCTTTCATTTGAGCTATAATTTATGGAAATCGGACTAAATTAGGATAAAGTATAAATCTTCAGCTAAAAGTAAATTTTGAAAAAAAAGTTTTTCAAGCTGCTTTTGGTCTTATAGCTTGTCCAACACTTGTCCAATTTTAATGATCAATACCTCACATAAAAACCGTTAAATCACTGATTATTTTAAGAATAAAACATGCAGCATATTTTATTTAGAGCCGGAGATAGGAGATAAATAATCCAAAAAAATATTGAAAATATGAAATGTCCTTAAGGAATGTAGAGGGCTGAATTTTTATTTAAGCATAACTTTTCAACGAACCGAAATTTTTAAAACAGATTTAAGCATTGAGTTCAGGTTAAAAATCTAGTCTACAATGATGTGTCACCATCTTTACATTTGAACAAAATAATTTATATCCAATACAGCGTATCCAAGATGGCCGCCAAAAATGAGTACCCTGTCAAAATTAAGAAAAAATCACCCAACAATAGTTGGTGGTGCTCCAAAGTCAATATCTTGATAAAACATTGATAAAAAATGCAGTCGAAAGACTAGTTTCAAGAATTTGTATATGGTGGGAGAAGCCGCCATTTTTAAACCTTATTTTGAGAGGTTTCTCACGGCTTTACGGATGTATATTTTCAATATGTCAATTAGGAGCATATTACCTACCATTTACAACAAGAGTAATTTTTGTTTCAATTATTTCTACCTCCACCTATTTTATCACTTAATTCTACTGCACTATACATAAATATTTGTTTTCTATGATATTTTACTCTCATATATACTCTGAATGCTGATAAAACAAATATTTCACTACTACCTATTTTACCTACCTAACCTACTATTGTAGTTTAGGAACTCTCTAATCTCTAAATATAATCAACATCCGTATTACCCGAGGTTCTCTGTATCCAAGGCAGCCTCGGTCCCGACGATCTCGAATAATCGGGATCATACTGTACTTCTTAAGAACTAAATTAAATTAAGTAAATTGAATAATTATTCAAATAAATTATTATAAAATTTCAAGTAACTAAAAGTGAGATATCTATTAGAATCAAAATAGAAACTTAACTTCAAACTAACATTGATGTATTTTCCAGTAGATTTTGGTATGACTTCGACCCTATTTGAATCCTCCGCCTCCTCTCCATTGACATTTAATTTTTGCCAAACTAAGTGATGGGTTATCTGGGGATCGACCGCCACAGCGGACGCTGCCGCTGCCGCCACCATTCATTATGATAGCCCCGCCGATGTCCTGGACCACTGACAGATTTATTGAACAACTTCTTTCCGGAACGTCAAATTGTTTTCGGCTTTATATGAACTTTCTAAATCCGAGATTTATCTATTTTATAATGTGTTTTTATCCTAAATCCTACCCAATAATTGCCTTCAATAAACACTTCACCTCGTTGAAAACTTTATATTAAGTATATTTGAGGTAGCCTAACCAACAATGTTATCTAAGTAACAGTAAACTATTTTGAGTAATAGATTAACTATAACTTTATAAAGAATAAGAAACTAATTTTAACTTCGTGACCTGGCAAAACCTATTTACGTAATAGGTTAGTGGTACAAACCTGGACTAGTTGCTGCGTCATAAAAAATTACCTACTGTAGAGCTAGGTGAATAGTTATTTATTCAACAAGTTTGCAAGGTGCCACTTTGTAGCACTCGAGAGAAATGAAATTGCAGAAATGAATGCACGCAATTATAGGAGAGTGCGGAATAGTTTTTCAAAGTAGGCCTACCGGTAGTGTGTTTGTAGGTTTATAGGCTTGCAACAGGAAGCTTTAAATAATGTGTTTAATCAGTGTTGTAAACCTCATTAATGCATGAACAACGTTTACCTTTCTATCAAATGCACACTGTTTTGAAGTGTTGTGTTCTTAATTTGAAATACTGGAGTACGCAAAGTAAATTGAGAGAGCGCAAAGTAAAAATTAGAGGGGCAAAAATATACAGCAACAACCTGTTTAGACAACTATCGCAAGACCAGTTTCAATATGCGATTTTTTTATGTTCCGGCAAATAGTAGGATGACAGAGAAGTTTTGGCGAAGCAAATATACAAGGTTGGGCAAAAGTATGGAATATATAGAATAACTTTTATATTATTCTGCAGGAAGTAGTGAAACTTTACAGTTGTCTATCCAGTACAAATAGGAATATTTTGGCGTATTTTCTCAGTTTTTCGCACGATAAGGGGACGGCCCATACTGGAAGTCTTGAAATTCTTAAATGTAAGCATACCTTTATAATAATAATAACATGAGTATTACATCATGTTAAAGGTCTTAATTACTAGATCACAATAACGCAAACCGCGCTTCAAAAGGTTGATCCAATCAGAAGTTACAGCTCCTCAAAGATTTTAATATCTTTGTATCTATTGGGCACTACCCACCTTCAGGCAAATGGCGATATTCAATTTTTGCGGAGACTGAAGATGTCTGTATCCAGTCCACTTGTCACATTTAAAATACTAACACAACACATAAACACAAAATACGCCACACACGAATACCCGACGTTTCGGAAAACCGGGGAAAACGTTTTCCGTTATCGAGGGTCCTTGAGAAAACTAAAATTATTTACATTTGTTTTGTGAGTTTATCCGAGCCGACCGTCTAACCGTGACTGACTGCGTATCACTTCCGGGGGTAGGGGGAGGGGGATCAGCTGACCTGTCTTGCTGCGTTACCGATAACAGCTGTTTTTTGGCATTGTCTGTACGGAACTGCATTTCTTTCCTTACCAAACCCAAATAAGTGGAACTGACTTCCACAGATGGTCGGGAAATAGGGTTTTGTTCCACGGCCATGAACAGGGATTCCGCCAAATTACGTTTCCGCCACTCCGGTTCTTTATAGAGTACTGTGCTTTGGTCCCATTGCATAGTATGCCCCGTCTCATACACATGTTCGCTAATTTTTGAGCCATATAATTCTTTATTTTTGACTTTTTTCATATGCTCTGCAATACGAACATTGACCGGTCTCGAGGTCTGTCCAATGTAATTCTGGTCACACGAACAGGGGATCTTGTACACAACGTTTTTGTTTTGTTGGTTTACATCTGTCTGTATTCAATCAAATTATTTCCAGCTACAAGACAGGTTCTATGAGCAAACAGCTGGTTTAGCAATGGGTGGCGTCCTTAGCCCTGTGCTAAGTAATATTTTCATGGAGGATTTCGAGGTTAAAGCCCTTAACACCTGTAACATAAAGCCTAGGCTATGGCTTAGATATGTTGATGATGTTTTCTGTCTGTGGGAAGATTCTGAGTCTGAACTGCTAGAGTTTAAAGATCACTTAAATTGTGTTTGTGATTCGATAAAATTCACCATTGAGATGGAGGAAAATAATAGTTTACCATTTTTAGACGTCATGGTGGTCAAAACATCGGGTAATTGGGAAACTGGTGTTTTTAGGAAACCTACGGCGACTGGGCGTTACCTACATTTCTCATCAAACCACCCTGAACACTTAAAAATGGGTTTAGCAGTAGGCCTGATTAAAAGAGCAAAACAAATTTGCAGCAGTGACGAGCTTTTTAGTAAGGAACTGGAAACAATAAAATTGTCATTGAAAAAAAGTGGATACCCGAACAAAATCATTGATAAAGCCGTAAGTAAAGTTCTTCATGAAAACAAAATTGTTACAATAAACCAAAACGAGCCGGTAAAACCTATCACTACTGTGTGTATACCGTATATTAAGAATTTATCTGAAAAGGTCAGGCGTATTAACTCGAAACGCAATATAAGAACGGTATTCAGGTCTAATACAACGATAAGGGGTGTTATATCTAAGATAAAGCCTACTGATGTAAACCAACAAAACAAAAACGTTGTGTACAAGATCCCCTGTTCGTGTGACCAGAATTACATTGGACAGACCTCGAGACCGGTCAATGTTCGTATTGCAGAGCATATGAAAAAAGTCAAAAATAAAGAATTATATGGCTCAAAAATTAGCGAACATGTGTATGAGACGGGGCATACTATGCAATGGGACCAAAGCACAGTACTCTATAAAGAACCGGAGTGGCGGAAACGTAATTTGGCGGAATCCCTGTTCATGGCCGTGGAACAAAACCCTATTTCCCGACCATCTGTGGAAGTCAGTTCCACTTATTTGGGTTTGGTAAGGAAAGAAATGCAGTTCCGTACAGACAATGCCAAAAAACAGCTGTTATCGGTAACGCAGCAAGACAGGTCAGCTGATCCCCCTCCCCCTACCCCCGGAAGTGATACGCAGTCAGTCACGGTTAGACGGTCGGCTCGGATAAACTCACAAAACAAATGTAAATAATTTTAGTTTTCTCAAGGACCCTCGATAACGGAAAACGTTTTCCCCGGTTTTCCGAAACGTCGGGTATTCGTGTGTGGCGTATTTTGTGTTTATGTGTTGTGTTAGTATTTTAAATGTGACAAGTGGACTGGATACAGACATCTTCAGTCTCCGCAAAAATTGAATATCGCCATTTGCCTGAAGGTGGGTAGTGCCCAATAGATACAAAGATAAGAAAAATACCCCGCCTAAAAAATGTCTTTTAAAGAAAGATTTTAATGTTGGCCATTAATCTCAAGGCTAAAATCAGGGCGAAAAGTCTAATTACAAATAAAGCATTCGGAACGATGTAGTTTAGTTTTAGATACATGCATTTCGCATCGATAAAGATAATTTGACGTATTAAAAAAATTACCCATGACCAGGGTTGAGCAAAGGTCTGGAATATATAAAATAGCTTTTATACTAATTTGCGGAAAGTGATGAAACTTTACAGTTGTGTATCTAGAACAAATATAAATATTTTTGCGTATTTTCTCAGTTTTATTTCGCACGATGAGGGGACGGCCCACGCTGGAAGTCCTAAAATTCCTAAAATACCTCGAGTTATACCTAATTTTAAATATCTTAATTAGTAAATCATAACAGCGCAAACCGCCGCTCAAAAGGTTGATCCAATCAGAATTTACAGCTTGATAAAAATATAAATGATTGAGTTTAATGGCCAACATTAAAATCTTTAAGGAGCTGTAACTTCTGATTGGATCAACCTTTTGAGGCGCGGTTTGCGCTGTTGTGATTTACTAATTAAGGCCTTTAAATGAGGTATATAACTCGAGATATACTTACATTTAAGAATTTCAAGACTTCCAGCGTGGGCCGTCCCTCATCGTGCAAAAAAATGAGAAAATACGCCAAAATATTTATATTTGTACTAGATACACAACTGTAAAGTTTCATCACTTTCTGCAAATTAGAATAAAAGTTATTTTATATATTCCAGACTTCTGCCGAACCCTGTATGTACTCAGCCCCAATTTTCTTAATAGTTTTAAAAGGATCCCAATTCAAGGTTAGAATTAAAATTATCGGGCGATCTTAGTAAAAGAGAAATAAAAATATTCAGAAGTTGCTGTGATCTGAAAAAGAAACTCTAATATGTTTGATAGTTAATAAGTTGAAGTGGAATATATTGGGCCATATTAAGGCTTTACAGTAATAGTATTGCCATGAATTAAATAACTTAAAACTACGAACGGAATTATGTAAGTATAAAAAAGTAAAAGTGGTCTATCTAGAAAAATAAATTTAAAAACCGGATAATTGGTCGATAAAGGGGAAAATAGGCATATAAATAGTTTATTTAAATAGTTCTCCGAGTTTATTTTTATTTTTCAATGAATAAGCTCTCCAATATTTATTTTTCCGATATCATAAAAAATACAAGAGTTATTAAAGTTCGAGTTAAAATAGAGGGGTTTAGATAGTTGTTTTTTTTTTAGCTAAACCAACTGGGAATGTAGATATAAAATTAAAAATGTACTTTACGAACCTAGTGTTGAATTTATTTGTCTTCAAGGCGCAATAAAAATATTTTATCTAAATTAAAATATATTGCCGTAATTTGCGCCCGAGTGAACGTTTACACCCGCTGATCGCCGCCCCCGCGGAGGAATATTTGCTACATTCATCACTATTTAGACACTTATATAAATGAGTGACTGTATACCAGCCTCTGAAGCTATATTGTAGACATTAAGTGAAAAAGAGTACTTTATATGCTAGTTAAGAAGACCATAATTTTAGAGTAACTGGTTATTTACTATGTCGCACTACCTTTTCCCATCATCATCGCGTAGTAATGTTAGTACGTATCTCACCCGCGAGGGCGGTACCGAATCGTCCTTAGCCTCCTTTTAAATATTGCATTGTATAATTTGTATATTCCCATAATACTAGATTAAGTGATGTGCTAAAAGAAAGATTTAATGTTTTGAGTCTCGTGATAAATAATGACTCGTCTAATCATCTCAACACCTGCTACCTGTATGATTAACTGTGGCTATAAACATTACCCTTGCAAATAGGACGGATTTACTAAATTGCACGTCGTTGTTATACTTCCTTCATTTACATCAGTTTCTCCGAAACAAAAGAGTATTCAAAAGATCTAGTTCTTCTTTCAGAAATGGTCTACTGCATAGTTCTAAATAAATTAAAACCAAATATAAAAACTTCACTTCGTTGTGTGAAATATCTTATAAAACAATTATTGTAACGATTATAATTTTATTTTTCGACCAAAAGATCAACTTTTTTACAAAAAGGTATCAGTATGACCCTTCAGGATTTCCCGAAGTTGTTTGCCAGTTTTAACCCAATTCAACTTCATAAAAAATCTAGAGATTATGATTTTCGTTAAACTTTTAACCGTCTCCATGCACTAATTTTTCGCAAATTTAATTTTTTACTGTCAAGTTTAACATTTGACTCAGAAATAGTCGGATCGACTCTTCAGGTTTATCAGACGCCATTCGCCAATTTGAACCTGTTTCCACCCCTCAACATTTATAGTTATTTACAGTTGGAAATTCTTTGAATTGTTTATTCATTCGTGATTTTTATTTGCAAATTTACTTTTTGACTATGAGGCCTTATGTTTGACAAGGAGATAGTTTTAACCTTCAGGATTATCAGAGGTAATTTACAAAATTTAACCCATTTCAAACCCTTAAGAAATCCTCAAAATGTTGACTTTTGTTTAATTTTAAATCTTCTTAGTGTTTTTTTATTTTTACAACTTAATTTTTTTTTACTGAGAAGCCTAATTTAATTCCCAGGTTAATAATCAAAATGACCCTTCCGATTTATCAGAGGTAATTTACCAATTTTAACTTGATTAACTCTGAAGGGGTCCTCTAAGGTTGGTCCTTTCATTTAATTTTCAATTATGTTCATTATTTTAATTTTCGTAAATTTATTTATTTGTTTGAGGGACCTTAGTTTTGGAAGGAATGCAGTAAGTGTGAGCCCCCAGGTTTATTAGAGGTCACTGACCAATTTTATCTCGTTTCACCCCTAAAACACAGGAAGAGTAAATATATATTTTGACCATGCTTTCCTTAAGAACGGCGCAAAATAGTGCTAGAAACTGTAAATCTTAACAAAGTTATTATATTTTGATTTAGGAAGCAATGATACTTCTAACCTAAAGCGGCGGGTATATGTGTTTCGTGTCATCTGAGGTAAATCGTGAGGTTAATTAAGTCGGTACCAGCGATTTTCATCGGAGGGTAACTGCCCAAGTTCTGATGTCAGTTCGGTTGTTGTACAGGACTTGTAATTAGTTCTCGAGTCAACAGCTTTTGTGTCTAAGTTTAACTTCTTGCCTCGCAAACTGAGACCAGTGACAAATAACTTGTTATATACATTGTATTGCATTTAATTATTACTACACGGTAATTCTACAAGATTAATTTGGGCTTATTCGTAGTAATTTAAAAGTCGAATATAGTTTAAACACTTGTGAGTTCGAGCTTTTTCTCTAGTAGAGTCTATTAAGACTAGAATATATACCAGTCTCGGAATTCCTTTGGCAAAATTATCTCTCAAATGCAATGTAATGTTTTTGGTAATTCAAGTTCCTGAACTAAGAACAAATATGTAAATATCACCATCTAAACTAAGATCGCTCTTTACTTTGACTAATTAGTATCATTCATTCCTCATTTGATTTTCCCTTCAAGCCTAGTTTGAGAGAAAAACATTTTCTTTTTTAACTATTTAACCGTTCTTGTAGTCGTATATAAAAAAATTAAGCACGAAATATATTTTCATAGTTCTTTGTTTACTGAAAAGGAAGTCATGCAAAAAGAGGAGAATTAATCAGATTTAATAGAAAATTATAAAGGGGAATTAAGTGATACGAATTTTATTCTTAGTTTAATTATTTTATGAATTTAAAATAACTCAGTAGTTCAAGAAAAACGAGGTTTTGCTGATACTGGTATAGATTTTTGTTCATAAATGGCCGTTAAACGCGATCACGCGTCCCGATTCTGGGGAAACTGTAGTTTTAAGTGATTGTTTCCAGAATAGTTGATGGTAACAATGGCGTCCCACAGTCAACCCAAAGCCTTGTTGAGTTCATACCATTCTATCCTATCTATGCAAAAGGTTTGAAAGCATTAATTGTCTGGATGCAAAAAAAGACTCTACAAACAATTATTTTTAAACAATCCAGAACAAAACATTAAAGGGTTTTGTGGAGTCTTGTCTTTAAAATAGTTTCATCTATCATGAAACCCAAAATTTTTGCAGGGATTATTATAAAAGTTCTTACAATAACAACCATGTTTTTATTTTGAGTAGGAAGTGTTTATACCTAATAAAAAGATAATTTTAAGGCAATGCTACAAACATAAGGGACATCAACGATAAAGGTCTGCGGAGGAATGCTCGTCCTCATATAGTTCAAAAGTTACGAGGGAAGTCAGAACACTTCTCCTCCTTTCTCTTCCACATTTTCCTCTCAAGGAAAGTTACGAACATCAGTGGCCGGCGATAAAATTGCTATATTTATCTCTTTGCTTGCAAAATGAAGGCTAGCTACTCTATGTTGATTAACTTACAGTATACAGAAAACGATAATGTTTCTGAATCATTTTTACATAATTTTTTATGTAACTATTAATTAAATCAACAATTTGAGATATACACTTTGAAAAAATCAATTTAATCAAAATGAAATATGTATCGCGGATAAGTTAAATAGGTGTGATTTTGTTGGAATCAGTTTGTCGCTGTATTTTTCTGGCTATAACGCTATTCTATCGACAACCAAAATTTATAAAAATTGCAAATAATTTTTATTTTTATTAGCAATGGTAAAAATTTTGTCTCGTAAGGTTTATCCAACTTTAACGATTTGTTTTCCAATGTTACTGTGAGTTGTAATCGTAAGTGGTATATGAGTAGTTATCGTCGAAGGTATCAACGGGGATTTTTTTCTGTGATCGGAGAAAAATTTAAACTAAAAGTAATATTAACTTCTTCAGATAAGTAGGGTACAAATTAACTTCCCCAGATATTTGAGGATTATTTTAAATGTCATAGTTGAAAATCTAAAGGAAACAAAGTGATAATTTCAACTAAAATAAAAGTAAACAAATATAGTCAATATACATGAAAAATATTATATACTTTATTTACTTTGTATACTTTATTACCAACTATAGTTAAGGTTTATCTTAGACTATACGTAATCTGTTTTTTGTGTTGTTTGTTTAGCATGTTTTACACAGTTTTTGGTAGCGCTCAACTGTTTTGGTTTGCCATGAAAAAAATAAAATTGGAATGTCGTAGTTATAACAAAGAAATACCCCCGTTGCAGCAGACCTGCATACTCAGCGAATTCCAAGTGCAAAACAACATATTTCGATCCAACATAGCGAGATTTGACATGTTTTTGTAAGCTCCATAAAAATAACATCGGGAATGAGTATGGAGGTTTGCTGCTACAGGTATATTAAAACTGGGTGGTTTTAATTCAATATTTAGTAGATCTGAACTAGAAGAAGCCATTTACCAAGTTTTATCAAGATATGTTGAGAAATAAGCGAGATATAGAATTTTACTTATTTCCCATAAGGTTAACATTGGGACAACGTACTGCGTTTACCACTTTCAATATCTCGGCAACCAATGGACATAGAGCCATGATTCAAAATACTAAATTGTTTGTTTTTTTGGGCTAAATTCAATGGTGCCAATAAAAATTTGAAAAATTTTATTTTTCTATGTAAAAATCTCAAAAAACCCATTTTTGGGGGGGTTTACCCCCCTTTACCCCCCCTTCCGGAGGTCCGATCGGGCTGGTTTACGAACTCGTCCGAAAAATTACTACTTTACACGTCTATGCCAAATTTCATTCCGATTGGACCATTTTTGCGCAAGTTATCGTGCTTAAAGACACACACATATATATATATATATATATTTATGAAAGTGAACGAATGGTGTTTTTGGCATCTGAGGACCTCAAAAAGAAAAGTTATGATGGTTTTAGGCTTAGGTCTTACCATGAGACCTACGGTAACAGCTTCTTCCCTATAGGGGAAATTAGCTAAAACTATATAGCTAATTTTCTACCCTATTTATATATTGGTCTCAAGAATGTTAGTGAACTTTTCATTGGCTGTGCTTATAGTCCAGTAACTGACCATTTCCTTGGAGAATTTTCTCGGTCAGCACCGATTAGCATGAAAATTTGGATTTAGGTTCTACTTACTTCAAAGTTAAAAATGTTTTAAGGGTTGCTTTCCCAAGGGGGTGGGTGCCACCCCTTCTTGGAGGTGAACATTTTTACATTGAAACTAAGCCCGGAAATGGATATATTGACCAATTCATATATTGACCAATTCTAAGCAAATTTTGTTATGTACAGTTTTTTTCAAAGTCAATACTTTTCGAGATATTCACGATTGAAATTGGCGATTTTCCCCCCAAAAAACGACTTTTCAAATGGTTTTCCACAAATAACTCAAAAACTAAGAGGTTTAGCGAAAAAATTTATAATTAAATAAATTGTAGCGTATAAAAAACAAAGAAAATGGTGGGCTTGTGAAGTCTGTAAACCCAGTTGGAGCCAAGTTATGGCTTGTTTAAGAGTGGTTTTTATTCCTCGAATGCCAAAACGCACAATTTCAATGTGAAATAACTAAAAAAATTAAAAGTTTTTCGAGGAAAACTTGCGAACATTTGTTAAAGATCATTGCAAGACCTTTAATTTTGTTTTTTGGAAAAGTTATTATCGTAAAAATTAAGCAAGGTATGATCAAAATAAAGTTGGTTTACATTTTTTCGGCGATAAAAATATTGAAATATCAACCCCAGTAGGGTGTTTTAGGGGGTCCCACCGGAGGTGGGATGAGGAGGATGACGTCACATCCCACAGAGCACCCCCCCCCTCCCCCCCCTCCCCCCCCTCCCCCCCCTCCCCCCCGATGCTAAAAATAGACGAGCCCCCCCCCCCCCGAGGCTAAAAATAGAATTTGAACTGAGTAAACCTAACTTTACTCAAGCTATGTTAACCTAACTTACCTTTTTTTTTTTTGTCTTATGGTGCTGGGAATTGAACTTTGATATGTTAATGAGCTAATTAATATGTTAATTAGCTTAATTGATATGCTTAATGAGACTGTTTACATAATTATCGTATCTGTACGATATTATCGTATTGCGTACGGGATTTCTACCCAAAAATTATGGTACTGGAAAAATTAAATTATTAAAGCTGAAATTTGTGTATTTACTGCCAGCTAGTAGCCTCATTAGCGAAACCATAAACAGCACTATGCCGAGAATGTGAAAGCTGGTGCAATGACACCCGTGGAATGTGAAAGTTAGCATGTTGCGACAGGTGGAACTAATGGAATGTGAAAGCTGGCGCGTCAGGTGGGCGCCGACCTAGTTTGGCGTACGTGTCATCGCTAGCAGAATAGTGAACTGTTACAAACACTTACAAAGTCACTTAAAACCAACCAACAGCTGACTCTTGTGAATAGCCGGCTGGAAACTACTACAGACATATTGAGAAAGACTCTGTCTGAACAGTCATTGAAGGTAGCTGTAATAGCTCAAGATGAAGACTTGAAACATGTCTTTTGTGTATTGTTTAAGGAAACCCTCTTAGATATCTATGGTTTGTGCGAATACAAATGTTTTCGTACTGGAAAAAGAAACTTTAAATGTGCATTGAAGAAATCCAAAAAAAAAAAAAAAAAAAAAGAAATCCAAGAGACCGGGCTCAAATAAAACATTTAGCCCGACAAGTGTATCCGGAAAATACAAGGTTTATTGAAGAAGCGTATGCTGATGCTACACGTACTCCGCATGGTTATTTGTTGTTGGATTTAAAACAGTCCACACCAGACGAGGTGCGTGTACGTATGGGTATATTACCTGATGAAAAACATCAATACGTTTATCAACCGAAAAAGTATAAATAAAAGGTGTACACTAGAGACCAGTCACTCAGTCGTAATGTCACAGTGTGTGAAGAAAGACGCCGCTCTGTTAACGGCACTGATACACGCTACACCGAAGGAACGTAAAGCACTGTTGAAGGCTTGTGACGTCAGTCGTATCAGATCAGTGTGCGAGTGCGCATACAACTTGTTACGTGGTAATATCCAGTTAACAGACAAACAAAAACGACAATTGCGTAAACATAAAAAGGTGCTCAGACGTCTAGTGAAACGTGGTGAGAATTGGAGCAAGAAACGTAAATATCTTGTACAACATGGTGGTGGATTTCTATTACCACTGTTATTAAGTACTGTATTACAAACAGTTCTTAATAGTGCGATTAGTTAGAAAAATGGATAGATCAAATTTGGAATATTCAAATAAGATGGTTGTTGTTCCGCAAGAGCTATTTGATCGAATGCATAGTGAGCCAACACCTGCTGCTACTGCTTCACAATCAAAACTAACTCAATCATCAACGGTTAATACTAATAGTTTGGATGCTGAAATGCATCGTATATTACAAGACAAAACATTGGATGACAGTGAAAAGTGGAAACAGTATCAACAAGTATTACAGAGGTTTTTATATTTTAGTTCACAAAAACGCAATCCTATCATTTTACCAATTATACAAGAAGAGGATAATGAGGAGGATATTGTACAAACATTTCCTGCCACGTATCAAAAGGATGTACGCAACTTGTTAAGATTTATAAAACGTAACAAACAGATAATCACATGGGACCCTGATGGTACGGTTATTGTTCATAACACTAGAATACCTGGTTCGAACATTATTGATGTGTTACATGCAATTGTACGAGTGCGAAGACTGGAAAATGTACCCACTGGCTGGCATGAAGTATTGGATGCATTAAATGATATGAACGTACCGACCGAGTACGTAAGCAATGCACAAGCTCGACAGTATATTGGTCGTGAACCATATTTGGAAGAAGGTTTGGTTACACCTTCACCATCAAGACAGCGCACTCCTTCAACACCACACCACTCGTTATATTATCCACCAACACCGAGCCCAACGCCAATAGCCCATAGATTAAGGTCAAGGGCAGGAGCACGAAGAGGAAAACCTTTACAGTGGGATGCATTCACTATAGATTAAAATGTATAAGTATAGGTGTACTTGGTATGTGATAGTCATTTACACTATAGTCACGAACAGTGATGGAAGAGAAAGTGTATTATGATCCTGCAAACCCAGGCTCGTTTGGTGGTATTAGCCCACTTGTCAGAGCATTACGTCAAAGTAAGAAGAAAAAGAACAAAACAAAACGACAAGTTATCGAATGGTTACGCACCCAAGACACCTATACATTACACAAACCTGTTCGAAAACGATTTCCACGTAACAGATATGTCGTGTTTGGACCTAACGAATTATGGCAAGCCGACTTGAATGATATGCGTGGACTTAGTTCATATAATGATGGCTACAATTACTTGCTAACAGTGATTGATGTGTTTAGTAAGCGGTTATATGTGGAACCATTAAAACGTAAGAGCGGTGAAGAAGTGGCAGCAGCATTCGAACGAATTTTTAACAGTCCCTACACTGTACCACCATGTTGTTTACAAACTGAAAAAGGAACAGAGTTTATAGGTGCAAAAGTGAACCGTGTGTTTAGAGATTATCATGTGAAATATGTCACTACACAAAACCCCGATGTTAAAGCGGCTGTTGTTGAACGAGTCAATCGCACACTGAAAACACGTATGTGGCGATATTTAACATATAAAAACACATTTCGTTATATCGATGTGTTGGATGAATTGGTTGATGCTTACAATAACAGTGCACACCGAAGTTTGGGTAATGGTTTATGTCCGATGGACGTTGTGAAAGCAAACAAAAGTACAGTGTACCAAGTATGGAGTCATATGTACAAAGACAGCTCGTTACCAAAACGTAAAAAACCAAAGTTCAAACCGGGTGATACAGTGCGTATTGCCAAAGAGAAAGGTACATTTGCTAAAGGTTATGAGACCAATTGGAGTAAAGAATTTTTTGTTATTGATCGAGAATATGGATCACAACCACTACCGTTGTATATAATAAGGGACTTGAATGGTAAACCGTTAGTCGGTCGTTTTTATGAACACGAGCTACAAAAGGTGACAATAGGACCGGATCGATTGTACCAAATTGATAAAATACTTGACACCAAGGGTAGAGGTCGCAGTAAGCGTTACCTCGTCAAGTGGGTAGGTTACGGAGACGAATTTAATTCTTGGATACCTGCATCTGAAGTGAAACAAATAACCTAACCTAACCTAGCCTAACCTAACCGTCATGTCACTGTCTAGACATAATCAGTTTTATTTGACACTGCCTAGCAATAGTTCGATGGACTACTATCCGAACAATACAGTGACTCATTATGTGACACATTTTCCATCAACAATACATTTGCCTGGTGTGACGGAGTAGATTGGGAAATAGCACTAGTTGAAGCACACTATCCATGCTCGTTTTTAACAGTTGGTAATGATGCTAACATATATATTTACACAAAACCAACTGCTGAAATTGAAGATAATGAAGTTACTAATACAAATTTGACTGTAGCTAAAGTGGAGTCTGGTAATTACAAAGATATCAATGAATTGCTAGCAGCAATTAACGGGAATACAAAACTTAAACTTAACAGTATTGAGTTCGAGTATGATAGTGATACAAAAAAGGTTGAATTGATTACAATGACAGAAACACTAACACAACTTGAACTTAGCCCCACTTTAGCGTTACAGTTGGGATATGATGTAAATAATGTGGATGTGAAAAGACATAGGAAAGCTACAAGACCACCAAACTTATTGGCTGGCATTCCAGCAGACATTTATGTCTATTGTGACCTTGTAGAACCGCAATTAGTGGGTGACACTGTAGCACCACTGTTAAAAATAGTCAACATTGACACCACTGACTATAAATACGGGTCACATAAGGTTGTGCATTTCACTTCACCGCACTACATGCCTGTCATAAAGAGCTCGTTCGAGAGTGTGGAAATTGATTTAAGGGACGACAAAGGTCATCACTTGCCATTCGAGTTCGGTACTACGTACATGAAACTTCACCTCCGCAGAGTACCAGCAGTTACAACAGTATAATGAATCTTAACGATCCCTACCTCAAATACTACCGTGATCAACAACTTGGCGGTAGTAGTGGTATTGTATCAGTGTATAGAGGTGCACCGTATCAACGTGGACATGGGATTGGAAGTTTTCTTGGTGGACTTGTTCGTTCAGTCATGCCATTAATCAAGTCAGGTGCAACTGCTGTGGGCAAGGAGGCATTACATTCAGGTGTTGGGTTTCTCAGTGATATAGCTGATGGTACTATGAACCCACGAAATGCAGCGAATGATCGTCTTAAACAATTTACTGGTGGACTTAAACGTCGAGCTGACGACAAACTGGATCGCATTCTACATGGCGGCGGATACGGACACGGCACTGGCATTGGCGGCAGCGACAGCAACAGCAGTGGAAGCTGTAAGAAGAGGCGCATCACACGAGTAACACCTCAGTCTTTGGCGAAACTCCTTCGAGCACGGACGTCTCCTGCAAGGAAGTGTAAGACAGCAGCAGTAAAGAAATGTAAAAATACAAAACGAAAACTCAAGCGACAAGTGCAACATAAAAAGAAGATTACTAGAAGTAGAGAGATTGATATATTTTCTTAAGCAACAAAGATGTCATTTATTCACCAGAAATCATTCGAATGTACAAAGACGGAATTGGACTTATTCTCGCTACCACTGACACAGACCAGCATTGACAGTGGTAAATGGGTGCAATATAAACCCATATCGTCATTGACGGATGACTCACCTATTGAATTTGTCATACCCGGACATGGTGATGAATATATGGACTTATCACAAACATTATTACACGTACAAGCCACTATTGTCAAAGAAGATGGAACAAAATTTACAGCTGCCGATGCGATTAAGGAATTTGGTCCGGTTAATAACTGGTTACATTCGCTATTTAGCCAAGTGGATTTACACTTGAATAATAAACTAGTGTCACCGCAAAACAATACCTACGCCTATCGTGCGTATTTGGAAAACCTTTTAAACTACGGACATGATGCTAAAAAGTCACACATGACAAGTGTGTTATTCTACAAAGATGACTCTAATAACATGGATAAATGTAAAGAAGAAAATGAAGGACTGGTACAACGACGAAAATTTACTGAAAAGAGTCACTATGCAGACATGATCGGTCATCTACACATTGACTTGTGCAATCAGAACAAGTTCATGTTAAACGGTGTAGAGATGCGTTTACGTTTGATCAGATCGAGAAACGCATTTGCCATCATGTCGGACAATAACACAACATATAAAGTACATATCAAAGAGACAAATCTGTTTGTACGTCGTTGTAAAATCAATCCGAGCGTACTGTTGGCACATAGTAAAACACTCGAGAGTGGTACTGCCAAATATCCGATCACACGTGTTGAAGTGAAATCAATCACATTACCCGCTGGCATACTGAGCAAAACATTGGACAGTGTGTACTTGGGTCAGTTACCAAAACGTGTAATTGTCGGCATGATTACTAATCAAGCATTCAACGGAGATTACAAGAAAAATCCATTTAATTTCCAACATTTCAAGATGAATTATTTCGCACTGTACTTGGATGGTGAACAAGTGCCGATGAAAGCATTACAGCCAGTGTTTGGTAATGATACGGATGTTGCCTATGCGCTATCGTATCACACACTGTTCAGCGGTACCGGAATACATTTTGACAATACCGGTAATGATATCAGCAGACAAGATTTCGAAAAAGGTTATTGTCTGTTAGCGTTTGACTTAACACCTGACTTGAGCGCTAACGAGTCCAGCCATTGGAACCTGGTACGCAATGGAAATCTATGCATCGAGATTGGATTCAGCGAAGCATTGACCGAATCAGTCAACATTATTGTCTATGCAGAACTGGACAATGTCATTGAGATTGATCGACATCGTAACGTATCGGTGGACTATGCCGGCTAAATGTATAAAGCACAGTCAACTAGTGCATTACAGCCAGTACATCACTGACAGTGTTATAATAAACATGTCGGCAGAACATCAATTGTGTCAGTCGTCTGTGGTGTTGGATTTACAATGTTTCAAAGACAACAGTAATTATTATATAGTAAAAGAAGTCAGTGTTATTGATGTGTGTACTGGAACACTACTGATTCACCACATTGGTCGTCCACCGTTTGATCGTGACTTTTTGTCTGAAGAAAAACTTCGAGAAAGTTACTGGTTAACCAAACACTGTCACGGTATTGACTGGAATCATGGTGATATATCGTACCATGTATTGATTGATAAACTACGTACATGTCTCAATAACCAATCAGTTGTGTACGTAAAAGGATCGGAAAAGAAACAATATACCATGAAACATCTTATAACAAACAATGACAAAGTGCTAGTAGTTGACATGGGTGATATTGGATGCGGATCATTGTCCACCATTGGCAATCTATTGTCCACCAATACGATACGTTGCGGTCAGCATAAAAGTGTACAACACCGTTGTGCTTTGGTCAATTGCACACTGCTACGTGGCTGGCTACTACTAACAGCTAAAGAGTCACATTGTGGAACGTGTTATTGTTGCTGTCCTCGTCGCCACAACAACGAACAAAACCGCAAAAAGACTACAACGACTAAATCAGTGTTTACCAGCTTGGATCTGACTACAGTTTCACAAGAATGAATACCACAACTATAAGAAAATATTTACTACAATTACCGAATGTACATCATGTCGGAGTGTTTGCATCAGATCGTCTACCGAGACATATTGCTCCGTCATCTGCATTAGTAGTAAACACCCAACCGCATACACATAGTGGAGAACATTGGGTGGCATTCTACAGACCTGGAGGACAAGATAATAGCAACAACAACACTAATACTGTCGAATATTTTGATAGTTTTGGCAGACCTCCATATCATGGTGATTTTCAACAATTTCTGAGACGTAACATCAATGGGCATATGTTGCATTACACCTACAACAAGTACCGACTGCAAGGCTTGGATACTTCGGTCTGCGGTCACTACTGTCTGACCTACCTGTACTGCCGTACCAACTACGACATGAAGATGAATGATTTCGTCCAACTCTTCGGTGACTCCACTGCTGAGAACGATATGCTGGTCCAGATGCTCTTCGCAGAATTCTACATCTAATTTTTGTATAACCATTATTGTTAGATATAAGGTTTTTTGAAAAAATAAAAATGTGTATATCATTAACCACTGTCTTGTCATTGTACCTTGTTCTTTATAGTCTTAAGAGTCCAGAGTTAGTTACTTTTATCACAATCCATTACTGAAATGAGTCTTCCTTTAAATAACCAACCTATCCTAACTTAAGTAGATGTTTACATTTATATTTTAAACAGAATTGATAGACCAAAATGGTACTATCCTGGAGAAAGAAAAGCAATCATTGTTATAAAGTTTAAACTTTCTCATTTAAAAACAGTATGACTGCATGTCAAGTTATAAATTAATCAAATTTACTCTTTATCAATCTCTGGACATTGTATTTCTTATAGACATAAACATGGGTAAATAAGTAAGAACCATTTGTGGATATTTAGAATGTATATTTATTTACATTCATTAGTGTTTACACTCATCAGTATGTACACTCATCAATTTTTACAATCAATTATTACAAACTTCACATTTCAAATTATAACCATTTTACAAAAGGACTAACTTTATACATTTTGATACGTCTAATATTTACATTGGTTTTTAATACATTTCATTATGATAAATAATTACAATGGTCTGACTTTATACAAATCAATAAGACTAATATTTACACATTTCTGCTTTTACACATAAGGTCTGCTTTTACATTTCATTATGACAAATATTTACAATGGTCTGACTTTCAGTACAAACTGCTTAACCCCGCCAAAACGACGGGGTTAGTATTTACATTACAATGGTCTGACTTTATACAAATCAATATGACTAATATTTACACAGGTCTGCTTTTACATTTCATTATGACACATATTTACAGTGGTCTGACTTTCAGTACAAACTGCTTAACCCCGCCAAAACGGCGGGGTTCGTATCTGAACCCCGTCGAAACGACGGGGTTAGTATTTACATTAGTATCATAACTTCTTCCACATTAACACATGTTTACATTTCACATTACATATTTATATTTACATATTTACATTTCATATTACATATTTACAGATACATATTTACAGATACATATTTACAAATCAATTTGATTGAATAACAAACTAGACTATGACTAGAGGTATTTATTTTTAAAAATACCTAAAAAATCAATTTGTTACTAAATTGCCCACCACGAGAATTTTGAACACTACTCTCTCATGCACCAATGTCACCGCGAATTAAAAGCTATACTGCATACATGCTGGATCTTCTGTGACGATGTTGGTGGGTACATTATCACTCTGCAGAAGAAGGTCCAGGTCTCGGTGATGGTGGCAGCAGCGGCATCTCTTCATCTGTTGGTGCAGCTGGGGCGGTGATGGTATAATGCCCCCACGGGAGAGTGTTGACACCGTCTTCTGGACAGACGTACCTCTTGTCATCATACGGTGCCAACGAGCGCTTCCGAACCACGATGGTGTAGATAATATGGCGACGACTCAAGAAGCGCTCGTTCTCCGTGTACTTGACCGTGTGGTTCTGGAGACATCTTCTATAGTCTTCCACGGTCAAGTCTCGCTGCACCACAGCTCGGTTGATCCCCTTGGCCTTCTTGATGGGAGGTGGGTTGCAGTCGTCATCTTCGCCGCTGCCGATCTGCAGAAACATGATGCAGTACAGCTTCGCCATTAGGCCGATGTACTCTGTTAGGACATGACCACCAGCTTCATCCTTGAACTTCCCCAGTTCTCTCGCATTCTTGTCGTCATAGCAAAGATGGTTGTCGGGGTAGTTGCTGGTGTCGAACTCTTCTTTGTGCTGCAGCATGTCCCGGTACACGTTGGCAGTACGGATTCTGTAGATGATGCCGTCGGTGTCCATGTAGGCCATGCGAATCCTGTCTAATCCGTACCGCTTGACCATCCTGTAGTGGAAGCCGTACATCCACCACTTTGAGTGGTCCAAAATGCACATACCCACATAGACCGGTTTATCTAGTACCACACGCGTTTTTACCATATTAAGTAGGGCCAAGTCCTCCTCAAACCACACACGGTCGCTGAAGTTTGACTTTGCCACATACTTAAGATAGTAATCACGGTCGGTACAGATATTCACGTTCTTATGCTTACGTACATTTTGGAGGCTCATACCATACACCGCATTGACCATTAGCTTGAAGAGCTCTACTTCGAATTTGTTCTTGGCCAATTGACGGAGTCTGGTATTTAGAGCCACATACGGCTGTAACCATGCAGACTGTTTGAAGCGCAGCACACGTTGAATCCGACGAATACGTAGTCCATTCTGCACTGCTTGCTGGAGGTAGCAGTAGTGGATAACATATCCGGTCTTGTCCGTAAGAGTAGCCATCAGCTTGGCAGATCTTCCAACTCCACTGTCGAGGAGAACACTCTCATCATACGGCAGTTGGTCGGCCGGTGCTTTCATGACCTCCGGACAGAATGGCAGATCTCGGTGACGGTCATGAAGTTCAGGGTCACGTGGGTACTCCAAATCCACTTCCAGCACGTAGCCCTCTTCACCATCTGCCGGCAGGTCCATGAGGGATTCCTGGAGTTCGTCAATTTCCCGGCGTGATAGCCATTCAAAGTCACCATAAGGCAGCGGCTCGGACATCGCCCATCCGTAGAGGTTGTTGGCATCATAATACATAAGGAAGGTGTCGTCGTCCGACTCGGTGTCATCCCCCCTTATGTATTTGTTGTCAGCTACAACATGACGGGTGACGCATTGGGTGAGTCCGCCTCGAATACCCTTCTCGAAGAACAGGTACTGGTCCACATCTTGCAGGGTATCGAGGATCACGCCGGTCTTCTTGAGCATGACGTCCCACGCATACGAAGGCAAGGTCAGGTAATGCGCTGGATCCAGGTTGTAGTGCTCCAGACACATGTCGCGGAAGCTCTCGAAGATGTCAGCAAGCAGGAGTACATCCGTTGTCAGGTAGATGTTGGAGTAATCTTCGAGAGTCCTGCAGCCAAATCGTTCCCAGACTCGTTGTGCGTGGGCATAGTCCTCCGGTGAAGTGTTCTCCTCGAAAGCTCCAATTGGCGGAAGGGTTTCCTCTTGAAGTACATCCAGCGACATAATGTACCTGTAAGGGAAAACACCTTTCCTCCTAAGGAGTTGGAATTCCTCTGGGTCAGTGTGTCGGGCCTGCAAGACTTTCATTTTGTCGACGGGAAGCAACGAAGCAAGCGTAGCCAACGATTTAGCCAGAAATCGGTATGAGTCCACGAAACGCACTCTTAGGCTGTTGTGTCTGCCTGCATTCGGGTACTCAAACCTCTTCGTGAATGAAATATATTTTTCTTCATTGTTAGCTAGCACGTTGACTTCTCCCCTGTCGATGTTTAAAGCTCTTACGATGAAGTGAGCATCATAATTGCTCATGTTGTGCAGGTAAACATTAACTGAATCCTGTTCCTTGAATTGTAGGTTACATGACTGATGTGCGGCTCCTCTGTATCTGTACGGTGGTGAGTGTTGATGGTCTCGCACCTTGATGTCCCTCGGAGTGAAGTCCTTCTGGCAGATGTAGCACGTCGTTGCCATCTGGAACTCCCTCTCCTCGTCTGCAGTGAGGCTCGGAGGGTTGCCGGGTTGACGCTGGCCGTAGAGAATGTTCCCTATGGTGTTGAGGTCCTCCCGCAGCGTTGACATGAAGTGTTGGGCCGCATTCTCACCACTGTACAGACGCAGTTTTGAGAAAGTCTCGCAGGTATCGGAATCATCGTCGTCGACATCTCCATCCTCGGCGCTCCTGTGACTGTCACAGATGTAATACGCATATGCATAAGCAACATGCACATTCTGCGTTTTAACATTTGCCGACGACGCTGAATCACCATGATGCCGATGATGGGGGAGTCCGGGTCTGGATGTCGCTGGATCCCAGGCTGGAGGTGCCACTGTTGGTGGGGGGTTGAGAGGCCTATCACCATCATACGGCACCAACATACTCTCAAAATCCGCATAGATGGTGAATCGGCTCTTTTGGGACCTTTCCGGATGGTTGAACTTGATGATCTTATCTTCCGGTATGTCGGTTCGCAGCGGCGCATGGTCGAAGCAGTATCGTTTGTGATCTTCAAGCCGCTGCTTACCGGACAAGTTCAACTTATTCGGTTGGTTGTCAAAGTGAGCAAAACACCTCTTGCATACAAAGATCTTCTGCTTGTGCTTTGTTAGCTGACTTCGAACCAACCTTTCAAAATCTGCAATGTATGCATAGTGGCACTTATCATCTTCGGTCAAGTAGAGGAGATCGAAGTGGTTGTCTGCCTCCTTCTTGGCAATGCGGAGAGGGTAAACAATGTGGCGTACGTAGAACTGGCCAGTCCGTTTATCTTTCTTCTTTTCCTCATCCAGTCCATACACATTGACGCTTACACCATTCCTCTCCTCAAACTTGCCGATCTTGTCCAGCCTGACAGGAAAATCCAGACCCGAGAAATCAATGTTGGAACGTGCACGGAGTTGCGGAGTGAAGTTTGAAGCTTGTAGACGGTTGGAGATATTCTTGTAGTCAATGTATTTTGTGAGTATGGCATACATAAAGCATTTTTGGTCTTCATTATAAACATTAACTACTGTTTTTTTGTTGTCAATGGATTGAGGTAAAGGGACGAAGGAGCTGCCTTTGAGCGGGCGGTAGACATTTACTCTCACCTCCATATCTAACACCTGCACAAATGCCCATCCCGATCCCTTCATCTCACATGCTTCTTTTTCAGCAACCAGTTTGTTAAATAACTCACTGCAAATATCCTCCTTGTTATCATTTTGAAGTATTACGACATTCCTGGTCTTGAAGGCTCGTCTGCAGGTTTCTCCGTGCACGTCCTGAAATTCACACTCGACCCAGAGGTTAACCTTTACGCCGGTGACATGTTTTAAGACTAGATGCATGAGAGAAACTAACTCATCAAAAACGTCCGTCAAGAAAGCTAACAGTGACACTTTGTCCGACTCTGGTTCCCGAAGACAGTATGTCTTGAGGCGGCCACGGAAGGCAGTTTCAACCTCAACAAACCGCCCTGAGGCCAGACCGCGCGGGATGTCCTCGGGTTCCTTGTCCTCAGCATCACTGTTGCTGCTGCTACTTCCTGACGGCGTAGACGGGGGAGGGAAGTCCACAGGACGATTCACAACAGGTGCAGACACTGGTGAAATAAAGCCAGGGCGAAGTGCCGGACAGCTCTGACGAATGTGCCGCGCCAAGTTGTCCTTCCTTGAAAATGCCTTCTGACACTTGGGGCACGAAACACCTGAAAGAGGCATGGTATCCGTCTGTTACCTGGTCGAAGGTTGACAATACAATAACCGGAGAGGAGAGGGAACGGGGTTTATATAGACTCACACAGACCTTTAAATCTTTATTTTGATACACAATGATATCTCACAACATTCATGGTTTTGTATTCCGTTTTTATTTCTGTCAAATGCAGTTTGCTTTATAAATTCAAACTGATTCATATGACAAACTATGTATTTTCAAATATTTCAGTTTTCCATTTAATATGTTATCAGTTAATAATGATGTTTATTTCAAGGATAAAGTCTGCTAAAATTAAAAAACATCTAGTTTATTATGAGAAAAAAAAAAGAAAAAAAGTTGTACCCACTTTGTGCCCCACCTAAATCAGTCAGTTTTCTCATATAGTGATTTTCATAATGAAATTTGAAATGTGATTTTCATTCATTTTACTTTAAATCAGGTTTATTTTCAATTTTATAATAAGATAATAAATTACCCCCCTTATGCCTACATGACTAACTACACTTCCTAATGGCTACTCTGAATTGCACAATAGTTCTATTCTACAATGATTTTAACATTCCTCAGCTAACTCTTTAACCTGAAATAAATACATTTTATTTTTACAAAACTCAGTCTTTGTTTTTTTATAATTATCTGATTTTCTATATATTCTGTTTCAGTATTTACATAACTTTAGTTCCACTATGTAAAAACAGAAAGGTTTTATGACAACAGTTTCAGTCTTAAAGGTTACAGTTTAACTCAATATCCAGATTTAAGTTTAAAATACTATTTAAATAGTATAAATCACTTATGTGAATTCAGTTTAATTAGGTTAATATTTAAAAGTAAACCTACCCTTTGTTAGATGGTGATTGTTTAATATCATGTTAAAGACCAATTGTAGTCTCAAAATCCAGAATAAAGTTATCAATACTTTTTAAAAAGTAAAAATCATTTTTAAGTTCATTTATAAATATTAATTATTTGGTTTAATATTAAATTTAAGCATGGACTTTGTCAGTTGGTGATTGTGCAATATCATATTTAAGTCCAAATCTCAAGCAAAATTGATTGAATTTATCATTATAGTTTCTTAAAATGTTATTATATATTCTTACAAATACTTATAATGTATTTACTTACAGATGAAATATCCAAATCGCACTATTCCACTGTTGCACAATACACTCAGCACTTGATCACTCTGGAGAGCACTATTCTCACGTCCGCACTAGCTGAGTACCACCACTAGACTGAGTAAACCAACGAGCGATGACACGTACGCCAAACTAGGTCGGCGCCCACCTGACGCGCCAGCTTTCACATTCCATTAGTTCCACCTGTCGCAACATGCTAACTTTCACATTCCACGGGTGTCACTGCACCAGCTTTCACATTCTCGGCATAGTGCTGTTTATGGTCTCGCTAATGAGGCTACTAGCTGGCAGTAAATACACAAATTTCAGCTTTAATAATTTAATTTTTCCAGTACCATAATTTTTGGGTAGAAATCCCGTACGCAATACGATAATATCGTACGGATACGATAATTATGTAAACAGTCTCATTAAGCATATCAATTAAGCTAATTAACATATTAATTAGCTCATTAACATATCAAAGTTCAATTCCCAGCACCATAAGACAAAAAAAAAAAAAAGGTAAGTTAGGTTAACATAGCTTGAGTAAAGTTAGGTTTACTCAGTTAAAATTCTATTTTTAGCCTCGGGGGGGGGCTCGTCTATTTTTAGCCTCGGGGGGGGGGGGCTCGTCTATTTTTAGCATCGGGGGGGGGAGGGGGGGGAGGGGGGGGAGGGGGGGGTGCTCTGTGGGATGTGACGTCATCCTCCTCATCCCACCTCCGGTGGGACCCCCCAAAACACCCTACTAACCCCCAATTAGGACTCAAATTGAAATTAATCCTTACTGCTCTGCAATTCCCTTCAATTATGTGTTTTCAATAGGCTCAAGAAGTTTGAACTCTTTTAAGAGCTTATTTTTAGAAAAGAATTTAATTTAAAATAAAAAGGGAACTTTAGCAATAACAAAAAAATACATTTTATTCAAGATAACTCCAAATCTATAGGTGATACGGAGCATTTTGTTGATTAAAAGATTGTTGCGATTTATTTGATAAAATTTGTTATACCTGTTTTTTTACAATAATTAACGATGACACAGGCGTTCAAAGTCTTCAATTGTTGATAATTACTGATATTTTCAAACCCTTTCAGCTCACCCCTTTTTTCTTAAGAGTTGAAAAACAAATACTACTCTGTGAGCTTATAGCTCCTAAAAAAACTTATAAAATGATTCTTAGAAAACCTTTGTAACTTAAAAATTGACCGAGTTATGGCTGATAAACCAAGTACATATTTTAACAACAACTACTGCAAATAATGTTGCTTTTTTCAATAACAAAAATGTTTTTAAAGGTTGGTAGCCCTGAAAACCTAAAAAATTAAAAATAGTTAATAGTGTGTCAACTATTTATATTACTCTAAGGTTCTTGTAAATACTAATAACTTTCCATTGTTCACCTACCATCTACTTTTTGTAGTATGTAAATCTTTGGGCATCTATTTTTTTAACTACATTGGCAACACTGCTACCAGTTCAGATGTGTCCCACCACGGGCGGAAAGGAAAAGAGTGCGCGGCTTTCATTGTTGACAATCGTTAAAGGCTAATAACTTTCAAACGTTCACCTTCAAGATATTTCAAGATTTTATCGCCGAAAAAATGTAAACCAACTTTATTTTGATCATAACTTGCTTAATTTTTACGATGATAACTTTTCCAAAAAACAAAATTGAAGGTCTTTTAATGATCTTTGAAAAATGTTTTGTAAGTTTTCCTCGAAAACCTTTAGACTTTTAGTTATTTCACATTGAAATTGTGCGTTTTGGCGTTCGACGAATAAAAACCCTCTTAAACAAGCCATAACTTGGCTCCAACTGGGTTTACAGACTTCACAAGCCCACCATTTTCTTAGTCTTTTTATACGCTACAGTTTATTTCATTATAAATCTTTCGATAAACCTCTTAGTTTTTGAGTTATTTGTATAAAACCATTTAAAAAAGTGATTTTTTTTGGGGGGGGGGAATCGCCAATTTCAATCGTGAATATCTCGAAAAGTATTGAATTTAAAAACAAATTTACATAACAAAATTTGTTTAGAATTGGTCAATATATTCATTTGCGGGCTTAGTTTCAATGTAACAATTTTCACCCCCTAGAAGGGGTGGCACCCACCCCCTGGGAAAAAGCAACCCTTAACACATTTTTAACTTTGAAGTAGGGGGTAAGTAGAACCTAAATCCAAATTTTCATGCAAATCGGTGCTGACCGAGAAAATTCTCCAATTTCACAGTTTTTTTTTTTTACCTTCAGTTACTGGACTTTTATGTTATAAGTAAATTAGATAATTTTATATTGCCTCTTTTCAATCAATTTAACTTTTGATGGAATCACCTGCTGTACTTTTGAGGGTGAAATTGAGCGCTCACAATTACAGAGCAGATGTAATATTATGCTTTTTTATAGTTCCATATGTTTATTTGTGAAAATTGGCAACTAAAAGTAATACATATGGTAGCATATTACGTTTAGTTAGTAAATAAAAATCAGTTATCTTTTAGCAGGTGAAACCGCAGGTGTCTTTTTAATGTAAACTCTCAATTCAAGGAAATTTATTTTTTAACAAAACTAAACAAACTTTGAGTTGAATTCTTCGTAAAGGCTCAATGAGTCATTGCAGAGACGAAGGAGAGGTTTAGTGGTTGGATTTTACCTTATCCGCCCTATAACCTGGAAGTAACTGTGTGAACAAACCGTTCTAACTCGTTACGTGTTCACCCACCGATTGTTAGAGTTCTAAGCCAATAATATCGAGATTCTGAAAAAAACAAGTTTGTAGGAGTTATGATTTTGTGTTATTGCTGACAGCTGTATTTTTTGTGTTTTAGATGTTTTTCACGGTTTGTTTAATATTGTTGGTATTTTAACTAGAACCGAAATAGGAGAAAATCCTTTTAATTATAAAATTAAATAGTAGTTATGAGAACGAATATTAAAATACCCCCGTTGCAGCAGACCTGCATACTCAGCGAATTTCAAATGCAAAAGAACGTATTTCAATCCAGCATAGTGAGATTTAACATGTTTTTGTAAGCACCATAAGAATGAGTATGCAGGTTTGCTGCAACAAGTCCGTTAAAACTGGGTGGTTTTAATTCAATATTTAATATATCTGAATTAAAGGAAATTTGTTTGTACCAAAATTGAATTTTTTTATACCAAGTTTTACCAAGATATGTAAAAAAATAAGAAAGATATAGCATTTATTTTGTTTCCCATAAAGATAACATAAGGGATGGGTATGCAGGTTTGCTGCCACCAAAATGGAAATTTCTTGGATTTTAGATTAAAATACATTAGATCTCATCTAGGTGAAGCCACGAACAAAGTTTTATTAAAATATGTTGAGTAATAAGCGAGATATAGAATTTTACTTACTCCCAATAAGGTTAACATTGGGACAGCATACTGTGTTTACCACTTCCAACATCTCGGTAGCCAATGGACATAGAGCATTCCAACATCTCGGTAGCCAATGGACATAGAGCATTGATACAACATACTAAATTGTTTGTTTTTTCGAGCTGAATTCAATGGTGCTAGCCAAAATTTGATTATTTTTATTTTTCTATGTGAAAAAATAAAAAACCCATTTTTTGACATAGATGGGGTCCTATCGGCCTGGTTTACGAACTCGTCCAATTAAATACCAATTCTCCATGTCTGTACAAAATGTCATTAAGATCGGACCATCTTTACGGCCGCTATCATGCTGACAGACACACACACCCCAAAACGAAAATTTATCATGGTCTTACCATGAGACATGCGGTAATAGCTTCTTCCCTTTAGGGGAAATTCGCTAAGAAGACAGTAAATATAATGTATTGAGCAAGTAAAATATTTTTGGAACACACGATTTGTTTCAAAATATCACCAAAATGATCAGGAACATGTTTCTTTTTATTAATGTTTTTTGTTATAAGTGTTATTGATAATTAAAACAGTTGGGAAGTCCACACTTAAAAAGCCTAAAACTAATTTGCTCATACTTCATTGTAGATCTACCTACTTGGATGGGTACAGTCCCTTGGTATATTGTGCTGATGAAAGGATAAGAAAATTGTATTTCTCTTGTGGTTTGAATGACGAGTGTTTACCCAGTACTGTTTTTAAGTATACAAATTCTGCTGAGAAAATACTTAAGCACCCAGAATAATCAAGTTATTATAGCCACCCGTGCTTATATAGCTGTCGCCGATGTCGCAAATTGAAACAGAATACTTAATTATTTTAAAATAGGAATTTTATCTCTCCCTTACTGCTTGCTTTTTAATGTCTGTTTCAAGGGAAATAAGCTTAATCCAGATACATTAATTTACATTTAAATATGACCCCTTCATATATATGGAGTATTCGAATGAGACAGGTCCAAACATAATCATAATCTGAGGTTGTTCTAGTACAACTCCGGGCATTGCCTTATTACAGTATTTTGAGAAAAAAATTACACCAATGACCGTATCAAAACTTATGAGTCAGATGAAGTGATATATGTTTTACCAATAGATATTCCGCATCTTGTTCTCGTATAGTTAAATAATTCAGCAAGTAGTAAAGGTGTAAATTTAATCATAATCCTGTTTTTCATAAAGAGTACTCAGTGAATCAGTATTTATTCGAATCAGTTTATTATTTAAGGTACATGTATAGACTGACCCTTGGAATGGCTGAACGTTCACTTGTTTCTCTAGTATAATCTACATAATTTTCGGTAGCACTTAATCATTTTAAGTGTTTTAGGCTGGCTTCTCTGTATTATATAATACACTTAATAAAATTGTGGTTGGATCATCTAGGTTTTTAATAGTTTCTCTAAACAATATCGTCTTAAATTTGTGTAAAATTAAAAAAAACCTACATACAAAATTTAAAGGAAACGAAGATATAACTTTCCAACTAACTGTACCAATATTAAATCCCTATCTTTGGTCAATAAAGGGCGAAATAGGATTGTAGTTAAGGGCGGACTGCGGAACTTGGGCGGTTCCAGTTCAAAGTATCGCCCCAGGCGGGAGTTAGGCCCTTTGTGCTCGGCTACTTTATGTTAAGTTGATTGTTAGCCCGATCAAAGACAATATTAAATTAATAATCTGCAGATCATAGTAGTAATAGAGAGCATGGGATTAATATTTCGCTTTATTTTTTTGTCATACTACAACTGGTTGTGGAATTTTAATTACAAAATCTTGCAACTGCGATGAAAATAACACCATGGTAAACATCTTCAAACTCGGTCATAAGATTCAAGACACCTTATCTTATCTCAAACATTTAAGGCATACTATATAATTGATGAAATCTGTAGTTACTCTTGAAATTTCAATGCATCAAAGATTCTGATTCTAGTTTTCAACGTAACTTTTCTTTTTACTTATAAGTAATAGTAACATTGTATATGCATTGTTGAGAAGATATTCACTTTGCAACTACCATTTACAAATAATGATATAAAAGTTTTATCTTATTTTAAGATAAAACCTAAAACAAAAAATAAACTAAAAGATAAGTTTTATCTTTTTTCTAACTAGGTTCATCAATTTTCTTTGAAAGGACATTCTTATAATGAATGTTTATGGAAATAATCAGGCATTAAATTTCTGTGATTTCTTTAAAAAAGGCATATTTCAACATTTACTAAACCACCAAAAACTGAAAATCGAAAAAATTGTGCTTACGCCCATTAAAAACCCCGATTAAAGGAGACTACAAGTAGGGATAAATGAGTCAGTTCTACTAACTTTCGTCCGAAGAAATATCTCCCTCTAGTAAAAAAATTCTTATTTCATGGCCAGTGAAAGTACAAGGAGTAACTTTGAGAAGTGAACTGATTATATACTGCATTAAGTAGCTAAACCATATACCCATCAGGCCTACAGCAATCGCTGTGAGAAAGAAACTTTCTTCATTACTGGGAACCAAAGCTTGTTTGAAGTATTCATGCAAAATTTAGATATTTATTCCTTAATACTTTATTCCTAATGAAATTAACTTTTAAGTGGAAAGTTGTTTAACGCTAACGTCATAAAATGTAATATTTTCTTAAATGTAAATATCAAAATAATTTTATTATTCAATCATTTACTGCTATGCATATTTTTTAGATTCTAATTTTGTTTTCTCTTTTCCCAATGATAATCAGTTATCCAAATTCCCTCAATCAAAGAGATTTGAGATTGAAGAAGATGAGTATGGACTCAATTGTCATGTTGCATTATTTAAGTTGTTGCTTAAAGGAAAAGTATAAATTACTGGTTTTGTTGATTGTTATTCTTTTAGGTTTATATTAGCAATCAAAGTAAATTTAACATTGATTAATATTCAATTGTGGTCTTGAATTAATAATTTTTAAGTCTAATATAACAAAAAAAACACGTATTGCTTGATTATAATTCAATATTTAAAATTTGAAGCGTTTTTAAAGATTGTTTTTAATGTGAACGAAGGTTTATCGAAGATGCATCACTCAGCATCATAATTATATAACAATTGTAGCTGAGCCCCAATTCAGTAAGCCATTGGAGGCTTATTCCAATTTAGCATTTTAACTAAATCCCCAAGCAATGTTAGCTGATTTAAATTATTGTTTAGTTGACATCGGCCCCGTAAATTGAGTCTTGTTATTATTTGCGTAGATTAATATTGGACAGAAAACCCATGAAAATAATTATGCCATACATATTATAACAACCGTACTTGTATAAACAAAAAGATGTTTTTAAAATAGTATTAAGTTGAAACAGAATGTATCTGAAGATTGACACAAGATGTTAGGATAAATCTCTTTCGCCGCGAGCACGAGATAGAGACGCGCCGTCACGGTGATGTTGATGCCTTGTTACCGAGGAACGCTGCGATAAAAATACCTCTTAGAATTCATGAAACAACCTGGAACTTTATTGAAAACATTTTATTTCTACTTTGAATTTATGGACGATAAGAAACAACGGGAAAGGGTTATGCTTGTATATTTGATGTACTGTCCTAGAATTAACAAGATGTTTCCTTTTGATTGTTTTTTAAGATGAAGAAGAGAAAACTATTCACTTAACTAAAACTATATAAAAAGGGCATCATGTAATGTTAAATGGTAATTATAAAAATAGCCTTCGGTTAAACAGACTTTGTTTTAATTCTTTAATCTTGAATATATTAACATAATATTGTACGCAGTTTTTAAATCGTCATGAGGTATAAACTGCTTTTCTCTAACTGCTATTACTGTTCGATTACTGTTCGATTCATTGTGTAAGCACAATGACTATAACCTTAATCAATATAACACAGCCCCATCGCAAAATTATCGATGCTCCTTGTTAGTATCGGGGAGTTAAGGAATTCTTATTCTTTCGTTTTTTTGAAAATCTATATCATCCCTATTAACTGAAGTCAAGTGAAATACAAAGATATAACTATGTCAATATTTTGTAAACTAAAAAAAAAAACTAAAAAATCCCTTAATAATGGTAATATCTAAGACCAATGAAAACCGTTTTAACTTGTAATATATTTACGAATGTGAGAAACCTCAAATGGAATTTCTAGCAACAAAAGATTCAAAATATTTTGCCAAACTACCTTAGTAGAATTATAAAAAATGAAAATGGGTTCAATTATTATAAACCCAAATTGTTATAAAATGGCTATGAAATAAGTGGTTTAATACATTTGAAATTTGGTTCGATTTGGCTTGATGACTGGACAGAGGCAGCTTTGTTACTGTTTTCCAATGCTCAAGGGGAACCAGTAACTTATCTTATTAAATTTTATGAGACGATAAATCAGGAATCAAGCTGCGATGCTGACCACATGATAACGATGGCGCCGGTCCGGGCTCGCTCCGGATGTGGCGATATTGATAACCTTCCTCCGTAAACCCCTGCATTCATCATGCACTGTCATCGGCGTTTAATTTATAACGATTTATGACTGCTCAAACGAGTGTGTCTTGCAGGATTTTTTTTATTTTTACATTTGTATTGCAACAAAACAGATATAAATCCAATTATATTGTAGCACTATTCATAAATTACTAATATACTAGATAACGTGCAAGAATAAATATTTAACAACCGATAACAACAAAGCGAATAATAAATATATATCTAAAGTGAACAATAAATATAGAGAGCAACATGCAAATAAATAACTATATTTACTGCTTTAAACTGGATTAATAAATAACAACTAGACAAAACATATGTAAGACAACAGCGGCAGTTCTGCAAGCATTGAAACATAACCATGAAAATAAATAAATATGTACGCATTAATAAAAACAACAAATACACTAAAGTGTTAAAAATAATAATTAAAAAATAAATAAATAACAAGTTTGATTAATCGCTCAATGATTCCACTGAGTTGTTGCTTGAATACGGCTAGAATACGGTCGACGACAGCAGATCCACATGCTGAGGAAGAGCAGGAGCAAGAGGATCCAAACAATATTAAAGAAAAATTTTATAAAAGTGTATAAAAAAAAGATTAGCACGCAAAACAGAAAAATACAATTTTTCCAAGTATTGGTTACCCTGATAGATTTTATACAGAGATTGTCATACATAATTCATGCATATTGTCATGCATACACTAATTGTCACACTATTTTTTTGCCATACAGCAACCAACATGTCAACCTTGACTAATCATTTTAACAATTGATGAATGGCAAAACTATGGTTTATGTACCGTTAAAATTTGCTCACTTTATCCTACATTTAAAATCCACGACTTTATTATAAATAGCTTATTCATATTTTATGATAGATAATTACTGCAATTATTCATTAAATTTAATTTAATTACATTTTGAAAGGAGACTTTTTCAGTTTATTGAGGTTTATTTCAGAATTAATCAAGGAGCTAAAATAAAAATAAATCTTTGAAATACGTGATATCAGTTAAGCTCGTGGTCTCCAAACCTAACCCCCGTATGAAGTGGAGCCAGAGGCTCCAACGTGGAGCGTGGAGCGTGGCGTCATCAACGGGAGACCATTTTCAGATTTCATCCTTAACTATTTGCCTATTGGGAAATACCCCCGTTGCAGCAGACCTGCATACTCAGCGAAATTCAAATGCAAAACAACATATTTCAATCCAACATAGCGAGATTCAACATGTTTTTGTAAGCTCCATAAGAATAACATGGGGAATGAGTATGCAGGTTTGCTGCTACGGGTATATCAAAACTGGGTGGTTTTAATTCAATATTTAGTTGATCTGAACTAGAAGAAGCCATTTACCAAGTTTTATCAAGATATGTTGAGAAATAAGCGAGATATAGAATTTTCTTTATTTCCCATAAGGTTAACATTGGGACAACGTACTGTGTTTACCACTTTCAATATCTCGGAAACCAATGGACATAGAGCAGTGATTCAAAATACTAAATTGTTTGTTTTTTGAGCTGAATTCAAAAATGCTAGCAAAATTGGATGATTTTTAATTTTTTATGTAAAAACTCAAAAACCCATTTTTGGTGGGTTTACCCCCCTTTACCCCCCCCCCCTTCCGGTGGTCCGATCGGGCTGGTTCACGAACTCGTCCGAGTGATTACCACTTTACACGTCTGTACCAAATTTCATTAAGATCGGATCATATTTACGCCCGCTATCGTGTTAACAGACATATATATATATATATATATTCGAACGAATAGTGTTTTTTGCTTCTGGGGGCCCCAAAATGAAAAGTTAACATGGTCTCGGGCTTAGGTCTTACCATGAGACCTACGGTAATAGCTTATTCCTTTAAGGAAATTCGCTAAAAATGTAGCCTCAATTAGAGGTTTTCGCAATAAGTAACCTATTTGTTCTTTTGGACCAGGTGGAGGCTGTACACGCGACGTTTGTTTTCATTTTTATGCTGAACGTCACGACGTTCCTTGGGAAATAAATTGAGGGCTTCAATCTGTGAATAATATTAAGAACTTTTTCCAAACCATAGCCATGTATTCAATTGTAAATGAAGTGAACTGAGTTTTGTATTAGGATCGACGGATGGCACCACCGCCCCAAAGAAATCCAGCCTTTTACAAAACTGAAGTAACCACCTTTTTTACAATTCTGATACACACTAGCAAATGTCAAAATATCTTTAGCATTACACTTTAAACGTTTAAATTCGTCTGTTACCGATTTGCGAGTGTGAAGGGAACATTAAATATTCAGCGTTTGTGTTTATTTTTAGGGACCTTTGCCCCTAAAAGCCGTTAGTATAAACATAATTAACTCGAAATACTTAATATAGATTTTAAGTTTTGGTAAAATAAATATAACATATACTTCCTTGATTAATATCGAGGATCGAAACTGGGTCCAGTTGCCATTTGTCATTGGGCTATGAATTAATGATGCTATCTAACAAAAGGTCGGCGTTAGATAGTAACAAGACCCGGGTTTGGACCGTTCCCGATCAAAACGTTAAAAAATGCCACTGGCGTTGAAATTCACAAAACAAAACAAAACAAATATCACAAAAGCTCTTACTAGGAAATTGATGGTCCTGTTCAATTCAAATATTAAGAAAGAAATGTCAAATATAGTAAAAATATATTCAACTAGCAGAACCCGTAGCTTCGCTCACGATAAAAATTATCGTCTAACCTTGATATGAAGAATCTAGAGGACTGAATAGAATATACATTTATATCAAGGAATATGTCATGTAGGGATATGTTTGTTTTATGGTGGAATGTAGGATAAAATGTAGATACCACAGTAGGATGTAGGATACCACAGTAGATAGTGACGGTTTTCTTTTCACCGTATAACTCGAAAACGGCCGGACCGATTTTAACAAGAAATGTGTCGATTTTAAGGTACTTCTTTGTAGATTTACCATTACGTCCCTGGATTGCCTAGTAGGGCATCAATTAAGTACAGTAAAGGGCTGAATGTTCGAAACAGTTATGATGCTATCCGTGGGCAGTATTTCAAACTTGATTCACTTCGTTTTAAACTTAAAATATGGGTGGGTAGTAATAATTTAAGATCAACCACTGATTGCAGCATTTATTTTTTCGTGAAAAGCCGGGACACCGTCGAATTAGATGAAAAAGGAATTTGCCAAATTATTGTAACTGGCATGATTGTAATTAAAAACATAAAGGCCGGCCTAAGGAAATAACTAAAGCTCCCGCTGCCTAAAAAGATGGTACCACATAATGAGCTTATGATTGAACGTATAAAGTACGAAACTAAACCAAATTTAACTTTTATATAGTACGAATAACCTAACAAAATTATCAAAACAACCATAAAACCATGATAAAAGGAATCAAATTATAAATCAGCTGTAACAACGTATCCGTTTGTGAAGCTATATGTTTGATTTAATAAAGTTTGAAATTTAAACAAAAGATCATCCATTACATTAATATGGGGCATTTTTATAGCTTCAGCTCCACCAAAAACCTCTAAAAACTTTGAATAAAAAAATCCGTTCTTGGTGAATGCCAACACTCTGTAATGCAACGTCCATGCAAATTTTCAAGGTTCTAGGTTAAGTAGTTTTGGCTGTACAATGATAGGTCAGTGGTATTTGACAAAAATATAGTAGAAAAGATAGTATAAATATAACTTACAATCAGGGATTTGTATAATTTATAAATTTGTATATAAATAGATCTAATAATCATATCATTTCAGCAAATTCTGTTTGTGACTGAAAACCATTGTTCTTTTCTCGTTCCATCTTACCGGGATTTAGCCTCAAGACTCAGCCACAAAAGGCAGTATGCTCTTCACGTTTAAAACTGCGTACGTCGAATTATACGAAACACCAAATCATCGGACAGGCATAGATGTAATAAAAAAATTATTAGGAACGCCTCCAGGAAAAACGATAACTCCCGCTACCGAAATATAGATGGTGCCACTTAACTAATTAATGGTGGATTTTATCTAAACTAAATGTAACTTTTATATAGTACATAATTGTGTCCTTGAAACAAATCAACAAAAATCAATGAAGCCATGGTCAAAGAAATCAATTTATTACCATCTGTATTAACGTATACATTTCCGAAGCTAGCTACCAGCTGATTGTTTTATGAACATTAAAAATGTAAACAAAAATCGTCCAACTTATTTTTAAATGGGAAAATTTGAAAACTTCGGCCTCGCCAAAAACCACTTTATTCTACGTATTTGGTAAAATCCGTTCTCAGCGGATGCCTACGCCCTAAGAGGAACATCAATGCAAAGTTTCAAGGTTCTAGGACAAGTAGTTTGGGCTGTGCGATGATTATACTGAGTGGTATTTGACAAATATATAGTAGAAGATATCAGGCTAAACTTATAAAATAAGTATGTGTCAAAATTACCTTGCCGGAATACTATATTACTCTATGTTATAAAAAATATTTATGAAAATAAAATATTTTATTTTCATTTTAAATATGTGATAAAAAGCTAGCACGTGTTTAGTGAAAACTGCATAATATCGTATAGCGAATGATAGTGAGAAAAAATAAGACGAATGAATGTAAAAATAAGACTTCATTGTGACGTTGACAAATTTGTACCTTGTCACTGTCGTTGACGTATGTCCTTAAAGAATTCAAAGATAAAATAACGACATTTTTTATGTGGTGGTCTCAAAATAGTTCTATATGAACGTATTTCCATAAAATGAAGAAAATTATTCATGTACCTAACTATAAAATTCCATACAGCTATTACGTATTCTGTAACTTTTTCCTTTAACTATTCCCCCAGTTTATAAAATAAATTAACAAGGTTTTTATTCGGATGTAGGTATTCATATTCATAGCAGGAATAAATGCTTTTTCATGATTCTTAACGTGTTTTTATAATAATCAGTTAAAATCCTTAAAAAATACCTTAGCGAGATAAAGCGTTATTTCTAAGGCTAGGTGAAAAAGGAGTGTTTGGAAAAATGATAGTTATATTGGATTTTAAAGTTTAAGTTTAATCTTTAAGTAGAGAATAATACGAACAGAAAGTACCACTCATAGTAAGACGTTTTAAACCTGAATTAGAATGGTGAAAAGTCTATTAAAGTTTTTCACGCCCGCTCAAGTCTCTGCAATCCTCTTAAAAGTTAGTTCATATTAAAGTTTGCATTGTGTTTAGAAATTCCTTTACTGCATTTGATTCTCAAAATAACAGATTTCAATCTACTTTTGCAATAAAGTGAATCAATTTTAATTGATTGTTGAAAGAATTTATGACTTTTTAAATTACCTACATCTTTAACTTCACATGCATGTTAAAAAAGCTTAATAAATCTAATTGAGATGTCTTAGGGTATTATAATTACTTTGACAACTTTACAGCCTATTTTCTATTCTTATACATTTATAGGTTTTAAAGGGTTAGAAAAATTATTTGTGTTGAATACATAGGTTTTCTTGATTGGTGATAAATCTGCCTTCGAACGTCATCTTTCCACAGAATAAACAAAATAAAAAAAACTACGCAATAAAGCACTTTAAGTCTAAAAACTTCAAAATATACTCAGGAATAATATTATGCAATGCTACTGTTTTAGGTATCTAGTTTAATGGGGGAAAAATATATATATTTTCTTACTTTATATATATTACTTTCTCAGTGTCGAAATATATTTTCACATTCATTTTCCATCTTTGTCCTTCAGCATATAAATCAGGTATTTATTTATTTCAGACTTCGTCAAGTCCTAACTGCAATAAGAATGCCCACTGAAAGGCACAATCAGTGAGGGCATCCATGAGCAGATGGTTAGCCTTTGTTGTGAAATGGTCTTTATGTAAATCCCTCAAAATAGCCTTGCCCTGTTATTTTAAATAATACAATCAAGAATTTTTTTTTCTATTCATCAAAACCATTAGCTTCTCTCTTTTCACTGTACATTGTTATATTTCATGCTATGAGTCAGTATCTTCTTGGGGCCATAATGAGTTTGTAATCTCTCGACAGACAAAGTAAATCATAAAAAATTCAAAGGTAACCTGCCTTCCACTCTGCCTTTTTCAATCTGTGACATTTATCTTGATATGTGACTTTTTATCTTGATTTGTGACTTTTTATCTTGATTTGTGACTTTTAATCTTGATAATGTTCTGTATATCTTTCTTTATTTAAGTATATAATCCTAATTAAAGATGAGTTTTCTTATTGAATCACCTGTATTTATTGTGTTCACTATTTAGATTCATCGTAAAACCCCGACTCAAAATAATCACAGTTTTTATGAATAGCTGATTGCAGTCCGTATTTACATTGACAACTGTTGATTTGAAATTAATAGCTGACAACTTTAAAAACAAACAACTCTTCGTTGATAAAAATACATCAACTTCGACTCTCTGCAGGGCGGAGTCAGAGTTTTATTTGAAATTAATCGAAACAAAAAATCTGTTCTTTTTGGATGCCTACGACATGAGAGGAGTATTCATGTAAACTGTGGTGCTTATTCATGACTTGGCTTGGCCAATAATAGGAATTTTATTTTTATATGAATACATAGCGATAAATACACCTCGCTGTATTATAATAATAATTCATTATTATAATAATAATTCTTGAACACTTTATATCAAATAACCTGTGCATTCATCAAGCGTTTCCGGTTTGTTCAATCAACTACTTGACATCGTCTATTGCGGTGACAGCTGTGTGATACATGTGTGTACTCCACATGCAGCTGGCAATGTACAGAGAGCATGGCGCACACCTGTTACTGTGCAACCGATGCGGTAATGTCTAATTTGACACGCGTTATTTGGTGGCTATCTTGAATACGATAAATTCTTGTACAAACTTAATTCATAAGTACTTACTTAATACAAACTTTAGTGAGTCGGTGGCGCAGTTGGTAGCGCACTCGGCCTCGGAACTGTGGCCTCAAAGCGTCGCAGGTTCGAGACTCGAGCATGTCGCATACGTTTAGCAGTACTGTTCACCCTTGTACTGTACCGGCTCAGTCCTTACCTTTGCTTGATAACGTCTACGCACAGATCAATAGTCTATGTGGGCGGGGCAAAGGCAAGGTAAAAAAAGAGGCCGCCACCCTTTGAAATGAAAAAACGAAAAAACATTTAGGAGAAATAGACAGCACATAAACTTTAACTTTGAGGTTAGAAAATTTTCATAGTTAAAATTGTTGAAACATTATTTTGAAAAAAAATAAAAGAAATGAATCCACACACAGACCATGTCTGCGAGTAGTGAAAGGTCACGTAGGGGATTAGTGTACAGCAAATGGCAATAGCTATCCAACATGATAGTACCTGAACCAGTTGTTTTCAGTAAATAAAATTGATACATTTTATATTATGCATAGCCCCTCCTTTAAAATGGTTGTTTGAGAATATGCTGTTCAAATTTGTGTATGAAAAATTGAATTTATTTTCTTTTGCTTGTAATCCTACGTCTCCCTACCTAGTTCAGAGCTGTTTTTATCATAATTATGGGCTACACCTGGCCATAGACATAGTGGTGGCATTTTGTATATAGAGAAGCCCCATAGCCTGCAAGCCTAGGTCTGGTTTCATAGATTTCAGGTCGCACTAGTGCCTCTGATATTATCTATTAACAACCTTATAGTTATATGGGGACCAACGGCTTAACTTGACTTCTGAAGCACGGCGGCAGTTGTGGGGACGAACGGCTTAACTTGACTTCTGAAGCACGGCGGCAGTTGTGGGGACGAACGGCTTAACTTGGACTTCTGAAGCACGGCGGCAGTTGTGGGGACGAACGGCTTAACTTGACTTCTGAAGCACGGCGGCAGTTGTGGGGACGAACGGCTTAACTTGACTTCTGAAGCACGGCGGCAGTTGTGGGGACGAACGGCTTAACTTGACTTCTGAAGCACGGCGGCAGTTGTGGGGACGAACGGCTTAACTTGACTTCTGAAGCACGGCGGCAGTTGTGGGGACGAACGGCTTAACTTGACTTCTGAAGCACGGCGGCAGTTGTGGGGACGAACGGCTTAACTTGACTTCTGAAGCACGATGGCAGTCTGAGATTTAGATGTCAAATGTATTGAATCGAACCCGGAGTATTTGGAAGGTAGGCCAACGCCCTCCTCACTCACATATGGCTGCCATAGGTTATTGGTGGTATTTGAAAGCTGGATCTCTAAATCACAAAGTTTTACTATTCAACTCCTACTTTAGGCCGTTCCCCACATTATTAAGTAACTGAAGCCAGTAAACTAAAAGTAAAAATATCTCAGTACTAGAGAGAGGCTTGTTGGCTTCCTTAAACCGGCTAATTATATTAAAGTAAATAGTTCTATACATATTTTAGGAAGCCTGAATAAAATATTCCTTCCGAAGCTAACTCATAGGAAATTTTATATAATTCAATCGTTTGACCATATAAATAGCAACACTGTTAAAATGTATAGTCTTATCGCTTTAATTACTAACTTTATTATTATAAGATGAGTTAAACCCCGTTATTTATTAGCTACACAGTCGTCATATTAACATTTCTTATACATTGTTTTAGGAAGAGCATTATGTCACCAGTTGACATGTTATGAAAGATAAATATAAGTATGCATATCAGCTTTTAATTATTGCTAAGCGTAAAGTGAGATAGTTTATTAAATATGAAAGAATAGATGATTTATGAAAAGTGAAAACATTGCCGTGGTAATTCTCCGTCCATCAGATACTCCGAAATGACACATACCTTTTTCACAATTGCATAGTATAACTCGTGAAAACCCGTAAAACTATATTTTTAGCGAATTTCCCCTATTGGGAAGAAGCTATTACCGTATTATTTTAGGTCTCATGGTAAGACCTAAGCCCCAGACCATGATAACTTTTCGTTCTGCAACCCCCAGAAGCAAAAAACACAATTCGTTCGAATTTAAATATATATATATATATATATATATATATATATATATATATGTGTGTGTATGTTTGTGTGTGTGTGTGTGTGTGTGTGTGTGTGTGTGTGTGTGTGTGTGTGTGTGTGTGTGTGTGTGTGTGTGTGTGTGTGTGTGTGTGTGTGTTAGCACGATAGCGGCCGTAAAAATGGTCCGATCTTGATGACATTTGGTTCAGACATGTAAAGTGGTAATCGATTGGACGAGTTCGAGAACCAGCCCGATTGGACCACCGGAAGGGGGGTAAACGGGGATAAACCCCCTCAACAATAGTTTGTTTGAGCTTTTTACATAGAAAAATAACATTTATCAAATTTTTATTACGTCCGTTGAATTCAGCTCAAAAAACAAACAATTTAGTATTTTGAATCACTGCTCTATGTCCATTGGTTACCGAGATATTGAAAGTGGCAAACACAGTACGTTGTCCCAATCTTAACCTTATGGGAAATAAGTAAAATTCTTTATCTCGTTTATTTCTCAACATATCTTGATAAAACTTGGTAAATGGCCTGTTCTAGTTCAGATCTACTAAATATTGAATGAAAACAAACCAGTTTAAACATACCTGTAGCAGCAAACCTGCATACTCATTCCCCATGTTAATCTTATGGAGCTTACAAAATGTCAAATCTCGCTATGTTAGATTAAAATATATTGTTTTGCATTTGAAATTCGCTGATTATGCAGGTCTGCTGCAACGGGAGTATTTAATATTAAATTCTACTTATTGATCTAATACATAGTTTTTAATAAAGGAAATTAAGTAACGCAAACTAAAAATAATATAAAAGTAGGACAACCGTAGATAAAATTTTTGTAAAAATATATAGTGTGTAGTTTAAACGCTCATTTCCAATAGAATTTTTTCTCAAAATGAATACTATAATAATTATATTTGTGCATATGTATTAAAACCGATTTTGGAAAACATAATGATTCTCACGCTTTTAATAAGAGTAGACTTTATACTTTATTTAAATGAAATAATCTAACACTAACTTTTAATGTCACTAACATAATTCGCGATTCTGAAAACGTATTTATAATCACAGTAAACTAACTTACTTAATCATATGACACTAATCAATTACCGTTGTAACTAGCAGTTTGAGGTTTAAAGCGATAAAACTCTCAAGTTTTTTTAAGAGGGTGGTTTTTTTTCTTTTTCACCTTGCCTTTGCTCCACCCACATAGACTATTGATCTGTACGTGGACGTTATCAAGCAAAGCCAAGGAGTGAGCTGGTACAGTACAAGGGTGTACAGTACTACTAAAAGTATGCGACAAGCTCGAGTTTCGAACCTGCGACGCTCCGAGGCCACAGCTCCGAAGCCGAGTGCGCTACCAGCTGCGCCACCGACTCACTACAGTTGTTAGTTCATCAGAAGAAGAGTTACACTCAGACCACAACGGCTCGTAACTAATCATATGAATAGGATGTAGAAGGCAAAAAGATAAAGAAGCTTAGGTGTGCTTACACACACCGATGAACAGGTGCAGGTACTTGAACAGGTGTTTAAAGGTTTGCTGTGCATTGTGCCAAAGTGTGCTCTCTCTGTGCTTAATCACTGTATTAAGAGAATTCTAGACTAAACTGTGTGACCGATGTGAGTAGGCGTTTCTCGCCCCATTTTAATAGTGTCATTACCAAGTTACATATTCTTAAAGGATAAATAAGGACCAAGATAGCTTATTCATATATTACCCACCACAAAACATTGAACAACCACTATTTGTTTCCTTGTCTAACTCTAGTTTAATGTATCAAACTCACTTAGTTACGCAGACATAAGGTCTGTGTGGAATACGATGGTGTTTAGTAAGAATATCGTTAAATATCACACCAACAATGATGTGAGTAGACTTTTATCGCTCCATTTGATACTATGTATAATCCATTGGATTCATATGAAAGTAGGGCTGAATGCCTACTGTATCTCATACGACAATTACGATAAGAGGAAATTTTTGCTACTGAACCAACAATATGAGTAGAATATTTCACCCGGTTTTATACTGCATAAGTATAACTCACTGAGTTACGCTGACACAGAGGTCGAATGCGGACTACGAAGGCTTAGCGAGGATCACACGACACGCCACTCAGATCCTGATTGGCTGCACTGGTTGGATCAGAGCTAAGTGGTATGTGGTAAACGCATTGATGTAGAAGCTGAATTTTCATTTAAAAATCATAATACGTTTTTATAAATTGAACTTACGGTTTTACATGCATGTGTAGTGTTTAACTATTAAAATTAACATCAGTGATTGTAGATTTCCTAGTTTTAAAAGTAACTAAGCTGTAAATTGTGTTTTATGAGTTGAAAACATCACTTTTGGAGTTTCTACTGCTTTAAAAATTCCTATTGCAAAAGGAAACTATAACAGTTTTGTTTTATAGATAAATTATAAAATAAATCAATGTTCTTATTATCTTCAAATGCGACTTTTTTAACTGTTTCAAATCAGTTGTTATACCATCCGTCTTAAATAAATAATTAAGTAAAACTAGGATTGTCAGGAGTGTCTGTCACACATTTTTATCGAAAATTAAAAATCAGGTTAGAACTAAAACGACTTCACTATAATATTTCTGTTAATTAAATATTTTAAATTATTTAAAAGCTAATCCGCAGCATCTTATCCTCCGAAGTTGCTAGCAACTTATCCTAGGAAGAAGCAGCTAGCTCCGAAATTTATCCTCCCTTATGAAAATAATGTTGCCAGCCTATTTTTATCATTTCTAATAGTCCTCTTATTTCATACAATCAAGAATTAGAATTAGATTGAATTATAAATAATTACAATGTAAACGCTTAGTCGAAATATGAGTTTCAATCAAATATATCAAAATATAATTAAAATAGTTAATTTCCAGACATATATTGGTACTTGTGTTTAGGAAATTAAGTTTTATATTGTAAAAAGCCTGGTTTTACGGCAGCCTAGTTCATTAATTGTATTATGTATTTAAAACAGCTTGCATGTTTTCGAAACGTTAATAGCCGATAGACAAATGGCCCGACGTCATCCCCCGAGATGGTCAAAGAAGCAGCGGGGGACACTTAGTTCCTCATCAATCTTGACGTAAGCGCCAAACCGTTCTATGCGTCATCCATCAATGTTCAATAATATAGAGTTCCATTATTAATAAAATTGAGGCTTATACTCTTCCATTTTCCAATATTGGCATGTAAATGTATTATTCAATCACTTTCGGGTGGGTTAAAACTATATTATAATCTAATGCAGAACAAACTTTAACGTTATTGTACAATTTAATTCATGATATAGGTACCCATATTCTTCATTTGACAAAGTATTTAAGAATTATGTTAAGTCAAATTAAGTTAGACAAAGGCAAATCCAACTTCAGCACTATCTTTTTAAAATGATCCTTTAAAATGGCTTGTGTGTTTAAAGTGGAGTATAAGAAACTGGATTACTTTATTACCTTGAGCTTTGAGTACCGTATTACTTTTGTAGGCCTATGTATTGTGATTGTTTTGTTCACTATAGTTTTATTTATTCACTCGTTAAGTCCCATGTCAATGTCAGTTTCATAATATGAAATTATTTTCATGAAACGAGAGTTTTAGCTAATGTTTAATGAAATTTCCTTATTCTACAGTTTTAATTCATTGGATATTCTAATTCAAAAAATACTTCACAGTAGACTGAGTGCGCCCGTTCGTTAGATTAAACTGAGTTAATTTGCTAGCCCATATGTAGAGAGACCATAAATGAGACGAAATAATTTATAACTGAGGGAGAGTTGACATATTGCGGGAATAGCTACTTGGACATTCTGTTTACTATAACTTTATTTAGCTTTGATTATGTATACGCTGTTTCCCATGGAGCGAGAACATGCATTAGTAATTATATTATTAAATTTAAAACTTTGATAAAAAAACAAAGACATTGCTTCACATAATATAATTCACTTAATCGTAAGTTAAGAAGCGAGAGCTGTATTAAATATGTTTGTATCTTTCTAATATCATAATATTTTGTGTTGGATGTGTTGGTTTCGTAAAATAATGAAACATTTCAAAGGTTTTTGCTTCTTTTTGTGTAAATTTATTTTCAATTAGATTTCCCAAATTTAGTAAATTTATTTTTCGTATAACTTTATACGAAAAAATACATGTACAAATACAATTTCCACGTATACTAAAAGATACACCTAATTTTGCAAATATCCAATATCATATAGCAATGTGGTCTCAAATTATATCACAAAAAAATCGAGTAGGTTGAGCATATTTTGGAAAAAGGAGTTGACAATCATTATTCAAGAGGTGTCTCTTTCTTAGAACTTGAAACCGCAGAAGATGTGTATATGTCATTGCGCCTCAACCTGTCATGCAAATGATGCTGCTCAACACTACTTGTGATCCTCTCTAGAGAAAACTATTACATACTTCAAGTTGGAGCTTAATACTGTGGTTTTGTTAGCTTTGGAAATAATTTGAAAATCTATTTCATCCATAATGCTATATAAAGAAATAGTTTGTAAATTTGTGCCAAACATTTACATACCTATTTACATTATATTCCATAAATATGGATGGAGTTAAGGTAAGTCTCCATGCAAAATGTCACTGACCACATTACCTTATGACAGGGAATCTCTGGGGGCATTAGTGCTCCAACACTGCCAAGCACTTGGACTTGAACGTCATAACGATCTATATGACAGTAATCCACCTGATCGATAAAATTATTTGTTTAGGAAACACTTTTAATGTTTTTACTTGGTACACGAATTATTCACACAGTGTAAATATTATATTTGGAAAAAATGGCTTTTAAACGTCCAGTCAGATGGTTGATTTTTAGAATAAACATTTGAAAGGGCTAAATATATTATCTGCTTACAAATATATGTTCTCCTTAATACCTCTACCAAATTATCATTATTATTAATTAAATCAACCTAATCCAATTTAAACCCGTTATGAAATAAATAAATATGAAGATCAATTCTTCTTGCCCAAAAACACACCGTGTGTTTATTCATTGCTCTCCAATGATTTTTACAAACAGTTATATAATACATTAAAATCCAGCAAGTTGCAACGTTAAACTTAATAAATTTTTACTTTAAGTTACTTAACCCTTTTAGACCCAAGACATAAATTTTTGGAAAAACTTATTAATTGTTCAAACACGCTTCATTGGGGTCCTTTAAACACGTTCTGAACAAATTTAAATTTTTTTAGTTTTTTTATAAATTACGGGCATGTCCTCTGGAGAGGACACTGAATACAAATATGTCAGTAAAAAATTTGTTTTTTCAATTATAACTTTATATTTTTTCCATAAGGAACATATTTTATGTATGTAAAACAGTTTAAATCTAAACTGTAAAAGTAAAATAAAACTAAAAACATATAAGAAATAATAAAAATCTGTTTTAAAAGTGATGTTGTTACCTTTTTAAAAAAAGTTTCTAATGAAAATTTTGAGTCATTCCAGTAAGAAGCCATGGTTATAAAATTTAAAATGTGCACAATGCAAAAAACACAGTCAAATAATTTTCATTTTAAATTTCTTTCAGAAGTTTTTTTCTTTAAAGATATATGCTCTGTACAGGACGTTGTGCATATCTCAAGGCAAACATAATAAGAGAAATAAGAGTTCCTAGGTCTTTTGTATAACATAAAAAGTTTTTTTACTAAAAAACTTTTTAATAAAATAAAAAAATTATGATAAACTAAACTAAAAAGAATAAATAAATAAACTTTAGGCTATTGCCTAAATGACAAAATAACATAGTATGATATATTAAAAAATCATTAATATTAAAAACAATTCCTATCACTCCAACTGCAACTTCTGGTCCTTTTCTCCTACTTCATGTGGAAGTTCAGGAAGCAGTCCTTGTTTCTTCTTAAACACAAATGTACATTGCACTTTATGCGATAAAAGTGAGTTTTCCTTTGCATTTAGTAAATTTGGATCTGGTGATGCCAGTTTTCTTGTCAAAATGAGACATCAAAGATTATTTCAGACTGTAATATTTGCTCGCTGTCCTCTCCACAGGACATGGAAAAAGTAAAACATCTAGCACCTTTCCTTAATTTTTTTGATCCAAATGACTTTCATGGATATGTCTTTACATTACTAAAGTACAAAATAATGCACCAACACTTCATGATACTTGAATATATCATAATGTATACCAAAAATATAACACCTGGGTCATGCCTTGAAATCAAGGCGGCTTCACCACCCCTGACCAGATTCAGAGATTTTAAAGTAGTACCTAAAATATCCAACAGAATGCGCTAAAGTTGTTATTTTTATTATGCCAAGATGTCTTGTAGACAGAGCACAGGGCCTTCGAGCATTCAATTATGATAACAATGGTGCAATAAATTTATATTTGGCGTGTCCTCTGCACAGGACAGAGGGTCTGAAAGGGTTAAACTTTTGTTTGTAATATATATACTTTTGTTAATCTATATATGTAACAGCCAATAGCGGTTGACTGACTGACCGACTGACTCACCTACTTACTCACTGACCACAGTTTCTCAAAACTGTAAGGCTGTGGGCCTTGATACTTGGCACAAATAGTCTAGATGCTGACGAAGAAAGGATTTAAAAAATACATTACCTCACTAAAGGCTAAAATGGAGTCTCTTATAAAATTCAAGATGGTAGCCGTTATTAGTTTTCAAAGCTTACTTTCGAAAACAATGCAGGACTTTGGCTGAAAAATATTCTGCATAGGCTCCAGATGCATACTAATGAAGGCTTTTAAAATGTTTCCCCTGAAAAAGCTGCAATAAGGTGAATTGAAAAATTCAAATGACGGCCTTTTCAGTTATTGGAGTTATGATTAAAAATTATAGATGAAAGGTCTGTAGAATATTTTTAAGAGACAAAAAGTAGAAATTCCATCTACCAAAAGAATAAACTAAACAAAACTATTAAGGGTACCTTATATTATATATTTGCCAGTTACCATCATAGGCTACTCGCGTGTATGGATCACCCAAAGTAATCAAACAGGAATCTTAAAATTCTGCATAGAAATTCGATTCTATCATTCAGTTATTTTTATAGAATCGAGGTTATCAGAATTAATCCTTTAAGGATGGTTTGTATACCATTTCTTCTGTATATTTTCGTCTGTAGCTACTAAACGAGTAATTCAATCTTCAATGTGATTGAAAAACATTTTGGGGAACTACCTTTCCAAATGTTCTGGCCAATACATAAAAATTATATTTGCTCTTACAGTTTTTGGTCTATTAATAAACATACTAAATATATGTTTGGTCTAGAGTCCATTCTTTGCTGTACGTTTTAGTGAAATCGGTTGACATATTTTAGCGGACAGCCCCGTACAATGAAAGGTCTGAGTTGAAACCCCTAGAATGGATACATTTTTATCCAAACTATGTATTATAAAAACCAATGGATAAGTTAAATAATAGATTAACTAAGAAATTTTGCTATTTTTAAGACTAAACTGAAAAATTATAATGTGTTATCATGGCAGCCAACTGGAGAAAAAAGGAAAATTCCTCGTGGAAACATTTCATCTTCTCATTTCAATCTGGGGTGGATCTCTATTTGCAACCTTAAGGGTGTAAATAAGTGCTTAAAAACGTATAGTTTAGATACCTTAATCATTGAAATAATCAGTCAATTTGGAAATTTACAAAAATAGCGCATTACAAATAACGTGTATTTAAATCAAACATTAAAATGTTCATGTGCATGTGTGTGATTTATGTTGTGTGTGTTAATGTTATGTTGTGTTAAGGATATAAATATCCTTTCAGCAAACAAAGCCACGGGTATTATCAATTTAGCCGCGGGTAGCCCTCAGCGGGTAGTTGCAATATAATTGTTTTAAATTCTATTTTGAATACAAAATATTTCATTTAATCATTTGTTTGGATTTAAGAAACTTTAAAAGTCGAATTGATAAAAAAAATAAAAAGTAAGGATTTTCAAAACTTACGGGCAATTAGATAAATATCGAGAAATCCTGATAAGATCATTCCTCTCAATAATTAACAGCACTTCAGTGAGGACAAACTTATGAAGCATGACTGACTCCGAAGAGCTGTTTCTGTTAAATCGAAGTTTTTGCTACGCCTGAACTCATTTCTCTTCTTTAAATACTGAATTTGAATAAATTGAAATAAAATAAAATCACAGTTTATAAATTCTTAATGATGTAATAGTCTATATGTTTTTATTGGTATGGAACTGTTAAATCTTCACTTTGTCTTTTGATGTCACAATTTTTCGATGATAATATACATTATAAGATAAATTTTAAGCTTTTATATAATTTCGTATTTTCAAAGTTTTCATTTTGCTACTTCTTGATTAAATGAAAAGCTTAAAATTGGTATGAAAGCTCATGAATTGGTATGAAAGCTGATGATTGGATACCTGCTGGAGGAGAGATTCTGTCCAAGTGAGGGCTTTTAAACGTGGATAACCTATCATACAGAGTTGAAACGTCAGTTCACTAAGCTGCTTCCAACTAAGTTACCAACTCTGTGTACTGCTCTGATGAGTTATAGTCCATAATGCGGTTTAACAATTTATGGCTAAATGTTCTGCTATTCTGTACTGATACAAATCGCTTCCACCTCAAATTTACAGTTGATCTCAAATGTTTGTGAAACTTTTTTTAGCAACAAACTCAACTAATACCAAGAGTAGAGCCGGTGCCCACATTCGGTTGGTAATGTTTACACTTCAAGAATATATACAGGGTGGAAGGAAGTTAGTGTTAAAAAATTTCATGTCATAAACTACATGGCATTTTTGTCAAAATGGCACAAATATAAATTCCTATACCTTGAAATAAGTGAATAATGGATGAAATAAGATTTTTTCAAAATTTTTGTTCTTGCTCAGATTAAATGGCTGCAAGTGCATCAAAGATTGCCTTTTTATGGATTTCATTACCATATTTAGAATTCCTATAAAATTTCAAATAAGAAAAATACAGAAATATTGAGTTTCAACTCCCTTATAAACTCTTGTTTTCTAATTAAATTCTGGATTTGTGTTTTTTGAGAAAATTTAAATTAAGTTGGAGGCTATATTTCTATGTTATACTGGACTGTAGAATATGTCAAATATTATAAAAAAACGCCATATTGTAATAAGCTTTAAAATGGTGTATAATAACCTACTTTTGCTCTAATTCATTATTCATAAATTAAACAGTATGTGGAGAAAAACAGGGTAAGGCTGAAGTTTATTTTCTGAAAAATAGCTCTGTGTCCCTCAATAAAATGGCTATAACTGCACTAAAACCATGTTTTCGTGGATTTTATTACCATTTTCAGAGTCCTCAGATTAAATGGCTGCTAGTGCATCAAAGATTGTCTTTTTATGGATTTCATTACCATATTTAGAATTCCTATAAAATTTCAAACAAGAATAATACAGAAATATTGAGTTTCAACTCCCTTATAAACTTTTGTTTCTAATTAAATTCCGGATTTGTGTGTTTTGAGAAAATTTAAATTAAGTTGGAGGCGGTATTTTTATGTTATACCGAACTGTAGAATGTGTCAAATATTATCAAAAACCTTCCCCTTTAAAAAGCTTTAAAATAATTTATAAAAGCTTATTATTGCTCTAATTCGTCATTCATACATCTAACAGAATGTGGAGAAAAACAGGGTAAGGCTGAAGTTCCTTTTCTGAAAAAACCTGTTATGTCCCTTAATAAAATGGCTATAACTGCACTAAAAACCATGTTCTTATGGATTTTATTACCATTTCCAGAATCGTCGTAAAATTACAAAGAAGAATATTAATAGTTAAATTTAATTAAGAATAATTAAATTAATTAAATTAACTTTTAATTAAGAATATTAAAGTTTATTATGACGAGTTATCATTTTGAACTTCTGTTTTATGGTTAAAGTTTGAAATTTTGTTTTTAAAGAACACGAATTTAAGCCTACGACATTTTTTTATGTCATATTTGACTTAAGCGTATGTTGAATGTTATCAAAAGATTCTTCATTTAATAAGCTTTCAAATTACTACACTTAAGATACCATCCAAGCATTTACAATGTATTACTAATAAATTATGAGGCAAAATCATATTGCAGAGTTCCTCTTTCATTAGCATGTGTTTTAGCCCTAGAATAAACTTAATTACTTTGTAAAGTGATGTAATATTTTAGTTACATTGTCAATAAAACCTGAAGTGTAGTATATCATTTGAAAGTTTATTAAATGAAGAATCTTTTGATAATATTCAATGCACTCTTAAGTCAAATATGACATTAAAAAATGCCGTAAGCTTTAATTCGTGTTCGTAAAAAACAAAATTTCAAACTTTAATCATAAAACAGAAGTTCAAAATTATGACTCGTTCTAATCATATTTTAATATTCTTCTTTATAATTTTATAAGGATTCTGAAAATGGTAATAAAATCCACGAAAACATGGTTTTAGTGCAGTTATAGCCATTTTATTGAGGGACACAGAGCTATTTTTCAGAAAATTAACTTCAGCCTTACCCTGTTTTTCTCCACATACTGTTTAATTTATGAATAATGAATTAGAGCAAAGTAGGTTTTTATACACCATTTTAAAGCTTATTACAATATGAAGTTTTTTATAATATTTGACATATTCTACAGTCCAGTATAACATAGAAATATAGCCTCCAACTTAATTTAAATTTTCTCAAAAAACACAAATCCAGAATTTAATTAGAAAACAAGAGTTTATAAGGGAGTTGAAACTCAATATTTCTGTATTATTCTTATTTGAAATTTTATGGGGATTCTAAATATGGTAATGGAATACATAACAACACAGTCTTTGATGCACTTACAGCCATTTAATCTGAGCAAGAACAAAAATTGTTAAAAAATCTTATTTTATCCATTATTCACTTATTGCAAGGTTATGGAAACTTACATTTCTGCCATTTTGACAGAAATTCCATGTAGTTTATCACATAAAATCTTTTAACACTAACTTCCTTCCACCCTGTAGGATTCCTATAGATCATTGAAACTTAATTTTATATTTTAATTGATTTATATTATAAGGTTATTTACTTAGCAATCCTAACACTGTTGTTCCAATGAGAAGTCGATTTCAAACCCAAAGGTTAATCATCAGTCTGAATATCAACGGGTGGATACCCGTTGGGTTTTATAGATTATAAAATAACACTGAATATACACTGAAAAAATTAAGGAGAAACCGCAAATTAAAAAAATCGTTAACCTCACTTTCACTAGGAAACACGTTACCGGCAACTGACATTGTCTGTCAATAAAACTGCATCGTAAGTTTTGAAAGATTTATCATTTAAACCGAAACTACTAATTCACATATACAAGTATATTGTCGTAAAGTTTTAAAACTATAAACAGGTGAAATTTTCTGAACAAATTGAAAAAGCCAGCCTAAAAAATATCTAGGTTATTTTCTAACAGGAAAAAAGTAATCGCTTCATTGTGAGATACATTAGATATATTAGATACATTACTTTTATTTATTTATTTACATTATTTGAGATGGCGACCTACCCAGGTAGGTAGGTATTTTAAGCCAAGTTTGACACAGCTACTGTCTTTATTTTCAACTGATCTGTAATAAGACAGCAACATTGACCTTCGATTCCTGAAATTAACCTAGTATAAAAGAAAATTGCTAACATTCCAGGAAAAAATACATATTTCCACTTTGGACTTATAGTGTTTTAATTTGTGAATTTTTCAATACCTTGTTTAAGAATTACATCATCCTTAGTTTTTGTTTTTCTTGGCGTAAAATATACGCAGTTCTTTATTCTTTACTTTTCAAGCCTCGACGTTCAAAACCCTACAGAAAAACCAGCAATACGTAAAGAGTCCCATGCACCAATCCGTGACAAATTTTGCAAGTTGCGTTGAATGATTGGTAAAAGTTTGACTATAAGAGAGAGCTTACGACAACTGAGCACCACAAACTACTATTTGCTTGCAGAAAATAACAGAAGTAACCTCTTCTTTGTTTGAAATCCATTGTTGGTGATGGTGATTTTATGTTTTGATTTTGATTTTTGCGGGCATTTGATCAGTGATGGCAAATTTCCGCAAAAACAAAATCAAAACAGCAGTAACCTCGATAGGATTAATTGTGGTTTTATATCTTGCACCTATCGGTTATTATTGTCATCTATGTTTGCAACGGTCAGTTTAAAAGTACCATATGGTACACCTAGATAGCTTTATTTAATTTAGCCATTTAGAATACAGTAAATTTGAATATTTAGAGATAAATATTTGATTGCATTTACTTAACTTTAATCGACAGGGTTTAAATATATATCTTAAAATGTGATTGTATAATTACAGAGAACTGTAATGAAATACGAATTAAAAGACGTAAACTTACGAGTAATTCGCAGTTTATTCATCTCTTTAATAAAATAAAATAGACTAACTAATTCATTCTAAAGACTTGCTAAAGGAGAGTTCTGTATAAGTCTGTGCATAAATATAAAATAATTATTTTAGATGTACATTTCTCGTTGTTTCCAAATCTTTTCTCTGCTAATTTTGGTTGATTATGTGGAAAAATACTAATATACTTTAAAGTCCAAACCTAAACCTAATAATGTTTGCATAATAATAATTCAGCAGAAAAAGAGTGTAAGTAAAAAAAAAATACCGAAAAACGGCAATATCACCGTATCCCACATATTAAAATAACATACATTGTTTTTTAGTCATAGTGGAGGCTAACAATGTCAAATTGTTTGTTTCACGATTTTAAGAATAAATTTTCTTAACAACTTATCGAAATACACAATTCTGCATAATGGAATACATAATACATAATGGATGGGTATGCAACTACAATTAAAATTTGTTTTACGTGAAGGAACGCAGATATATTAATTTTCCTAGACTAAAATTTTAAACATATCTAAGAGACAGATTTTGTAAGCTTGTCTAAACAGCTAAGAATATAATTCATCAACCGATGCTTAATCGCTTGAAGGTTGTTTGTATCATCGTTAAATCTACTTCTAGCTCTGACTGTTGATTTAGCAGGTAGACAATGTCAATATTTAACAATGAAAACAAAAAAAATATTATTAAACTTCCAATATTTTAAAGGATAAACTTTTATTCAAATTTTAGGAAATCTATCTATTAAGACAGATAGGTTAATACAGTACTTTGAAAGGCTACGGACATAAATGTTGTTTTATAAAAACTATTAACTTTATAAGACTCAACAAGAGATTGGATAAATTAGGTTTGAGGAAAAGTTTTGGGAGAGTTGGTCGGTAAGTTGTAACGTAGAGTGTGCCACAGTGTATTAGTTACGTGCACCGCTTCTCAATTGGCCCTTTATTTCTAGTTCCTATCTCTCACAAGACAGTTTGATACAACTCTCGTTTTCCATAGATGTAGCGATATATGCTTTCTATACAAGGCCATTCTACCGCATACAACTTGCCTGTCGTTTTTTTCAACCAATACGCTAAGTTGCAACTAAACACGAAAAGATTCAAGTATGTAGGACTACAATATTCATTTTTCATCATACTGACACTGAAATGTTTTCAGTTCCTTTTTGTTGGCTCGACAGTTACCCATTGCCGTCCTAGGCCGGAAAAAAGGAAGTAAACAATCAGCTGATTTGCAGAAAGCCCACGCTTAATACTTGTTTATTGGTTAGTTTTTAGAGGGTGTATTGACAGTGGCAGCACTGACAGCAGTAGCAAATGTTTGTTCTGTTTGTTATAGGTTGGGTTTGAAGGATTGAGAAACGTATTGGTTTATGCAAGGACTACGTTATGATTGAAAGTATGTTTTTTCTGAGTAGTATAATGAAAAGTATCGTACGTTACACGGCTGGTAGGTTTCACCGTGCTCACATGAAAATCCCGCACTCGCTTTCGCTCGCCCAGGAACTATCATACTCGTCCGGCAAAACAGATATTCCGCTTTATTTCATCAATTTTTCAGTGTTCAGAAAATTTGAAATATTATTCACGTATTTATTTAGGCAGGAATTTTTCAGGTGTAAAACACTTAAATGTTAACACATAAAGTCATAATAATACAAATTAAAAGAGGAAGTATTAACTCCTTCCATTTATGGTATTAATAACTTAAAAATAAGCATTTTAACCTTTTCATGGATTTTAAAACAATACGTCAGTAATCTATAAATAAAGCAGATATATGTATTGAAACTAGACTTTTATTGAACTGTCTTCTGAAAGATAGTAACCAAGTATAAAGGGCCAATTGAGAAGCGGTGCACGTTAGTAATACACTGGGGCACACTCTACGTTACAACTTACCGACCAAGTCATGCCATTATTTCCTCAAACCTAATTTTTCCAATCTCTTGTTGAGACGTATAAAGTTTATACCTTCTTATTATATAAAATGTACGTATATAGCGTTTAAATTAACAACATAAGGCGGTTATTTATCCAATCCCTTGTTGAGTCTTATAAAGTATATATCTTCTTATTACATAAAATGTACGTATATAGCGTTTAAATGAACTTCATAAGGCGGTGATTATTTAATACCCCCGTTGCAGCAGACCTGCATACTCAGCGAATTTCAAATGCAAAACAATATATTTTAATCTAACATAGCGAGATTTGACATGTTTTTGTAAGCTCCATAAGATTAACATGGGGAATGAGTATGCAGGTTTGCTGCTACAGGTATGTTTAAACTGGTTGGTTTTAATTCAATATTTAGTAGATCTGAACTAGAAGAAGCCATTTACCAAGTTTTATCAAGATATGTTGAGAAATAAACGAGATATAGAATTTTACTTATTTCCCATAAGGTTAGCATTGGCACAACGTACTGTGTTTACCAATTTCAATATCTCGGTAACCAATGGACATAGAGCAGTGATTCAAGATACTAAATTGTTTATTTTTTTGAGCTAAATTCAATGGTGCCAACAAAAATTTGATAAATTTTATTTTTCTATGTAAAAATCTCAAAAAACCCATTTTTGAGGGGGTTTATCCCCCTTTACCCCCCCTTCCGGTGGTCCGATCGGGCTGGTTCACGAACTCGTCCAATCGATTACCACTTGACATGTCTGTACCAAATTTCATCAAAATCGGACCATTTTTACGGCCGCTATCGTGCTAACAGACACACATATATATATATATAGATATATAGATATATATATATATATCTAAAAATTCGAACGAATGGTGTTTTTTGCTTCTGGGGGTTGCAAAACGAAAAGTTATCATGGTCTGGGGCTTAGGTCTTACCATGAGACCTACGGTAATAGCTTCTTCCCTATAGGGGAAATTCGCTAAAACCATTACGATGCAGAGGAGAGCCGAAGTGATGGAGACTCAGAGGAGAGCCAGGCACCTGAGCCCAGATACTGTACCTAGGCCGCGTGGCGAGTGGCGGCCTAAACCGGTAGAGTGACTACTAACTACTAACTCGTTATAACCAACCCTACAGATTATAGAACCTCGAGGGTGGTCACACCAACCGATTAATGGCCTGAGTGGTAAGGGTATAACCTTGCTTTGCTTTGTCCTAGGTTCTGCGTAGTCACCTCATGTCTCGGAGTGATAGGCCGTCCACGCTTGCCTGCTTTACTTGGACGCTCAGAATGGGCAATGGTCCTTGCTAGTAGCCAAGCCGAAAGCCAGGAGGATCGATGTCTACGACCTGCTGTTTGTCCCTAGGCGGTGAAATTCTCGTTCACTTGTACTCGGTGGCCAAGACGGAAGTTGTTACCCTCTCGATGGAAGAGTAGGCCTCAGTCGAAACACCGGAAGGCCTACTCCGTGCTGAAGACCGTCCGTCAACGGCTCTCTGGATATGCGCTTTCTAGGACAAGTTGGCTAGGAGCTCAAACCTCACGGACCGCGTAATTGACCCATGGACTGTCCGATGGACGATGACCCGGGTACTATGGAGGGGCCATTCCGAAGGAGAAGATTTCTCAATAATCTAGGGGAATGGGATGACGGATATGACGCCCACAGAACGGTCCGGCCGGCCACACACTCGTCTCAGAACAGAACGGCTTTCTTGGCCGAACTGGACGCGGACGTCGCGGCGTCGGAAAGGGGTACCCGGGGCAGGGGTGTTCCCCGCCCAGATATCGTGTGGGCAGAGGGAGCGCGAGAGTCAGGTCTGTGTGTAAGCGGGTGCACGACCGGCCGCTACAGCAGGGGACGGGGCGAGGTCGCGGGTAGACGGCGGCGACTCCGACGAGGACGCGCTGTCGTTGACCTGTCCGGATACTGACATACAAGACTTGAAGGCGATCCTAAAGGAAGTCCAGTTTAAGTCCCTACCGCTCAGGTCGAGCAGACCGAGGTCCGCCCACCACGCGAGGGGATCCATTACCATTGCATCTCCTCATGGGCGTCCCGTTGCCGGTAAGGGTGACTAACGGTAAGTCCTGAGTGTACGCCGATTCCGGTTCAGATTCCGATTTTCGGTGTCAGGGATGACACTAGCATTTCAACGGAAGTGGCTGTCGTGGCCACCAGAATCCGAGCTTGCGTGCAGGTGCATGCCGACCTGAATGTATATAATTAATTCCGGCTACAGATTCAGATCCCGTTGGCGCTTATTTGTCTCCCTCATAACAGAGTGCAATTTTATACCTCTCAATTTATAGATTAAGGTTTTGAGATGGGTATATCGTATATAGTGCTGTACAGAACTCTTCAATTTGGGATGAAAGATTTAAAAACTTATTAACACAGAGATATTGTTTAGACAAGTTTTGAAAAACTATATCACACAAGAGCTTGCGTTTGTCGAAGGTAAAGCAAAATAAACCTTTTAGTACCAAATTTAGTTTTTCATAAAACTTATTCTGAACTTAAATAATAATAATATAGTGGCATGGTTTAATATTACATTGAAAAAAGGTCAATTTGCAAATTATAGGTAACGAATATAGCGGCAAGCTAAAATAATAACTTAGGGAGGGTAAAATTACTTTGTTACGGGAGCTCCCAATTGAGAAGATAAATACCGCAAGGCCCGGTTGGTGGTTGTACTTTGGATGTGTTGTAGTTTTTTTTAGTTTTATTTGGTATTTCTTTTCGTGCATTAGGAAAGCAAGATATAAAATTGACATTAAAATTATATATTACTAATAGAATTTTCAACCGTGTAAGCTTTAGTTAACCGTCTAAGCACAGATTCAACATGCTCTTCCCTATCTAAAGTGGCCTACCCAGTTAAGGCCAACGAAGGGCAAAGAGAGGGTACCGAGTCATTCCCGGCTCGGTCCTGCAACCCGGGAACATACCCGGGGTTGGTCAGGAGCCGGCTGGTTGCGGCCGAGTGGCATAGTAAAATAATATTTTTATACAATGGAGAATTTTTTGGATGCGTTTTTTTGGGACCCTTGCCTGTCTGAAACCGGCTCAGGCCCAATGACCAACCAGTGTTTGGGTAGTGAGGAGGACCCACACGTGTTTCCCCACGAGTTTTTATTTTCTTTGTGTTCTTAGCTAAAACGATTTAATATCCACAAAACACAAAAAAGTTCATTTTGCACACATAAAGCCTTTATTTTTAATGCACGTTTCTTTTGTAATACGTTTAGTCTCGTTTTTTATATCATCAATAGTAATCCAAAATGCTAAATTTCTATTAGAATTAATGGAGCTATTTTAGAGAAACTTGGTTTTCTCCTTTTTTCCCCAGTTCAGCAAAGACGGTTGTCCAACATAACTGTGCCACTACTGGCAAGTCAGAGACTGATTGATTAAGAAAAACTTTTTTTTATTTTACGCTTCGTTTTAAGAACTTTTTATTCTTTGACATTTTTCTCCAAACTCAATAGTTAAGGAGATATGAACAGTTAAAGATGGCATTTTAAATGGGAGAAAACCAAACTTAAACTGCTCATATATATATCTCCTTTAACATCTTAGGAAAAATAGTTTGGGACAAATAGTTATTGAAGCTAAGTGCAAAATTAAAAAAAAACGCTTAAATATAGGGCGTTCCATAACAAAACTTAAATCAATCCGCTATATTGGAAAATGGCGACCATTTACAAGAAAATGGAATACATATTTTTGATTGTCTTAAAAAAGTAGGTGAAGTTCCCTCTTTAAGGTTTCCTCTTAATCTAATAGTTTCTGAGATGCCAATAGTGGCACAGTTGAGCTATGTTAAACAACCTAATAAAGAAACTGGAGAAAATTAAGGAAAATCAAAATTTCTCTTAAATGGCTCTGTTGATTTTGATAAAAATTTATGTTTTTGAAATACTGCTGATGCTATACATAAGGAAACTATCTGCATTACAGAAGAAACGTGCATTTGGAAAACATAAAGTTTTATGTGGGAAAAATGGATTTTTTGTAATTTGTGTACCTTAAATCTTTGAAGCTCACAACTATTTAGAAATATAAAAAACAATTGAAAATGTTATCCTTTTTATTTTGCTTACTACATATTTTGCTCTATATTGGCTTTGAGATTCTTGGCTAAAATAAAAAATTTGCATGATTCTTTACATTTATCGCTGTAGCTCCGGACGCACAAAGGTTCCCGTTTCTGCAAACTTTTTGTTTTACTGTTCTTTCTGGTGCTAACAACTTAAAATATCCAGACATCTTGGACCATTTGCCACTTTTACTCTCTTTATTTCACAAATCTACATGACTAATATTTTTCTGCTTTGTACCGTTCAACTAAATAAAAGTTCTTTGCGTTTGCTTCTTTTCAGTGTATTCATTGACACCCTGGCGCCACCGACGCGACGCGACGCCCGCAAACCCCAATTATTTATGTTTTTCTGTCGAAAGAGTGGTGTAAGGTGCCGTTTGGAAGAATGGGGGGGGGTGGGTAAATGAATACGCTGGTAACAAATGCTGCTATACTCACCCATTCATAGACAATACATATTAATAAGAAAGATTAAAAAAATATAGTTTATAATGTATTTTAAGCTGAGAAATTAAACCTAACTAAAAAAGGTTTTCCTGATGTAAGCGGAAACTTAAAGCAATTGGAAAAATTGGTTTTAAAAATACAGAAACCGTTCTGAATAGGTTATAACTAGAGTTAGTGAAAAAGGTACATTTGATACTCCCATACTATTAAATTTAATGTTTTCCTGCAGTATGTTCTTGTTAACCGTTCTCTGGCCATGATAAAAATGCGCAGCAGTATATATCTACTAAACAAATCAGTTACTTCAAAATCGATTATACAGCTCATGGAAAGGTAGACTGTAACTAATCGCAGTTTAGAGATAGAATCCGAAGAAAGAAAATCTCAAGTTCAGGGGTTGTATAACAGAAGTTAGACTCGGAAACTCCAAAGTTAGCAGAAGTTGACAAAGCTCCGCCCCGAGCGTATTGGTTCCAAATGATTTCAGATACTTTACCGGTTGTAGTTCATGTTAAGCAAATATTTTAGATGCTTATATCCAAAATTACTTTGATTTTATTCGTCTTTGATTTGGTTATATATTTTTTTTTATCACCATCGATGTAGCTTTGATTATCATAACACTGTCCTGAACTACCTGTCCCCAAGATAGCCGTTACTATTTATTTTTAATAAACCTATAAGTTACCTAATGTAAAAGTTAGTCTTATGTAACAAAATTAAAATAAGGGAAAGCGTGCCGGAAAATTCAATTTATTGCTGAGCAGGTTCCCTCAAATGATATTAACTGTATTTACTTAGAAATCCATGAATGATGTATCATATGAGTAGATTGTATGAAGTTAAAAAGAGTGAGATAATTTTAGAACAAGGTATTTCAGAGTACCCATATTTTTTATACCATTTTGGTTTTATATTATCTGTTCCATCTCCAATCTAAACGTTTTGAAATTCAAAAACTTTCGATAATGGTTTTTTTCCATTTCTACTAAAAGGGTACGCTATTATGTACTTTCTTTAAGACCCATTATGTACTTTGATGTAAAAATGTCAAATTTTTTACTAGAACACACTTTGGAGTTATGCTTTATTTCCTAAATTTGTCTGTAGGTGTAGTAAAATAGAATTACGATCTGACTGGAGGAGGCGATGATGCTTAGGACCTTAGGATGCGATACCTGTGGACCATAATTTATGACGAAGTCATCAGAATATGCGTCAAGACACCTTCCTTGCGTCAAGACTACGCAGAGGAGCTTTCCTAGGTTATAATTTGCAATGGATTTTGTCGAAACACTTGAACCAGGCCTTGTGAAAAGTGGTGTATTGGTTGGGTCATTAAGAACGGAAAGAATTAAATAGGGAACCAGGCAATGGATCAACTCAATCATCCTATTTGGAACTGGATTTCAGGTTGACAAAGATTGAGTTTAGTATCTGATCTCTAAAAAGAAGACTGCTTGGGGTTTTTCTGGAAGCCAGACATCCTAGGGACAGGCAGGACACAGAGTAAGGTAGATTACAGGTAAATTATTATAGGAGAGCACTCTTTGAGTTATATTGGCCTACCGAACCACGTAAGCCCGTAAGATTTCTAAATTCGATTCAAGGAGCTATGTCGCTACATTCTACAGGAGGTAAGGTGAAGCAGTGAAACTAATGCTGTTTTAGGCTTTTGTAGCACCTCTTGATGTAGCACACGGCGTTTTTGAGGGGTAACCATCGCCTGGATCGTTAGATTTTTAGTTAGGGCGAGTGCCACATAGCAGGATAATCATCGCTTCCTGTCTGTGGTTAATACATTTTTATTTCCTAAAACACTACGTTTTTCCTGTTCATCTTTTTTCCGGCTTACTGCAATCAATATGGCTGCATATTTACGAAAGAGTTTGACAATAAAAGCCTTGTTTTAAAAATATTTTTGAGCCAAAGTATTTAATCAATAATTTTAAAACAAACCAATATCCACGAGACATGATCTCTGACCATGTCAGAGATCATGTTACATTTACAGGCCATCAACTCACCCATGACCATTGGCCATCAATCCCTTACGGAAAAAATCAGTATTTACTAATTCAATAACTAGTATTTCCTGTAAAATACATTTTGATGATTTAAACTTAGCACAAAACTCGTAATATACTAAAATATTATTCTCAATTAACACTGTCTTTTTCAGTTTGAGATAAGCTTTTTTATGAAGGATGCTATAAATGATTCAACGCCGTTTTCCCTTGATTTCTCCTGGTTTATTTATGATTTTAAAATTTTATAAAAGGTAAGAAATAAATTTGTAAAATAATGTTCAAACAATGGATTTACAGGTAAACTCATATTGGTGCAACACTCGACAAGAGCCGCAATCAACAACACAAGTGAGTTCGTTACCGTCTTCGCCCACCTCCCTGTCATGCCACTCACCTGTAAAATCTATATGACTGAGATTTTGAAGTAAAAAAATGTTTGATGTTTGGATTTATTGAAATTACTACATTGTTATGGTAAAATAAATCGTGTTATCAGTTCCGCTATATGGATTTAGAGCTTTTATAAGTTCATTTTACTCATACATGACGTTTTGTCTATAAAAATGTTATAGCAGACTAAACGCTCTAGAAAACCAATTAATATATTCCACTCCAAAATAAATCTGATTTACCATCATAAAACAACTAAGGTGTCAAAAATAAAATGTTGTGAGGAGCTGGAGGGTTTATATTTTGCATTCAATTCCGTAATATTTCTCTAAATAAGTGACAATTAACTTTGGAGGTTTTGTCGTAATGGCTTACCGCAAGGGTTTAGGCTCACGTTCCTTAAATAAATAAAATTGTAAATGTTGAGGTATTCATAGGATATAGTCATAAGCACGCATGGACACTAATACATGTGCGTCCTCCTTAGCTGCGCTCACAGAGATTTAAAACAGGATGACAATTATTTGGGGGAAACATTTATTTTAATTACAGTCAATGATAGTAGATACAAGTACTTAAGTTAATGAATTTTAAAATGTCTGGTATCTCAAGTTAGTGGATTTAAAAGTCTATATGATGATATATAGTCTTATAGCTGAGAACATAAAAGGTAAAAGTGTAAGTAAAGGATAAAAAATACATGAGCACTTTAGCGTTGTTAATATCAGCCTAACTATAAGCGTTTAAAAATGTTAATTTAAATTATTTCAAATTATAGCAATTCATTTTTTCTGTAATTTGTTTCTATAAGAAACTTGGAGAATGACATTATGGTGTCACTTGTATGAGTTTAAATGTAAACGTTCCATCGCACTCAGCCATCAAAACGAGGTAGTTTGTAGAAGAGACTACAGCGCCTGCAGCCACTTGTAATGAGTTTCTCGTCCTTCTAAATATTCTTTACAAAACAAAACATCATTAACGAAGACATCATAGCGACTTGGAAAAAAGTCTACTGATTTACTGCATGAAAAGACTAAATTAAATTAACACCAACTTAGAAGCTTAGAGTGTGAAATCCACGATTTGTTTATTACGTCATTTTATTAAGTGCTGTCATTACAATTAAGTAATTATGGCTGGGACAAAGATTACTTAATAGATTATTAAAATCTGTTATATGAGTTTGAAAGAATCTGGGCTATGTCCAAAAGGTACTCAAAAAAGAAGTGAAAATGCTTTGCTATTTCTCCTTAATTAGATTTTAACCACGAAGGAGATTCAACTTGCATTATTTTTAAGGCACATTTATTCAAGTTTTTCTCATGCATCAAAAATACTCTGTACAAGCACTTGGGTGAAACACTGAAACAATAATAAATGAATTGTAAACCAAAAATGTAACTTCTGGTTAGACATTTCAAATAGTGAAGTAATAGGTAGGCTTCGTTGCAGTTCTTGTTTTTTCCCTTTGTTCCGAATGGTGGTGCAAAAAAATTTACTTTCACATAATCTAACACTGAAAATAAAAGTAATGGACTGATTTCGGCATTTACCGATTGTGGCTCATGTCTCGGACTTCGCCAAGTAACTATCCCTAACTAAACCCGAGTCCATTTGTTAACTATTTGTTAAACTATTTGTCCATTTGTTAAACCCGAGTCTATTTGTTAACTATTTCTCAATGTACCGGTACCATGTAGCTTCAACAAATTTTGGTTTAACTGGAGGCAGTTAAAAAATAAGTCCTACGAAACCGGTTAATAAGTGTACATCACGATCTTTGAGCCATCGTTATGGTGACTAAATAATTATTCTCAAAGTTAATAATTTGAGTTACCAAGTGAATGGAAATTATCTTGAAAAATAGATAACTTTATAAATCTTTGTTGTAAGAAAAAATTAATATACGAGAAATATCAATTTAATCACAATAAATGAAACTAAATAACATTACACACCTTTTTTACAATGAAAAGTTTTTTCATAAATTTCTTCATACTCAATCGACGCGAAAAGAGATCGAGTATACAAAGTATACACGAATAACGAAGTATACACGAAGTACACGAATAAAATATCGCTATACAAAGCGTGTATATAAATAGTCATGCAAATATAAGCTAAAGTCCCGTTAATTACATTTAATACGGGAATAAAAAGAAAACAGACGAACAAATTTCAAGTTGTCATAGTTATGAAGCCATTCACAAAGTTATTCAATACTTTAGAGGCAATGAAGATTAAAATAACGTTAGATTCAAAGATAAATATTAAACCTATCAATTAACTGTTTGTAATTAAAACATTTGACTTGAATCACAGGTTCAAAATTAATGTTAAAAGGATTTGCTTGACACTTTGATGCATTCACTGATTAGTAATTAATACAATGTCTACATATGCTATTGCAAATACGTAATAATATTGATTTAATCCCCTTTGTATTTTTATTCCTTTGCCTACAACACATTTTGCGGACGATAAAATATGTTTTGTAAAACGATCGTTATCGTCATTAAAATTGGGATAAAATACTTTTTGAAAACAAATAGTTAAGTAAAAGCATGGAGACAGAACGCTGAATTTAAATATTATAATTTATTTAAGATAGATGTGAATAATGTGTGTAATAATCACGTTTTAAATGGTAAGGGTAGGAAGTAAAAGTAAAAAGTGGAGCTTTTTTCCCGTATAATAGTATAGCGTATAATGAATATGTAATGCAGTTACTTAATCACCTGTATGTATCAATTCATCCTTAATTTTGTATTGATGGTACGTGTTAATGACCATCTGTTTTTTCGAGAAAGCGGCCCTTCCTATTTTTTGCATGTGCTTTTCAGGGACCTCAACCATCAACAATCATCAGTATATGTGATGCAACCTTGTAGTCTAGTGAAGATTGGTAAAAAGTACGATAAAATAAAAATTATTGAAGGCAAAAATGTTTTTTTTTCTTGAAATGTGCTCTAAGACACCAATTTTCCTACTTCCACTTCAGCTGTATCCACCTGGATCTTTCAAAATTTTGCCATGTTTTAATTAAAATGTTCTATATGAAATCCTAAAAATTCGCCATATTTCGATTGTATCTTGTACAACAATGTATTTTTTACTCCTTTATGACGTCAAATGGCACAAATGACATTTTCTACAGCTATAAATGTTTTCCCATATTTTTTATGGGAGGTTTTTGTATCGACGTGAGCCTTTAACCGTAAAAATATTAAAAATTTCGTAAAACTACAAACACTTTGATATGTTTAACCACAATTGTACAGTTTTTAATTTTTATCTGGACAAAACATATGAAGTGCAATTTAAAAACTGATTAATAATTAAGATTTTCCAAGTTAGTGTTTTCTTAAAACCGTAATAGTACAGTTTTTAATTTTTATCTGGACAAAACAAATGACGTGCAATTTAAAAATTGATTAATAATTAAGATTTTCCAAGTTAGTGTTTTCTTAAAAGCGTTAACAAAGACAGCCTTGATGAAAATCCAAGTTTCTTTTTTTCAGTTAGATGAACTAACTATAATAATATAAAGTGGTTGCCAAAAAATTGGATTTTACTCAAATAAAGGATAACTCCTTAATTATTTATTTTACAAGGATATATTAAATGTAAAAATTGCTTAAAATTACAAAATCTACAACGTTTGTGTTTACTGTTTTAATTGTGGTCCAATATAAAGCCAAAATATTGGAAAATGGTGTATTATTGTTACTTTGCAAGATGACGGCTTTGTATTGGGTCCAAATCTAATGTTGTAAATGCAAAAGTTGTAGATTTTATAGTTTTAATCAGCTTGATGTTTAGTTATATGTGTGAAATCAATAATTAGGTAGAAATCTTTATTTTAGTAAAACCCATTTCGACCGGACTATTGGGTGGGTTTGGTGAACGAAATATTCTCATAACGTCTGATGCCCGCGTACTCACGTCTCACGCCAGGTGTCGCTGATGTTGCTCTCTGTTCATATATTATAATGAATCTTGCTAATAGCTTTTAAATGAATCTTGGACAATTATTAGTTGGGACGGTGAGTGGATTCAACGGAAACGCCTAACTTAAAAGTCGTGTTTTATGACTTATTGTTGAGTAGGTTGGAGTTTTAATTTCAATCTTTAAAATGTCTCTGTTATTTGTTTATTAAAATTATGCAGAGTGTAAAAAAAGGCCGCCCTCCCTCTTTAATTTTGTTGATTGTTAAGACAAACAATTAACCTTTAGGGAATGATACTTACTCAACCCAAATTATTTCTGACGATACCAAATACTTCGAGTTTCCCCCAGAAATGGGGATTAAGGGGGCAACTCAAAATTTTCAAATGCAAACCCCTTTTGAGTGACCTCTCATTTTAAAGAGCTTTAAAAACCTACATGAATGGTGAAAGTTGGTGGTCTCTAACGTGTTTCTTTTGACAGCTTGTCAAAGTTTTGAATACAATACATCCTTGAAACCTGGCGTTTAGGATGTTTGGAGTTTTAATTCACCTTTGGTGACTTAAAAATTAAACGACCCTGGGAAAAATGTTATTGAATGAAAAAGTGGTCTATTTTGGTGATATTTTCTTTTGAGTGTCCCCCAAAAACGGGAGATTTTGGGGGCAACTAAAAATTTTCAAATGTAAATCCCTATCGAGTGACCTCTCATTTTAAAGAGCTTAAAAATAGGCGAATGGTGGAGGTTTTAGGTCGCTAACGTGTTTCTATCAAAATTGGCAGCTTGTCAAAGTTTTGAATACGACTCCTTGAAACTTTTGAGCTGCCAATTTTGATAGAAACACGTTAGCGGCCTCCAACCTCCACCATTCACCTATTTTTTCAAGCTCTTTAAAATAAAGGGTCACTCGATAGGGGTTTGCATTTGAAACTTTTGAGTTGCTCCCAAAATTCCCCATTTTTGGGGGTCACTGAAAATTTTTGGTAACGTTTTTTTGATACCACTTTTTCATTTAATAACATTTTTCCCAGGGTTGGTTTATTTTTAAGTCACCAAAGGAGAATTAAAACTCCAAACGTCCTAGACGCCAGGTTTCAAGGATGTATTGTATTCAAAACCTTGACAAGCTGTCAATTTGGATAGAAACACGTTAGAGACCTCCAACTTTCACCATTCGTCTAGTTTTTTAAACATGTTTAAAATGAGAAGTCACTCAAAAGAGGTTTGCATTTGAAAATTTTGAGTTGTCCCCTTAATCCCCCATTTCTGGGGGACACTCAAAATATTTGGTAACGTCAAAAAATAGTTTGGGTTAAGTTAGTATCATTCCCTAAGGGTTAATTGTTTGCCTTAACAAACAAAAAATTTAAAGAGGGGGACGGACTTTTTTTACACACTGACTGTAAAAACAGAAGACAATGTTTTTACAATGTGACTGTATACATATAAGAACAGAGACCAGAAAATAACATTCTAAACTCCGTGTTCAGAGTTCTCCATGTACATTAAATTGACAGTATAAAACGAGTTTAATTAAGAATTTAATTATAAAAAACGCAATAACATGAAACAACACTGAAATAAAAATAAAAATAATACACAGCTTTGACGAATAAACTACACTACACCTTTTTCTTTTTTCTTTTTCCTACCTATATATATATATATATATATAGAAAACCTATATATATATACCTATATATATATATATATATATATATATATAGGTAATGTTTTCTTTTGATCAATAATTTCTAATTTGAGCTGTTGGTATCTCTCTGTTGGAAATGTTCTCTGAATCCAAAATAGGGGTTTTAGAGAGGCGTCTGACTGCGAGTTAGGATGTTTGGATGTAAGCTGAGCTTAAGACATCACCAGTGGTCCGATTTTCATTGACTTCGACATACATGTAAACAAGGTAATATCTCCAAATTTAACCCATGAAAACCCACACAAAAAACTACAAAATCTAAAATCCATTTGAATTTATAGGTGGAGGAAGGCACATAGTCCATGACTAGTTCATCTAGTCTTATGCAGAGCGGAAATACATGTATGATGGTTATCTATAACTAAGCAGCAGTTTTAGTATGCCTAAGCAACACCTCGAGCCATTTTGAGTAATAATCAAATATAGTCAAGAATGATTTTCTAGCATATTCGAATGTACCCAACGTCATCTGTTGCCGAGCCCATGGTGCCCTGTTGTTGTGTCAAGTGACTGGCCTTGTTGTCTTCCAATTAGTGCAGGAAAACAGTGTAAGATTCAGGAATTTTAATTCAACATTCTGATAATTGGTACAGAGATCGTGACAGCTGGGATCATCATACTTAAATTCCCAAAAATTCCCATTTGGGCACTATGCCGCCATCTTGAAAAACCCATTTCCGGTCCTTTTTTCTCTCAACATTTCTTTCATTTCCACGAAAACCATAAGAGATACGAAAAAGGTGTAACTGGCGTTTTTTTAACAAAATTTCCAATAAAATGACCATAAATATTTACAAGAAATTAAATATTGATAATAACTTTTGATATTATTAATTTACTAAAATGTTGTATTTCTAATACCCCTGCCCTAAGAAATACGTGTAAACTTCTATGTAAAATACATTCCATTGGGGGCGAATCCTTTTGACCTTAATGAATAATAAAAATACCCGTCAAATCCTAATACAAATTTCAGTTATTTGACACCTCAATTATCAAAATTGGTTCACTATAAAGGCGCGAGTAACCTAAAAAAATAAGCTTACAAATTTTACCATAGAGTGTTACCTCTCCACAAATTTTCAGCCTGTTAAATTAAAATTCCGCTTTTACGCTATTTTTTTATTATTTCCCTGCACTACATATGTTGTTCACAACGTTTAATCCAGTACACGTTATTATATTATATTTTTTGTTCCGTAAAAGGCACAAACTGTTTTCAGCTTAACGATTACGTTGAAAATATCAGGCGACCTCAGGAAACGAACCTATAATCCGTGTACAAGCCAACAGGTGTTGCGTAGTTACCGACGACTCATTGAAAAATTACTTGGCATTTTCATTACCTCTATAGTTTGGTTTTCTAAGAGAGTGACCATATAAATATTTAATGTATATATAAATTGAACAGCGTTCAATTTAATTTAGACATTACATAAAAACGAGTCTCCAAGTAATTGTCAAACTTCAATTGTCAAGCTACTTAATGAGAAACGCCTTAATTAAATCAATTCACAATCAAACAACATCAGTCCCTATTGAAAGCGAATCTGCATTGCTCAGGCTTTTGATGTTTTATCTGAGGTTTTGACAACAATCTTGGAGTGGCTATAAAACCGCTCTAAACTTAAGAAGATATTACATACATAGGTGAATTTAGGTAATCCAAACTCACCTTTCTAATAAATGGTTTTTTATTATTATTTAATCTATTGCTTGCCCTATTTATCGCTTTTTACTTATTTCACGGTGTATCAGCCCCCAAGTCTTAAGATAGGATTACCTTTTCTTTGTTCTGATTACAAAAAATGTGTACAGGCAGTGAAGCAAGGACAATTAATAAAATTAAAAAACAGTTCCAATGCAATCACAGTAATTAAATTAGTAAACTGTCAAACGACGTTTAATATGACTTTATTACTTCAAGATTGGCTCTTTTTAACTGCTTGCTAAATTGCAGATCATGAAATACGTAGATTAGGAATACCAAATGTTCAATCACTACCAACTTACATGGGATGTTTATTACGTACAGCAATGAGTTAAATTATTTTTCTCTTTACTTTTTAGTTTTGTAATCTATTTTACTAATCATTACATTATTTACCATAGAGTGTGTTATACCATATGAATGTCCTTTAGTCTCCTTTACTTAAATGTTCTGAAAGGCTAATAATCCAACTAACACTGATTCTTTCACTTTTTTATTGTACCTCTTGTAAACGAGATTTAAATTAATAATTTGACCTAAAGAAACTATTTTGGAAATGCAAACGTTAAATTAAAAGAGTCTGTACGCTTCGATTTTCATGCATTGCTAAATCCTTAGAAAAGGCTGCTCTGTTTCAATAGAATACGTTTTGTTCTTTCCTAACTAGTTTCGTTCACAATGCTTCACGGTAATGAAATTCTTTTCTTAAGAGGAGGATCACATTTTACTCGAGATAACGTCTTTAAAGCAGCATAATTTGAAAACTCTTTTTAGTTGTCAAAGTGCAGTAAGATTTGTTATGGTGTTATCAAAATTACTGATTAATAATATGAAAAGATATTTAGACTTAGACGGTAATAAGGAAAGTATATAAATAATGAAAAATTAATATTTATATAAGGGTACAATACGTGAATGATTTTTGAAAAAAAATGTTAAAAATAAACTAAACACTATCTTGCTTATAGTTCCACCTTGTTTCATTGATTTGTAATGCCGAATAAACATAATGATAACTGTAACATTGGTTTAATATCTAAAAACCAAGTTTACTGAGATTTAATGTTAGTTCAAATTCAAACGTGATCGTGGGATTTCAATTATTTAGTTCTGAACAAATAGCTACTGAGCATCGGTGATTATTATTTATTCACGCACTCCGAAAAAAACCCTTTTAGCAAATTGTACAGTATTTTTTCTTCATACTTAAATAGTCATAGCCATTAATAAATCGCACTACAAATGCACTACCATTATACCAAATCAGAATAGGGTGAGTGGTTCAAAATAATAATTAATACTAACATTTCTCATCTAAATAAACAAATGTTTTCAAATGTCTTCCTAAAATAAAAATATTTTAATGAAGTTAGGAATTAAAAGCAAGAACAATACATCGAACAAGGTAAAAAAAACCTATACTTAGACTCGATTTACATTACCAGACAAGATATTTCATAGCTTACGTAATAATTTAGCCAAATAGTTTTGGAACAAAACAAGAAAAATACATAAAATGAAACTTGGGCTAAATAGATACAATAAAAAGATAAAATTAATGGTGGAAGACTTATTTCTCTAATGTTCAAGGCTATAAAGATAATGGTACTCATACATCAACGTATGTTTCAAACAACCAAATACAAAGAGGTATCTTTCAAGAGTTTCCAATTTCTAAGTGCGAGGCTGGCTAGAGGCCACGTAGCAATCTATTAAGCAAATCCGGGATGAGTCTTGAAAACTCTGATATTTATCATCGTCCATAAATTGCTGTCAACAATAAATTGCTGGTCAACGTGTATGTAGAATGTAGTTGGACATAAAACACTTGCATCAAATTATTGCGGTGCTTAAGTTTTTTTTTTCTATTTTACTTTGACTGTAAATTAGTGATACATTTTCTCTTTTAGTTTAAATGGTTTTTGTAATGAATTTAGATTTATTACATATATTCATTGAATATTAAATTGATAATCAGAAATTTTGTTCCAATAGTTTTTACTCTAATGGTATGAAAGTCAAATATGATGGATCCCCTAAATACATAATAAGTAAAAATATGTTTGCGAGCTATTTTTTTTTTGTTTTTGTATTACTCCTGCCCAAAATATTATTATTTAATGCACAGGTCCCTAAAAAAACGTTTCATTCCTTTTTTATCTATGAACGAAGACCAATTATTGGACTGGATTACACGTTAGTTAAAGATTGAAACAAAAATCATAATTTGAATGAATCCATTTTTTTGGAAATTATGAAGATAATATGCGTTGAGTTAGAAGACATGTAAGAAACTAAATATGTGAAGTAAAATTATAGTTGAAAAATGATATACGTTAATAATTTTTGATAGAAATTTATTTTTACTACACAAATAAAACCTAAACCTCATATTTAGTGATAACAGAAATAACGAAAGGTCTAAAATAATGCTTTTATGTTCTTTTGATTTGTTGATTTTAACGTTGATTTACGATCGAAATCTTACTTCTATTGATTATGTCGTATTCAAAAAGTAATACTTTGAGGTTTTAATGCAATTGATTTTTTGCCTGAATTATTTATCTTTGCAAAACTGACTTAGGTGATTATATTCATCCTTTGCAGAGAAAGATCGCCTTTTTCACTGAATGTTTTGTAAAGGCGTGTTTTGATCTTTTGAAACCATTTTCTGCGAAGTTCATTCTTAAAAGATGCGTAAGAGAGGGACTTTTTACACAAAATTCAGTGATCACACAAATGAGTTCAGATTTATATGGTCATGAATACAATTAAACTTAAAAACAGCATGGTAGGAAAATAGGCAACACAGTGATCCAATTTGATAACAATCTACGACAGAATTTTCTTTTTAATATTATTTTATCCTAATTTTCAAACGATTATAGAATGTGTCAGTAATGTTATTAAATAATTACTGACACATTTTACTTTGGGTGATACTCAAATAATAATTATTATTAATGGAATTTGTAAAATACTCAAATTATTGAAATAGTTTAATAGAATATTTAAGAATACAGAACGAACCGGTAATTAAAACATAGAGTCCAGACAACGAAAAGGTATAGAGGGAAAATTTTGGCACACACTTTTTGACTTTGCAGCTTTGTTTGGACTACTTAAAAGGTGAACATAGCAAAAGTCCCCGTCCGTAGCCCTTGAGCGGGGGGAGGAAGGGGAGTCTGAAGGTACCATTTCTAGGTATTTCCTTAATATCTTGAAAACTATTAACTTTTAGTATTCCCTATTAAATTGTAAAATTAAAGAAAATTAATTTTCCTGTAAGAAAAGTATATAGTATGTGTAATTTTGTCCAACCATTTACAAGGTAAGCACTAATTTTATTAATATTTTAACAATTGTTGAGTTCACAACAAACATATGTAAATATGTGCGTACCAAATAGGCCTAATGGGGCAAGATTTTTTCACTTAAAGTAAAATAAACAAAATACATGATATATTGATAAAAGTTCCTGTAATTTGACACCGCAATCATAAAAACTAGTCTAAAATAAAGGTGTGGGCGAGCTCACAAAAAGTTGTAGTAACTACAAATTTGTACTAATTCCTTGAAAAATAATTTTTTTATAAACTCACCATAACCTTAACTGTGGACAATTTTTTATGATTGAGGTGTCAAACTACCGGGAATTTTGTCACTATTTCGTGAAAGTTGTTCATTTTCCATTAGGCGAAATAGCGTTACCCCATTGGGCTTGTAAATTGCACAAAAATTAATTTTTTTCTTATGAAGGAAGTATTTGTTTAAATATTAAAAATAAAATTAGTGCTTATCCTGTAAATGGCTGGACCAAAATAAACATACTTTTCTTACAGGAAATTTAGTTTTCTTCAATTTTCTATTTTAATAGGGAATACCAAAAGTTTATACCTTCCAAGATATTTAGGAAAACCCTAAAACATGAACCTTCAGACCCCCGTCCTTCCAACCGCTCAAGGGCTTAGGACGGAACTTTTGATATGTTCACGTCCTAACTAGTCCAAACCAAGTTGCAAAGTCGAAAATTGTGTTCCATGCATTTCCCTATATACCTTAGCTTAAGTATTCGTTGCCTGGACTAATACTAATCTTATCACGAATACATAAATAAATTGAAATATAAATGTGCAAAAGAAAAATTGAGTGGATCGCTTAATAGATAGCGAACATAGAACACACACAACATGAACATTTTGTGGTGAATATAGATAGTCATTAACACGTCCCGGCAATTACAATTTATTGATTAAAATTTATCATCCATGAATTCAAGATTCACCTTTAAGATTTTACCGTTGAATAATACTTCGCGGTCAAGTAATTATACTACTTTTATTCACTAATATGCTATACTATTATACGGAAATGGGCCCAGCATTGTTAGCTTTACTACCTATCTTTTGTACCATCTCAAGTCGTTATTACTACACAAATCATTGCCAACTCTCCAAAATAAACTATAATATTTAAATTCCAGGTAATTTATGTCCTTATTAAAACATTATTATTTATGACCCTCACAGGAAGTTTGTCCTGTTTCATGCTTTTTCTATATAATTTGGTTACAAAAGGAATATATATTGATTATTATATTGAATTATAATGAATAAAAGAATTAATACGCATTAAGGTTTGAAAAATATATTGGATCATAAACACACGCTCAAAATTAAAAGCAACCGTAATTAATATTTAAAGCATATATATCTTCTAGCATATTCTCTGTACGTTTGTTTTTTCCAATTATAGCAGTTGCAAATTAAAATTTGTCAATCTATAAAGACAAAAACATCCATTAAAAGGGAAAAAATTCGGAATTAAAGGTGATATGACTGACTCAAATAATCCTTTAAAAGCGAGCTAAGCCGATGTCAGCCCCAGCCAGAGTTTATGTCGACAAACACGATCATTGCTGGAGAGTACGCTGCACTTTTATTGAGAATACCTTTTACGTAAACAATAGTTTATATTATTTTAGGCTTTTCTAATGAGGAATGCCATACTGATATTTTTTTTATAAATGATTTTCGGGATAAGCTTACACAATTTAATCAGGAAATTCCTCATATCGATATTAGAAAGATTTTCTATTGGTTTTAGCGAATTTCCCCTATAGGGAATTAGCGAATTTCCCCTATAGGGAAGAAGCTATTACCGTAGGTCTCATGGTAAGACCTAAGTCAGAGACCATGATAACTTTTCGTTTTGGGGCCACCAGAAGCAAAAAAACACCATTCGATCGAATTTATATATATATATATATATATATATATATACATATGTATATATATATATATATATATGATTTTTTGATTCAGTGTTAAGGGCTACTATATGTAATATGCAATAAATGACAAGAACTGAGTACCCTTTGTTAGATTTTATTTCCAACCGACATGTTTCGGGATCTAAGCCCATTATCAAGGTTTTTTTAAAAGTTACATAGTCAAGTTGATGGTTAGATTGTTTTGTTTACTTTTAATTTTATTTATTTACATTTTATAATTTTACTATCTAACCATCAACTTGACTATGTAACTTTTAAAAAAACCTTGATAATGGGCTTAGATCCCGAAACATGTCGGTTGGAAATAAAATCTAACAAAGGGTACTCAGTTCTTGTCATTTATTGCATATTATATATATGTATATATATGTATGTATCTGTTAGCACGATAGCGGCCGTAAAAATGGTCCAATCTTCAATCTTAATGAAATTTGGTACAGACGTGTAAAGTGGTAATCACTCGGACGAGTTCGTGAACCAGCCCAATCGGACCACCGTAAGGGAGGGTAAAGGGGGATAAACCCCCCCAAAAATAGGTGTTTTGAGTTTTCTCACATAGAAAAATAAAATTTATCCAATTTTTGTTGCACCATTGAATTCAGCTCAAAAAAACAAACAATTTAGTATTTTGAATTACTGCTCTATGTCCATTGGTTACCGAGATATTGAAAGTGGTAAACACAGTACGTTGTCTCAATGTTAACCTTGTGGGAAATAAGTAAAATTCTATATTTCGCTTATTTCTCAACATATCTTGATAAAACTTGTTAAATGGCTTCTTCTAGTTCAGATCTACTAAATATTGAATTAAAACCAACCAGTTTAAACATACCTGTAGCAGCAAACCTGCATACTCATTCCCCATGTTATTCTTATGGAGCTTACAAAAACATGTCAAATCTCGCTATGTTGGATTGAAATATGTTGTTTTGCACTTGAAATTCGCTGAGTATGCAGGTCTGCTGCAACGGGGGTATTTTAAGTTCGGAACGCTTGACATAGGATTTCGATTATAAATCTAATTTGTTTAATTATCATTGTTTTATTGCACTTTTTGGCCCTTACATTAAGAGAAATGCCGAGATAATTTGATAGAATAAGATAAAATCCAACCGAATATGTCGGAGTAGATTATTTGTTTATGGTATTACGCATTTCTTTTGATATGTATTATGCATTTATTTTGCATTGATATTGATCTATATAATACGAAGATGTTTTTATAAGCCTCAGAAAAAAAATTAGTATACTTCTCTTATCGATTTTGAAAATACGTTAAGTATGTAAAAGAATATAAAATCTGTTATAGTTCTGGTAAATATAAACTTAAATAAAATTTTTTTATAATGGCAAAACTAGCAGGCAGATTACAACATTTTCATGATTTAAAGTGTATTGCTTATTTGAAATTCTTCGTTCCGTTGGTAAAAATTTTCCATTTTATAATCGTAGTAAATTATTTCTAGTCTTATGATATCAGTAACTAATATATCATTCTCTGAAAGAAAAATATACAAATTTTAATCTCCTAAATACTACTGTTGGCGTATGTAGCTGGAATCAGTAAAGTTGAAGTTATTTATGGTTTCCATGTATGAACCCGGTACATAAATCTCATCTAAAAGAAGAGTAAAAAGATATTGACAATATTAAGTAAAATCTGCCTTATTTTAACATAGTCTATGTTTTTATACAGGACAGACAAAACTAGCAGGCAGAACTAACATCATGTATATTTTTAACTGAATTTTGTCAATATTTCCTGTAAAACTTATATTTAATTTTATTCTGTATATCTTTTACAGAATTTTACTAAAAAGAATTACGGTTATATGAAGTTTGTTTTTTCTTTATCTGAGTTTCCTGTCGTTAACAATGAAAAATGTAATTATACATTAATAAATAGATACAGCACGCCTACTATAACCATTTTTTATATATACTTTATTAGAGCTTAAAGAATCAAAAAATTTTATTTACTTCTATGTCAAAATACACTGTCCATTTGCAAATGTATTTCAAACACCTAAGAAACACCCTAGTTAGTTATTATTTTTAGCAAACTTATAATTATGACCCCAAGTTGTTATCAGAGTCCCATGTGTGGCTGATAATACTTTGCTCAATTAAATTACCAACCTATATTATTCATATCATTTAATACCTATATACAAGATACTCCCCGTGTTGGGCCGGAGTAGAATGTCCAACAGAATTCCCTGCTTGTTGTAAGAGCTGACTAAAAAGGGGGGAGGGGAGTGCACTGTTTCTTTTTGCGTCTCCTCAAAAATCCATACTCCGTCTCATTCCAATAGCCCGGTTCGTTTTTAAATCATTCCGGCTCAATTGCCGGGTGACTCTGTGTTCTTCAGCCTCCATGTCTTTTGGAGGGCCGGGACGAGCAGAGGGTATAGCTTCAAACCTGGTTTTGCGACTCCCAGGCTACCGGATAGTATAGAGGCCTGGATCAGCCCAGTCAGCAATGATCTGGCTGTCTTATCAGGTGGCGAGATGGCGAAAATCCTCTTGGCTGTAGTAGTGTCGGCTGGTGACCAGATAGGGCCATGATCTAGCCTTGGGGGCTCTGCCGAGGCCACTGCTCTTCTAGGACCGCCGACGTTTTGGAGGCGGTCGAAAACAGATACAGTTGCTCCAGTGACTGGGCAGGCTGACATTCACTTTGGAGAGCATTTACTGGGGGTATTCTTGAGAATTAAACCAAACAGAATTTCAAGAAATAAAATAAAAAAGATTTGAAAGGTTCTAGAATCTGAAAGAGGTACCCTAACCTATAACATGAAAAATCAGAAGGAAGAGTTTCGTAAGCTCCTCTCTAGAAAAGGTAATGACGATGGGATCGGAAGCCCGTCGATCGAAGACCCAAGATCCCAAGACTGCCGACTCGGACCAACACAACCGAGACAGTGACTAAAGGGGAGTCTTCAACTCCGGATACCGGAACAACAACACCGGTCACGGATAAACCAATTGCGGGGGTAACTCTGACGGCGTCGCCTCACCAGCTGTCATAGATTTGGCCAGGCAGGAGGAGATCTCAACAAAGTTTGTGCCACAGCCTCAGTCCTGCGGTCCCAAAGGTGCTGTTAGGCCTGCGGAGCCGGAGCCCTGCGGTCCCAAAGGTGCTGTTAGGCCTGCGGAGCCGGAGCCCTGCGGTCCCAAAGGTGCTGTTAGGCCTGCGGAGCCGGAGCCCTGCGGTCCCAAAGGTGCTGTTAGGCCTGCGGAGCCGGAGCCTGAGAAAGTACAGAAGGCCGACGGGAGGAAGGAATGACCTGACTCCAGATCGTGGTCCTCGGGAAAAATGGTAAAGAAAAAGGATCCACTCCAGCAGGATTCAACTTGAACTGGCGGCAAGGGTCAGGGGAAGCTACGGATGAAGAAGCATTTAAATAAGTGCCTGGACGTTCTTTTCGCTCTCGTCCGATTTCTGTGAACCAGAGGAGCAACCTGTCCTGATAGTATCCCAACGATGGTGCTCAGATCGTCGTGGATGTCAACCGAAGGCTTCTCTCTTAGACATATGCAACGCATGACCGGCTGAGAGCGTCTTCATCTCGATGTAGAAAGCAGCTCGTTTTATCCTGATCCGTAAGGGGAAGACCACACCTAGGCCCCCCAATATTTTCGTCCTCTCTGCATGCTCAACACGGCCTCCAAAGGGATGGAAAAACTGCTGCGCCTCAGACTGACCAAGGTGATCTGTCTCCACAGCAGCACGGTTTCTGAACTTCAGTCACTCTACCATCAACGCCATCCAGGAGGAAATAGAGACAGTGCGGAGGGTGGCCGTTGATCGCGCCGTGTGGTTCTCCTCGTCACACTTGACGTGAGAAACGCTTTCAACTCCACCAGGTTGAGTGATATGCGTTGCGTTGCGCGCTTGAACCCCGGTTCAACGTTCCCCTCTGCGTATTAGCAAGGCGTATTTGTCGGATCGCATACTACTTTATGACACGACCGAAGGTCGGAAGCACATTCAGTAGTGTTTATTGAATTTATTTATTCATTTTGTGTATTATATATGTTTTTGTAAGGCTTTATACAAAACAGAATAGTGAACATTATACAGTGTGTAAAAAGTCCGTCCCCCCTCTTTAATTTTTTCGTTTGTTAAGACAAACAACTAACCTTTGGGGAATGATACTAACTCAACCCAAATTATTTTTTGACTTTAGTAAACATTTTGAGTTTCCCCCAAAAATGGGGGATTTTGGGGAAAACTCAAAATTTTCAAATGCAAATCCCATTTTTAAAGAACTTCTCATTTTAAAGAACTTTCAAAAAGTGGATGAATGGTGAAAGTTGGAGGTCTCTAACGTGTTTCTATCCAATTTGAGAGCTTGTCAAAGTTTTGAATACAACACATGCTTGAAACATGGCGACTAGGACGTTTTGAGTTTTAATTCACTTTTGATGACTTAAAAATGAAACTATCCTGGAAAAAATGTTATTAAATGTAAAAGTGGTCTCTTTTGGTGATATTAAACATTTTGAGTGTCTCCCAAAATGGGGGGTTTTGGGGACAACTCAAAATTTTCAAATTCAAACCTCTTTCAAGTGGCCGCTCATTTTAAAGAGCTTTAAAAAATAGGCAAACGGTGGAAGTTGGAGGTAGCTAACTTGTTCCTATCAAATTTGGCAGCTTGTCAAAGTTTTGAATACGTCTCCTTGAAACTTTGACAAGCTGCCAAATTTGATAGGAACACGTTAGCGACTTCCAACTTCCACCATTCGCCTATTTTTTTAAAGCTCTTTAAAACAAGGGGTCACTCAAAAGGGGTTTACATTTGAACATTTTGAGTTGCCCCCAAAATCCCTCATTTTGTGGGACACAAAAAATTTTAATATCACCAAAAGAGACCACTTTTACATTTAATAACATTTTTCCCAGGGTAGTTTCATTTTTAAGTCATCAAAAGTGAATTAAAACTCAAAACGTCCTAGTTGCCATGTTTCAAGGATGTCTTGGTTTCAAAACTTTGACAAGCTGTCAATTTGGATAGAAACACGTTAGAGACCTCCAACTTTCATTCATCTACTTTTTGAAAGCTCTTTAAAATAAGGGGTCACTTAAAAGGGGTTTACTTTTGAAAAGTTTGAGTTGCCCCCAAAATCCCCCATTTTTGGGGAACACTCAAAATGTTTACTAACGTCAAAAAATAATTTGGATTGAGTTAGTATCAATCCCCAAAGGTTAATTGTTTGTCTTTACAAAAAAAACTTAAAGTGGGGGGACGGACTTTTTTTACACACTGTATAATTTGTTCATCATGATAACGTTAATATCAGTAGTTTGGAAGACGCATTTCACCAACTAGTTTGTTTATTTACTTAAATTTAGTTTATGTGTAGTTTGTTACAGAACAAAACTTTAAGTCACACTATTGTCATTTGTGTTTGTTTTATTATTATTGTTAAATATTAATAAACCCTCCAACAGGCTGACTTGAAGGATATCAATATTTCTCAAAAATCACGTAAAAAGGTTACAGCTTGGTGCCTTATGGTTTTTTCATGTTATATTTAAACCTCTATCTTTGGCCCATTTGTATTTATTTGTATTTATATGGGAAAATTGTATTATTGTACGTGTGATTTGAGAAATAAACTTTTCTTTCTGTCTTCTTTCTTTCTTTCATTCTTATCACTTTCGGGGCTGCGCAGGGGTCTCTTCTCGGACCCGTGTCTTATGACAGCTTGCTGAAGCTAGACATACCCGATGAGACCTCGCCCTTTGGCTACACATATTTCGTCGCTGCTCTGGTTGCAGAGTGAGACGTCGAGTTGGCAAAGCTCAAACTCAGAATAGTAATGGAAAGAGTCGACGTTCATCCACCGGCCGGTACACATCAAATTAAAGTGCACTATTTTAACCAAATGTATTTTTTTGTTCGTGTGAAATGTGTTATGTGTTTTATTTAACTTAACCCTGTATTTTTTTAACAGGGTAAAAAACTTAAACCTGTAGAGGGTAGAGGGTTTCAGAGTAGAGGTAACTTAAACCTGTTTTTTTTTTTTTTTTTTTTTTTTTTAGTATTGGAAAGAGTCATCGAGGGGATCCGAGTTCACGGATTGTCCTGGTCTATAGAGAAGTATGAAATCATGGTTCTCACTAAGAAAAGGAGGTTTACAGTTGTTATTGTTCAAATAGGCGACGATGTCCGCCTTGTGACCAAGCCTGCTGCCATGTACCTTGGTGTTGCAGTAGAATACAGGTGAGCAGATGCAGTGCGCCAACGACAAAGCCGTCGGCTTATGCCCAACGTCGGTGGTCCTCGCTCTTACAAGTACCAAGCCGTCAATGTCGATCTCATGTTTGCCGTCCATCCAGCCTTGCTTTACAGTGCGGAGGTTTGGCCCCACTGGAACTGCGTTAGACATTTCATCCAAGCCATTCTTTGGGCGAAAAAGGTCAATCGTGATCGGCCTTGATCCTATTTATCCTCACAGAGGAAATACCTCTGCCCGAAGTAATGTGCAAAACAGTTCCAGGCTAGTGTCCTCAGTGTTGAAGGAGGTGGTCAGTCGGTAGTCCGAGGGACATTGAACCCACGGGAGACTGACACTACTGAGAGGACATCGAGCCTCTCAGTGTGAGAAAGGCATTGCACCTCCTCTCCTAAAAAATAACAATAATAATTATTATTACTATATACTAGAACTCAATGAACTTTTATTTTTCCTTACAGTTTTTTTTCGTTTTGATAGTTGTGCCATCCTAATCTAAAACGGATTCAATGCTTTCTTGTAAAATTTTTTCTTTACGCTAGATTACTTCTTACACTTCAAATAGTGATTCTTTTCTACATATATATTTCTTTTCTTTAGTTTTCTATATATAAATTACAGATGTCCATCTAAATTATCCTCAAGTCATGTAGGCCTATTGACAATCACGAAAATTCTGCAATTGAACTTTCAGCCATATGGTGAAATAAAAATTAATAAAAAAATTATATGGCCCTCAGTATTATTATTTTTTGCATCATTTTCAAATAAATATTGTCTTAAGCTTTGAAGTTTTAAATTACATCCATTGCTTGAAATTTAAGTAATTCTAAATCATTTTGTAATGCATTGATGTATTGATACTTAAGTATTTGTTTTCTTACGTATTAAGCTGTTAAATATACAATTAATAAAGTTTAATTTTATATGACGCATTTAATCGGCTCAATTTTTAAAATGCAATCATTGTTAAGAAAGAAACCTTAAATATTCATAAATCTGCTCTTAATTTTAGATCGATCTTTTTAAGCGCAATGAGACAGCGCTTAGTTAGGATTAGCACCTTAGCTTTATATAAATCACTCTAGGATGTGTACCTAAATTCGTTTAAAAGCAAAAAACACGTTGTTTATTTTTCCATTTTTAGTCTCAAAAACACATCAATAGTCTATCTACATTTTCAAAATTTAATTACTGGTTAACGATACCCGATAGCTATATCAATGGGCTATTTTTTATTTCTTCTTCTGACTTAACAAACTTTAACGTTAATGATGTGTGTCGGTCAAACATATTCCATATCTGATAGTCATGGTTGTTTTATTAGTAAAATAATATCGGTATTGTATATTTCTACTTTGTAAAAATTAAGATAAAAGCAATTAAATGCAATAAAGGAGAAATTGGTGTAAACTTAACCTCAATAATACAAAAAAAATCAATCACTCTATAATCATTTATAAAGGAAAAATAAGAGACAATATTTTTCCAAATCCATGGGAGTTTTTTTACCTCGCCATCTACAAACCTTGTTTAAGAAGTAAAGCGTAGCTGATGTAAGTTTAAATAACAATAATCTCAATGAAAGAAATAAAAGTAGATAGCATATTAATTATAATCAAAATAACCGTTGTACAATTTTAAAAATTGATTTGTATGATGCAAACCCCAACCCCTATCCTATTACAATTGATGAAAAAAAAACAAAAATGCTCAGTTTATATTCTTTCTCTAAAGTAGAATTTTCAATGGCATATGACATATATCACCGCTAAATCAACTTTATTTTTTGTGATCAATATTACCATTAAATACAATATTTATCGCCTCAAGTGCCGCAATTACTCGTGCCTTTTTTCTGTTATTAAGTCTTTAACTATTTACTAAAAAAACAGGGTGAAAATATTTATCTATTATTTGATCATTTAAGATATTTTTCATTGGATGACTGTGGAATAAGTAGTATAATTAATTAATAGAATGTTTTTGGGGTATGCTAAATAAAAATTGGTCATGACGGTTTACTTGTTGGTCTTACATTAAAATTAATTTTTGTTTATTTAATTTAATTTTTCTAATTTTTTGTTTACTTTATTTTTGTAGTGTTTTACCTTTAAAACTTTAAGTTTAATCCATTTTAATACTTGAAAGTTTGTTTATAATAGCTTGAAAACTGAAACTCAAACTTAACTAAAATATTTTTATTGGGAAAATTTTAACGTTGAGAAACAATTATATATAATGGACCATATATTTATCCAAGGAAATGAAAGTATCTCTACTTTCATTTCCTAAAAACTACTGATTACTCCGTGTATCAGTCACTGAGTAATATGCATTGAGCAACGAGACAAAGTGCAGATATGGGGAAAAAGCTATTTGGAGAACTGAGATCTTGGCTAAATTATATTTTTGCCAAGTGTCAATCGTGGGCTGCTGATGGATGTGTTCAATACTCGTGTATTGATTCCCATCATTCGCATTGTTATTCTCGTTTTGACATAAAGGATAAACCTTTTAACCATACCACTGTCGGCATTTCAGAAACTATTAGATTTAGAAAAAAATGTAAACTGAGGACTTCACCTATTTATTTATCGTAATCAAAAATATGAATTCCATTTTTAGATATGGCGTACAACTTAGATTGTTTAAGGTATGCCCTGTAATCTATGGCGTTGTTGTATTATGTGTTCAATTTTTAAGAGCTACTTTTGATTATCATAATAAATTAATGAAGCCCCTGTTTAAGATCTCCTTAATAGCTTTTTTGATCCTTATGGTAGCATAGTTATGTCGTTTGTCCTGTATTAATATCATCGTTGAACCGATTCTTAAGATCTAGTAGCCTTATTTAAAATACGATAGTCAATAATTGGAATGAGGATAAGGATATGATTAATTAATTGTAGCTAGTTAAAATAGATTTTATAGTTAGATGTCACCTACCTTTTACGTTACCGTAAAGTATATTTCAACATGTTTTCTTATTGGGCTCCGAACAGTAATTAATAGCTTCTTAACGCTCTAAGAAACCCATATAATATGAGGGGTCCATATACTGGCTTGGTGCTAAAGCAATCATGTTCAGTCTGGCCAATTGTTAGTAAACATATAAAACAAACTACCCACATAGAGGTTTCTATTAATATGAAAAACCATTTCTCTTAACTTTATATATACATGAATAAACTTCATAAAAATTATTAATTCCAGGATCTAGCTGTAACTAAACAATGCATTTTGAAAATATCCGCATTCACTCTAGGTTGTAAATAGGTTTGCTACTGAACTAATTTTACCATTACATAAGTAATAGAATTAAATGTGAGCGTTTGTTCCTTAGGGCAATATTACTGACAGCAGTACTCAATGTATGATAACGAATCCTTTACTCATTTTGTCCAGAAAGTAGAAAGTCAGCTTTGGCTTTTATACCACTTATATTTCAGGCTGGTTCAGGCTGGTAACTTGAAACCAAGAACTTAGAACATAGATCTTTTTAGGAAATTTTCCTTAATTTCCCATGAATAAAGGTTAAAATAGGTAAATTCCACCTTGTGTTCCAAAACAGTAACCCTATGAGACTACGTGATTTCAGGGCTCAAGACACCATCATTAAGGTAGAACGGGGAACATAGTCGCTTCTGTTGAGATCGTTCTTCGAACTACGAAATGTGTTCCTTGTACAAGCCCTAGGATCGTACTTCCAGACACGAAACCACGTGGTAATACAGTGTTGTGTTACTGTTTTGGATCAAGAGGCGGAATTAAGGTAATTCAAATTTTCTTCATAGTTTAAATTTGTGGTTCTGAGCCAACAACAAATACCCCCCATTGCAGCAGACCTGCATACTCAGCGAATTTCAAATGTCAAAAAAATACTTCCATCCAATGTAGTGAGATAATGACATGTTTTCGTAATCTCCATAAGAATAACATGGGGAATGAGTATGCAGGTTTGCTGCTACAGGCATGTTAAAACTAGATGGTTTAATTTCAATATTTAGTAGATCTTATCTAGAAGAAGCCATATACCAAGTTTTATCAAGATATGTTCAGAAATAATGAAGATATGGATTTTTTTATTGCCCATAAGGATAACATCGGGAATGAGTATGCAGGTTTGCCGCCACAAAAATGGAAATCGCGGTGATTTTTGACTAAAATACATTAAATCTCATCTAGATGAAGCCACAAACCAAGTTTTATTAAGATATGTTGAGAAATAAGCGAGATATAGAATTTTAGTTGTTCTCCATAAGGTTAACATTGGGACAACGTACTGTGTTTACCACTTTCAGTATCTCGGTAACCAATGGGCATAGAGCAATGGTTGAAAATATCAAATTGTTTCTTTTTTTGAGCTGAATCCAATGGTGCTAACCAAAATTGGATTATTTTTTTCAATGTAAGAGCCCCAAAAACCCCATTTTTGGGGGGTTTATCCCCCTTTACCCACCCTTCCAGTGGTCCGATAGGGCTGGTTTTCGAACTCATCCGAATAACTCCTACTTTACACCCCTGTGCCAAATTTCATTCCGATCGGACCATTTTTGCGAGCGCTATCGTGCTTACAGACACATATATATACAAATTTGAACGAATGGTGTTTTTGCTTCTGGGGGCCCCAAAACGAAAAGTTATCATGGTCTCGGGCTTAGGTCTTATCATGAGACCTACGGTAATAGCTTTTTCCCTATAGGGGAAATTCGCTAAAATGAAATATTTTTCTTAAGTTTGGCAAAGTTGTTAATTGACACCTAGTATAGCATAGGAAATAACATCAAAATAGCTGAATGTACGAAAATAATTAATATTTTCAATCAAATAATACGTCTCTCATAGACTTTACTGCAGTATTAAGTGCCTGTTATTAAAAATATTAATAACATTTTATGAACACAATCCTATAACATAAATTTTAAACAGTTATTGTTTTGGTAGCTGTGTCTCATAAAAGCACTAAAGATCCTCTACAGAAGTAATCCCGTTTGTCGACGTAAACCTTTGCTGGTGGCTGTCAATGGGTTTTAGTTTTTTTTTCATTTTTACCATGTAACTAAAAAGAAGTATTTCTCCTTCTGTAATGCCACAAAACATATCTATATTATGAAAAATAATACAGAATACTTGCAATAATATTCTCATCCTTAAAAATGGTGAGTATGATTGACAGATCATGAAGAAAAACCGAGAACCGACCAATTGATTATTTGGTTTGTTCTATTGATAAATTTATTAAAAAGTAAGTTACATAACAAAGTATAATCTATAAAAATGCAATATAAGTGCAGACAGGTTGCAGAGTTCGCAACACCCTCCCCAGTTGTGTTTAATGGATTACTCGGCGGCCTCGCATCTCGCACTTAGGGATTGGAAACTTTTGATGGAAACTTCTTGTCAAACTTATATTGTTTCCCATACAACCTTTCCTTGATAGCCCAGATATGATCTATATTATCACATAATACAGTATGAGAGAAAAAAATAAACAAAAACTTGAGACAATGGTGGTTGAATAACATATAATATGTTTCCATATCTGATTGATTTTTCTGTTGTTGTTCGTGTACTTGGCTTTGAGGACATGGTTCTAAATATACACGCTTGTATATATAGGCTTATAAATGAATAAAAAAAACGTAAATACACGTTTGAAAACAGGAAATGAGCAAAATTATCCTATGGTCTAAGATATTATTTTAGAACCATAGCTCACTCTTATGGTTTATCACGGCTGTTTCTCCTGTGTCATGTCCTATGACATTGAAGTGTGGGGTGCGTCACCTCATGCTTTTTCTGGTTCAAAAGCGGGCTGTCCGTATCATCAAAGGGCTACTCCCATTGCACACATGTAAAGGGACGTTTCGCTTAGTATATATAGGCTTAGTATATATGTAAGATGCTAAATATATATATAAGATGAAAATGTATATTCTTACATTTCCATCTTTGTACATTTTTAAAGTGATCTTGTCCACTATAAATATCCTTAAGAATTCCCCTGTTGTGGGCGCAAATCACAGGTATCCGATTAGGCATGGCGAAAGCCTCTGAACACCTAGACATCGCCTTGCCCTTTCTGAGAAAGGGGCCATATTTTCCAGCGAATTCCTTGCTAAAATCATGGGTCTGAGGAGCGTTCAATTAAAAAAGGCGTTGAAGAGCTATTTGGTCGAAAGGGAATTTCATAGTCTTGATAGATTCCTGTCTGCCTGAATATTTGACAAACTTATTTTTCATAAACATTTTTTGCTTTCCTTTAAGTATAGTAATTTTATAAATTTTGTTGACGACTGAGATATACATGTTCTATGTATTTTATTCAGAATAAAGAAAAGATTGTCTTATGTCATAACCAAGGTATTATTTGTTAAAATAGGAAATTTACGAATACGTCGTGGAAAATTAATTTAGCGTCTTCACCAAATTCATTAATCTTTAACTATTTGCAAGGAGTAATGAAGTAAATATGAAAAACGCATACATAGGTAAATGTATATATAGCTTAAAGAATAAATTACAAGGAAGATAAAATCATTTTTGTGGTTTGAGTTTTTGGGAAATTTATTTAAACACTTAACTATTACAGCTTCACTGACTCAAATAAAAATACCTTCTAAGAAATGTTTTTCAGAACAGTTTTGCAATGTTTTACTCAAAACATTATTTTTCACCCATTCGCTGGGAACCTTTTTTTCTAAATTATTTTTAAACTGATTGAACCTCCTATTTGGAGTGATATGATGAGGTTTACTGTTTTGCCGTCTGATTAATTGGTTGTCTTCACGTGTTTTTAACAAAATCATAACACGTTATCCTAGCGTAACCGAAAATTACTAATTTCTGATTCTTGAATACCTACTCAAAACTAAACACCTAACACGAACACAAAAAATCGAATTGTTTATAAATGTTATTAGTTCCCTTTGTGAGGTCGACATTCTCGACAGTCCAGTTTATATTGGAATGCCGCTGTCCCAACATCAGTAGAACCCTGTCGTTTGAACTGCATTATATTAAACATTACAAACTACGAAGTACATAGCAGGTTCTAGGATTAAGAGAGAAATAACTTCTCCTTTGAACCTATTCAATCATTTCGTCAAATTTAATATTTTTTATTTTTACATTTATGAGGTTGATGAGAACTTAAAAAAAGGGCTTAATGGACAAATCACTTGTAAAATATATCTAAATTGTCCAATTTGAAAACATGGTTTCTAAACCGCTCCGGGGCTTTAGGTTACAAATTATACTCGGTTGTTAGGTATGTCTTTAAAATTACTCTGCTGGTGTAATTATTCCAACAGCCAAGGAGACTGTGCGATATAAAAATCTAAAATCTAGATGAGGATCTTAAGAAACGTATTTATTTTTAATTTGAATGACGTTGAAAAACACCATAACCGTTTCTACATGTACTTGGGACTACAAATTACCTAACCAAAAAATACAAGGGAGGAATTCCGGGATCTTCCCCAAAGAAACTAATTTTAGAGCAGTAGGATTTAGTAGGATTTAATTTAAATAGGATTTAGTCGAATTTAAGTAGGATTCAGGATAGTTTATTTTTTATGATTTCATCATTCCAAACATAACAGGTGAAATGGCAAGGGATATAGTGTTGTCATCCACACTTTGAATGGAGACCCTATTAAAACATATACTGTAAAGCACCTTTGGAACATCAGAAACCTTTCAGAAAACATCAGATTTCCTTTTTAAGAGCGGAAATATTCAGCTGTATCTCTTCTGACAACTGAAAGCTTTATTTTAATCAATCTAAATATATAAAAGCCAAAACCCATTGACTGACTGACTGATAATAGTTTCTCAAAAACGAAAAGGCTTAGAGCCAAGAAACTTGGCACAAATATTCTTTACAGGCTCTAGATGCGTACTAAGAAAGGATTTTGCAATATTTTCTCTCAAAAGTCCTAAATGTAATATATTGTAAAACTCAAAATGGCGGCCATTTTTAGCTTCCAAATCTTACTTTCTCAAGAACTACAACAATATGGGCAAAATTATTCTTTATAGGCTTTAGATACAAAAAAAGAAAGGATTTAAAAATATTTTTTCTCAGATGGCTAAAATAGAGTATTTGAAAAAATAATAATATGGCGGCCATTTCATTTTTTAAAACTACGGATTGGAGTACTGTAGAATATTTTCAGGGGATAGAAAATGTACGAGATCCAATCTAAGAAAAGAATAAAATGTAGAAAAAATTGAAATAAGAAACATTTTGGGGAAGTAAGTTTTTGGCCAAGTTTAATGTCTACTTTTTCTTACAGTTTTCGGTTTATTTTCAAAATGTGTTAAATTCAGATTGACATTGAGTCGAAAATCCATCCTTGGCGTCTTTTTTCTTTTAAATTCCGGGTTATCCTCATTCTCTGTATTGGGAAATGGGAGGAAGCTAATTAATACCATTTACTAATTAATCATAAAGGAAAAACTTTTTAAGGAAACGCTACACCTTCTCATTTCCATCTAGGGCGGAAATAACATCTACACCTTAAGGGTGTATTGCATGCCCATGTCCCAAATAAATCAGTCTATTTGTTAATTATTCCTCAAATTTGCACATGGAAATCATGGGATAATATGATTTAACTAAAATTAGGTATCCTTTCAGCGGGCGAAGCTGCGGGTATATCTGCTAGTATATATTAATATGTCCACTCCCCTTTTTTTGTTGTTCTATATATATATTTTTTGTTGTATAGAAAAATTATACAAGAGACCAAAAGTTGCAAAATTTAATCCAATTAATGCTAATATTAAGATGTTGATACTCGAACTACTAATAACGGAGAAATTTTATCTTTCCTGCATAAAAACATGGTTCCTTAGAACATTCTGTCTGAAAATTGCATGTTTTTATTCGGAAAATTTAAAATTTCTTAATTATTAGTTATCCTACTGTTATAATCTTAATATCATCGTTAATTAGATTAAATGTCGCAACTTTTTTGTCTCCTGTATAATTTTTCAAAAATTTACGGTTTTTAAAATATTTAGCTTTGAAAACATGAAATAGTCGCCATTTTGAAATAGTAAAAAGTAGAAATGTTATACTTCTTACAAAAATAGTTCTTAATGGTGGTTATCCATATACCAAGTTTGATTTTTATATGTTAAGTGGTTCGTGAGATATGATTAAATATATAAAAATCATAAACAGACACACAGACGGAAAACGAAGCACTTTAGGACCTATGTTTAAATAAACGTTTTTGCTATATATTTTATATATATAAAAGAAGAGTTGTGTGTTGGTATATTTCGGGCTACAGCCAAAACTACATATCGTAGACACTTGATCTTGGTGTCAAATTAAAGCTTGGGAGCTCATGATGTGCACTATTGTAGTTTGGTTTTGATATCTTAAAGGGCGAACGCACAGGATCGTCCGAAAGAGACCCATGTCAAAGGTTTTGGAAGTTCTTTAAATAGTTGCTATGGTTACCATTAGAAACAGCTACTATTGATTACTATCAGAATGCAGAACTAAGTAACAACAAGAATTCGACAAAAAGAAAATGATCTCCCGGGCAAAGCCGGGGTTATCAGCTAGTAAATAATAAACAGACTAGTATCACTTCACACGATATAACTTGCATTTTGTTAGCAATGAAAGGATGGTTCCATATCTGATTGTTTTTTTTCTGTTTTTTTTCGTGTGCCTGGCTTTGAGGTCATGGTATTGTAAAAGATGGTACATTAATTACATTAATTACCTTAATTAATTAATACCTTAATTAATGGTACAAATTAAGGAAGGTAAAAAATGCATCTGATAAGAATCTCATGTTAGGCCCCTTTTATTTTTCTAGGGTTAAAATATTGTAATGTAGATGTTGACGCAGGTTTAACTTTAGACAAAGCTTTGCATGGAAATCACAGCGCCGAACAGAAACTAATTAGTTTTAAGGTGTTGGATCTACCCAAAAGCCGGACCGGTTTAACCTAAAACTGTGTAAAAGACCAGGCTATATACTGCATCAAGCCATTTTTAACTCACTGATTACTTGAGGTTTTACAACCCATAATTCAAAGTTAAAAGTTAACTTTCCTCAATCAAACGAATTATGATAGACATATTTAATCATCAGAAAAATTTTTACATTAGTTTAAGTATCTTTAATTATTAATTAAAATATTTTTAGCTGTAGAATATATTGGAATGAAACTCTTATCAGCTGAATATCTTACGGTCAATAATCCAAGATTACGTTCATCCAGTTTAAAGTATATTTTAGTTCCAAAGTATAAACTGCATGACATAAATATTTTCACTTACAAAATATAACTTACAAATAGAAATTAAACTGCTTTCTGACTTTAACCGTGCACATGTTAAAGCTAACATTAATATTAAATGTTAAATTTTACATCATTGTCTGTACATTCATTGTGTGGAAAAACTGTGGCAAACCATTACCGAATAAATAACAAAGTTAGTACTCTGATACAAGCGAAATTAAACTTATTCTTGGAATCATCCCTTAAGAAAGGGATTTTATTATTTTAAAGCATCGTGGAAGGAAAAAACAAAAACCGTATATTGAAACAAGGCATTCTTTTGCTGACTACATCATGAGAAATGCCTTAAGGAGAGGGACTTTTGACTTTATGGCTTGGTTAAGGTTACTTCATAAAAACTACTTTTAATGTGATAGTAATTAGTTACTTGTGTTACATTGAAATAAATACAAATGATGTATTATTTGTATGTATTTCAATCAATAACCAATCTCTTTATTTAAAAAAACTTTTATTTTATTTAGTAACGCAAAAACCACAAAGGGTTTGCCTGCTCTAAGTAAGAAAATCTATATATTATCACAACACGATTAACAATAATGAGTCTCAGTCTGACAGTTTTCATTGAGCTCTCTACTTAAAAAAACAGGCATATTGTTGTACACTACTTTACTATTCTATTATCCTAGAATAGAATTTATATTTAATGACAAAATTCATTCCAAAAATTAACAGGACAAGTTAACATGCATATAAACTTTGGATGTAATAAATAATGTAATAAATACAAAAATGACGATTTAACGAGTCAAGTAAATATGCATTAAACTTTGATGATACATTTATAAAATCTATCACACTGAAACAAAACAATAGAGCCATTAATATATCAGCCCTTCCAAATAGCTCTTTTATTTTTATCTTTAAAATCTTTAACATCAATAATACTAAACACAATACTTGGTATATTATTGTATATTTTTTTTGGTGACAAAACTTCCAGAGTTATGCTTCCAAATTTATGTATAAACCAAGAAACAGTATAGCAATCTCTTCTAACTTTATATGGGCGTTCATTAAATTTCGTTAGGGCATCATCAAAAACTATCAGTATTAATTAATAATTTATACTGATCGTATAATTTGATTTAATAGAGCTTGCTGTCAGGCAATGAACGTGTGAGTACAAATATATGTAAAGATGACAATTGTTTTACATTTAAAGGTACAATGAATTTCAGAGTTTGTTCTTGAGATTCTATTATTTTTTAATTCTATTGCCCTCTCTGTTCTTAACCCATATATTAAGTAAGTATTAAGTAAATAAAAACAATTAGGTTTAGCTATCCGTTATTCCATGGTTAGATGCCCATCGAGGATTTAGCCTATTCCACGTATGTCGAGAGTTGGCAGTGTTATCACGGAACTGGAAGCATATCAACCTTTTCTATCGTTTGAGAACTGATACTCAAGCGTTGAGGGTCACTTACAGCATTAAGAAACTACAATCTCTATGTAGTTCAATGTATATAGTAAAAATTGTTGATATCTCCTTCACCGTAACGTAAAAGGTCAGAATTAATTATAAAAATCGATTGTATCTAGGTACAGATATCTTCTAACCTTTTCCTTAATGGTTTTATGAAACAAAAATTAAGTCAAAGCAGTTTTATTTGGCTGCAACTCAGCCTAGACAACGAATCTATAAAAAAGTACAAATTACATTTTCAAACCATAGGCTAAATGTATAAGAAGAGGTAACCGTAGTCCCCAGGCCCCCATCAAATATACTACGGGAGGAGACGCCACGGTGGCGAACTATCATCTCCGATCGGCACTGGCGGCACCGCGGGCACCGGCGGCGTCGTTGCCTCAAGATAACGGCAGATTAATTTTGTTATGTATATTGAATGAGCTCTTGCATAACGAGGTCGTATAATCTCACTGTTTTTTTGCGGAATAAGAATACTTATCTTTTCACGGCATTGCACCGTGCACGAAAAAGTATTCGTTTGGTAGACGATCTCGCGGGAGTTGAATAATGCAGTCTTTTGGATAACTTTATTAACTGTAATATAGTAAAGTTATTTCGGATATCGTAGCAGAATCCACAGCGACCCCTCAGCGAATCCTCAGCGTCTTTTTTTGGCTGAGTTATTTGGCCGTGTAGGTACTTTTTCTCAGCTGGGTTTGACATAACAGTATCTCGCATACCCGATATTTCGTGGAACCACGACTTTGTGCTCAGAAGGGATTTTCCCTATTTTTTAATAACTTGCCGATCGCGCTCACGCTGCGACGCCTGACGACAACTCAGCTGCCATTACGGTTCTTCTGCTTTTGATTTTGATTTTTTTTTCATCATAACTTATTATTGAATTGTATACATTTTGTTAGAATAGTTCTCTTTTTAGCATTAGGAGCTAACAAGGCTTTAACAAGAGTTTTTTTACTGCAATTTTGACATTGTCGATGATATGTAATGTATTCGTACGACAAATAAAGATTTATTTATTTTACTTACTTAATTCTTCAAGCCTAACCTAACATAAAAAGTTGTAATAGCATTTCAATCAGCTGTTTACTTAGGTGCGTTTCTGATCAGAAGTACATAGTAAACAGTTAATTAGAATTAGAAGTGCAAGGTAAACTTACCGATCAGTTATTGGCAAAGAGTAACGTTCCAACTAAGAATATATGGCTCAGAAACGGACGTTTCTGTGTTGTGAGGTTAAATAAATATCGAGTTAAATACTTTAATCTCAAGATTTATTGACTGTCACTGATATTGAATTAGGTGATCGGGTTTATCGTTTATCTACAACGAAGCCAATCATGATAACGACAACAGATATTGCTAGCTTAGAAAGGGAATTCCGTTCACCAATCAGCAAACAGAATATTAGTTCCCTAAGCTGATTACAAGTTAACTCCTCGTTTGTGAAATGGTTACTGCGTCTAAGTTGTAAATCTGCAGATTGGATAGTGGAAGCATATCATCATCCCATCCTATACTTTGAATACTGAGAAGTCGTTGGTGGGTTTCTTAGAGCGTTAAGAAACTAAATCTCTGGTTATTGTTCGGAACCCAATAAGAAAACATGTGGAAATATACTGTATAGTAACATAAAATGCAGGTGACACCTAATCATAAAAATCAATTTTAACTAGCTACATACAATTACATCATTATTCTCATTCCATAAGGCTACTAGATCTTAAGAATCGGTTCAACGGTGATATTTATACAGGAAAAACAACATAACTAAGCTACCGTAAGAATTTTAAAAAAGTTATTTGAGAAATCTTAAACGGGGGAATTCATTAAGTTAATATTATAATCAAAAATAGTTCTTAAAATTAAACATACAATACAAAAACAACATAAACTAAAGGGTATACCTTGAACAATCTAAGTTGTACGCCATATTTAAAAATAGATTTCATGTTTTTTATTACCATAAATAAATAGGTGAAATCCTCCGATTAAATATTTTTCTAAATCTAATGGTTTCTGAAATGCCAATAGTGGCATATGGTTAAAATGATTAATCTTTATAGTACAACGAGAATAATAATGCGAATGATGGGAATCAATAAACGAGTATTGACACATATTATTAAAATTGAAATTACTAAAAATGTTTCTCTGCCAGTTATTAGGAATAGGCCTACATGGACAGGTGCCTGTACGTAGGCCTGAGTTGTAATCTGTATCATTCAATTGGCTCTGAATTGAAAGAAAGCTTTAGAGTGTCTTGCCGGAAGGGAAGGTTGTAGATAAAAAATTAGCAAAAGTAATTATTATATTGAAGTACAGTAGATGAAATATTTGTTTTGTGATATCGACGACATCATTTTATCTTGGTTCATAGTGTTATTTCAGTCTATATTCTGGCTTTTGTAGTCTATAGTTTTGTCGGTATTTTTAAGTGTATTTCAAATCATTGAAGTTTTGGAAATTTGCAGGCTAGTTGTGAGGCTAGCTAAAGCTAAAGTTTATATTGTTACCTTCCAATATTTATCTTGTGGGCCCGCATAAATTTCAAAAGAGGTCTCAGGTATATTTTCCTCCAAATACTGAGGGAGGAAATACTTCCTCCTACTAAATATTTTGGTCTTGCCAGTGATTCTTTCTGGCTTTCTGAGAAACCTTTCCTCAGCTCAACGTTTCTTTGCTACAACCAGCTGAATAGCCTTGAAGCGTTTCAGTTGAGCAATCTATCTAAAAAGCTTTGAATAAATGCATTGTAAATAAATCAAGTAACATTGAATGTCCGAATACGCTTACAAAATTATATTTAGTTCAAATTTAAACAGTTAATTAAGTTAATAAAATACAGCACACGTAGGCCTAACTTTTACTTGTTCTGCTTACTCTAAGAAATAAATGGAAAATAACATAACGACATGGAAAATTTTATGTTTAATTTTGACCCCTTCAAAATGTTCTGCCTGTCTCTGCCTTGCGTTTTCTAAAATAATTATTATTTGACTAAGGAATAAAATTTTACAAGCAATTGAATAATAATTCCAGTATCACTTCATGTAAAGATAAAAATAAAAATAAACATCTACAGTAAAAAAAGAAAATTTTATCTGGTGGATGTTTTTAGGAAGCGACCACTTTTCCAGTGGGCAGTGTAACGATTACATAACATGCATGCGAGCATGCATTCGAAATAAAAAAGAACATACATTTTCAGCTCCTAAATTATTGACATCTCTAGTGTTACAAATGGCCAATCTTAACTGGTGCAATTTAAATTATGAACGTGTTTTTATTTTATTCCTATCTTTAAAGCCCTCGAAGCACAATAGGCTGATGGAAGTCGGACGTCCTCATTGTGTAGCTCTCAGGACATCCGGGATCGCCCTTTTCACTCCGCCATCGCCACCTCAACATTCTTTTGTACAAACATTTTCTAACACCTTCAAAAATATTTCGACTCACATTTAAAAATTTTTACTTTATTACTCTTAGTATTTAAAATATTACATTTCTTAGTTGCCGTAGCTAGAAGGAAATACTGATATTTATAAACTATACCATCACAGGATAATAAATCAAAAACCTAAAAGTCTATCACGAATAATATTCAATTTCGAGACAGTTGTTTTGACTCCGAATTAAAATTATTCAAAGCCAAACAATGAATAACGAAAGCAGCTTAGAGATCTAAAATGTTTAGTGTTTTATTTTATTTTGTTGATTATTTGTGAAAGAATGCTATGATTTCTCTTAATTTTTTACAGTAAGAAAGCGTAGCCTAAATGACTGGTGAAAACTAGGCTTTTGGGTTTGTATTTTTGCTGCAAGACATACATCGTTTTATATTCATGTTGTCTATAGCTAATATTATTAAAAATCACGAAAAACAATTATTCACTTAGCTTCAAGTAAACTCATTTATTAGCAACAAAGTAAATTCACTCTGCCCTGGCAGCTGGATATTAAAAAGTCCGATTCTGCTCATGCGGTTTATTTATCATGATTATTGCAATCTATGAGTAAATCAGCTCACTCAAATATCAAGCTAAAATGAGGTTTTAAATATGATTATTACGACCTCAGACTTACAATCCCCTCACAAAACGATAATCTAAAAGAATTTCAAATATGAAGATCAGTCTCGTACAAATTAAGAATGTGTTTCCGAGTTGTTGAGGGTCATATTGTGAAAACTAATAACTAAAATTTCTAAAAATTTTAAGGAAATAAAACACGTTCATTTAGGCTAAGTAGAAAAATAAATATACGATATAGAAATATAAATGTACTATGTAGAATATTTTTGATTGAAAAATGAGACTGAAATTTATAGCATTTTAATATTTTATAGGCCATTTAAACCTTATCAAGTTTTTGTTGTATACTATCTTGTGAGTCAAACTCTTTGTGCGAAAGGCAATGAGGAAGATATTGTACAAAACGTAAATGTTTTCCTCTTTCTGTATTTTCCTTGGATCGAGTATTTTCCAGCTCACATCGAGTACTCCCGCTCCCAGCTGGAATGGCGTGATGGCGACATGAACAGGTTAGAATATATGAAACGGAGACCCGCGTTCGGACTCCGCAATTAATTTTATAATACATTTTCGTAAATGGTGGTGTTTGATCTAAATTATTTCATCATCTGTAAGTATGACTGATTTTAAAAACTTCTTGAACCCTCGTTAAAAACTAGTTTCATTCATGTGTTCAATGCTCCCAAAATATACGTATAATAAGTTATTAGCCTGAACACATACAAGCAACAAACATTTTTATCAAACACTTAACTGCAATTATTACTAGGACTCGCATTTTACACTGTACAGAATGCAGTAGATTACCTCTTAATAATATGAAAAAGGGGTAAAAGTAAGTGGATTCTTCGCAACAAAGACCTCAACAAATGAGGGATTTATGCAAATGTCAACAGGGTGAGTTTTAATTGCCCCCCCCCTTACTTTTTTTACATTTCTCAAAATAACTATCCCAGACCCCGCCCAAACGTTATTGGGTAGTAAGTACCTCGTTTTGAGGGGGTACTCATTTTCGGCCGCCATCTTGGATCCGCCATATTGGATCAAAAATATTTTTGTCAAATGTAAAAGTGGTATTGTGACCCATCATTTCAAGCTAGATTTTTTCACTGATTACAATGCCGCAATCCGTTTTTTTAATATCTTGATTCGTTCTCAAGATATGAGTAGTTTTAATTTATTTATTTTCAACCAATTTTAACATTACAAATTGATAATACACCCGTTGCAGCAGACCTGCATACTAAGCGAATTTCAAGTGCAAAAGAACATAATTCAATCCAACATAGCGAAATTTGTCATGTTATGTAATCTCCATAAGAATAACATGGGGGATGAGTATGCAGGTTAGCTGCAACAGGTATGTTAAAACTGGTTGGTTTTAATTCATTATTTAGTAGATCTTGACTAGAAGAAGCCATGTACCAAGTTTTATCAAGAAATGTTAAAAAATAAGGAAGATATAGAATTTTTTAATTTCCCATAAGGATAACATGGGGAATGATTATGCAGGTTTGCTGCCTCAAAAATGGAAATTTCGGGGGTTTTAGACTAAAATACATTAGATCTCATCTAGATGAAGCCACAAACCAAGTTTTATTAAGATATGTTGAGAAATAAGCGAGATATAGAATTTTACTTATTCCTCATAAGGTTAACATTGGGACAACGTACTGTGTTTACCACTTTCAATATCTCGGTAACCAATGGAGATAGAGCAATGATTCAAGATACTAAATTGTTTGTTTTTTTGAGCTAAATTCAATGGTGCCAACAAAAATTTGATTAATTTTATTTTTCTATGTAAAAAACTCAAAAAACCCATTTTTGAGGGGGTTTATCCCCCTTTACCCCCCCTTCCGATGGTCCGATCGGGCTGGTTCACGAACTCGTCCAATCGATTACCACTTTACATCTCTGTACCAAATTTCATTAAGATCGGACCATATTTACGGCCGCTATCGTGCTTACAGACACACATATATATATAGATAGATAGATAGATAGATAGATATATAAAAATTCGAACGAATGGTGTTTTTTGCTTCTGGTGGCCCCAAAACGAAAAGTTATCATGGTCTCGGGCTTAGGTCTTACCATGAGACCTACGGTAATAGCTTCTTCCCTATAGGGGAAATTCGCTAAAACAGGCCCATAACCACAAAATAATGCTAGATAGTGACGAATAACTACCACCAGTCATTATTGAGCGATTTACACTTAACTTTCACCAATGTAATTTTTTTGGCCGCCATCTTGGATCCGCCATTTTGAAATAAGGTAGGTTATTTTAATATGAAATTGGTGTTGTGACCCATCATTTTAAACTAGTTTTTTCGCCGAATTCTATGCCGCAACCCATTTTTAAATTTCGTGTTTAGTTTTCAAGATATTGACAGATTTCTAATAAAAATCTCAAAAAATGTTTTCAAAAAATAAATTTTATAGCTAAAAACGGGTTGCGGCATTGAATTCGGTGCAAAAAACTATTTTGAAATGATGGGTCACAACACCAACTTCATATTTGAATTAACTTACCTCATTTCAAAATGGCGTATCCAAGATGGCGGCCAAAAAATTTACATTGGTGAAGGTTAAGTGTAAATCACTCAACAATGACTGATGGTGGTTATTCGTCACTATCTAGCATTGTTTTGTGGTTATAGGCCTATTTTATCAATGTGTATTAAAAAACGGATTGCGGCATTGTAATCAGTGAAAAAATCTAGCTTGAAATGATGGGTCACAATACCACTTTTACATTTGAAAAAATATTTTGGATCCAATATGGCGGATCCAAGATGGCGGCCGAATATGAGTACCCCCTCAAAACGAGGTACTTACTACCCAATAATGTTTGGGTAGGGTCTGGGATGGTTATTTTTACACTGAGAAAAATTTAGTCCTGAAATACGTGGAAAATACACGTAAATAAGGGTGTGCGGGTTACCCACTGCAATCTGGACCCGGCTCAATGCTCCGGCAGTGAGGCCGCCACACGGAAAATCAGGACTTAGTTTGTCTACATATTTATGACGTCACTGGCTATGACGTCATTACTGTCGGTTGTAAGTCCTGCCGATCAGAGTTGGCTCTCATAATTGCAGAGACTTTTCTCAGAATATCCTGCGATTCATTTTGCCTTCACCACAGTTTATCACAGAATATACATTCCTATTCTCGTAAAATACAACCGATTTCTACGCACTGACTTGCCTAGTCTCTGCATTTACTGGTATTTTTGACTTAAAATCAGTAAAAAATGTCTGGGTCCTTCTAGCGGTCACCCATCCAAGTTCTAACCACGCCCGATGTTTCTTGACTTGTATGTTCAGGTGAAGACTGCTATATCCATTGCGTTACGGCTGCCTGTTGATGAATGTAGTTGTTGAATAGTATATGAAGAAATGATAAGTGCAGTTTTACGCCTAATGGTACTTCTCTACAATGGCAATTTGTTGCGTAATTGAGTCTAGACTAGCTCTCTGTACGTTTCGTTCGTGTTTCCCGGTACCGGAATTTTTATAAAAAGTAATGTTTGTTCGTTGTGTGCGTCTATCCGTTTGTGTTACGTGGGTATGTGATGTGTCATGATTAATGCTTCTTGACGACTTCCACTGGAATGAAATTTGATTTCCATCGCCTGAGGAAGATCTCTCTGAGATTGTAACTGTCGTAGCCCATAATATGAGACTACAAAGGATCACTTTGACAGTACAAGGTATTTACACCATTAATAGTTACAATTATTGCCCTCAAATATTTATTTGATACATTTAAAAGTGGCAGCAAATCAATGCAAGGTTATACTCGACCTGCATTCTATTTCTTACTATTCATCTTGTTTAAGACTTTGCTCAAAATCCCTGAGTTATTAAAATCGAAGCAGGATTTAAACAGTGTAATTACTCTTTTTGGTAATTTGTTCGTGTAAACTTTGGGCACATAACATTAATCTTAGGTCTAAAACTGATCGATGCGTCCTAGCAACTATTTAAAAATAAAACAATATTTAACATAAGTATCTGCTGACAAATAAAACGATTTTATTTTCTTTAAAAATCTAAGCTTTTTCTCTGAAAAATTGGAAATTTGATATTCTTTTAGACGTTTCACTACCATTTACTTTATATGTATTTTACTATCAATGGCACTACAGTAAGTAAATTTGTAAAAAACATTAATAAAATCTGTATTATAGAAACCAAAAGTTATTATTTGAACTTAAAAAAAAATTTTTTTTAATTAAAAATTTTTTTTAATTTTTTAATTTTCAATCCCAAATATAAAACCAACACAACGGACTTAAAATCAATCCAGATTTGGTTACAAAATATTTATTCGATTGAAATAAAATATTTGATGATAGTGCGAACTAAAACAAGGTAAAGACTAACTGCTTTTACCAAATCACTTGGAAATAATTTGAAGTTCTCATCCATACACCTATCGTAAATTCAGTGGGCTGCAGGCAGAAAGTAATCATGGATAAACTTATGACGTGTTTTTTGACGTATACAAACCATTCATGACGTCACTGTAATGTTTTTTCCTTAAAATCACGGTAAATTCCCTGATTATTTGCAAATACGGCAGTTCGAGCGTAATTGCAGAGAAAAAGTTCTTAAAGAAGGACTGCGAGTCCTGCGTCTGTACTAATGCCCAAAATTCTGCCGAGTCATTGAGCTGGGTCCAGACACAACACTTCTGTACGTGAGCCAAGTCCTTATTTACGTATTGCGAGTACAGATTCTAGACTTGGGGCAAAAACTCTGCTTTTCCGCTAAGATATTTTTCTCAGTGTAGAAATGTAAAAAAAATTAAGGGGGGGACAATTAAAACTCACCCTGTATAAACTACAGACAGATAAAGTTAAGTGAGATAAAGGTAATTGTATTATAAAGAGAATAATCGTCCTGGCTGTTTATTTATTTTAAAAATTTATTTATTCTAAAAACTAAACTATTTAGGCTCTAGAGTTTTCGGTATTAGTTCTTTAATCTGAAAAAGGGCCCATCTTAAGGGAGCAGACAATGATGGATAATGGATAAAGGGAGCGATATACTAGATGGAAATATAAATTTGGGAGAATATATAAAATGTTTTGAATTAAAATTTGCTATTTTTTTAGTTAGAAAACTAAACAAAATAAACAACATCCCACCCCTCAGGAAAGTCTAATTTAGTCTCATTGAATCTCACATTGTCATATCAAATTGCAACCACCATTGAGCTACAGCAAAATAAAATTGTTTGGTTATAAATCGATTACCATGTAATTTTGTTCTACATATTAGTTTCCCTCTACGTGCACTGTTACTACTAACGCATTATTGTTGCACTGATTGGTAGCAGTATCACTCTTACATGAGTTTCCCATTAATTTGTACTTGACCACTGGAGCACTAATGGCTTTCAAGTGAGTTAGTTAATCTAGGACATGATGAACTAAGTTATTTCTGGCTTGCTCACTTATTACATCATCCTAATTAAACTATGGTGTCATAATAAACCTCTGTTAGACTGGACATCGGAAACAAAAATGGCACATATCTACACCACTATCCTGATCTATATCACGAGTACAAAATTTGTATTGTGTCAGGAAGGACGGGGCAATAAATTATTGCATGGTGTTGAATATTAAAACAATTGTTTTCGATAGCAAAAATACACTCCTTGTAATTTAGTGGCTTAGGATGAGATAAATTTCCTTTATGAAAAACACAATTTCTGAAAATAACTATCATTGTTTAAGTAACAAAACTTGCTTCAAAACTTACCCTCAACCGATTTGAACATCATCTGGTAAAATGAAAGACGGTGAACTGTTAGGTGATTTAACATGAGGTAAACGACTTCATGGCTTTTATGGAAACTGGGAAATAAGAGAAATCAACATTTCGAAAACTGTTCTCCTCTGAAATTACATGAAAATCTGTGTGGTCTCCTGTGTGGGCCATAAATTTCACCTAAAAATTGAAGATAAGTCAAAAAGCTAATTTCTGAATAATCAATGAGATGTAAGTTTTAATTATAATATTAAGAATGTATCTAAATATTAAGGCCAAAAATTTAAAAAAATCTTTAGACAGTTAGTTCGTCTGAGACTTCTACTGGGCAGATTTTCATTTGCGTTGTACCAAAAAAAGATTTCCGGTCATACATTATTATATATTTCATACAGACAGATCATATTTGCACTAACTGAAAGAAGGATTTATTTGATGGAAAGGCAATGAAATTTTCTCTTTGTTTTTATTTTTGATTAAATAAAAAAAATACTTAAAATAAAAAATACTTTATTTGATGTATTTGTTGAAGACATGTAGGTTTATAATATTTGTTGTTTAAGTGCTTTATATGTTTAAAAAATTAAAAATATAATTTTAAAACATACTAATTATGTTACATCACTTTTAACTATATGTATGAAACTGCACTCTACAGTTAACCTATCAGGAAAATTTTAGAGTTTAACCAGCCTCATATTAAGTATAGCTAGGCTTACGGGTTTACTCTTAAAGATGCACTGTCCACTGAATTAATAATTTATTTAATAGTTTTGGCAAAGTTGTAGAGTTCAGTTTATGGAAGCGATATTAAACTGCCCAAAGAGAAGAATAATAGTTAATGATAGTTCAATAATAGCCTTGGTCTGTAAATTACGCGAAGCAGCAGTATTAATTTTAAGAATTTTTGTTGAAAATGTAAAAACAAAATTAAATCCCATGCTTTTTGAAAATAATAATGTTATATTTACACTGGTGTTTCCCTTTTGAAACAATTGTCATTGGCCAGATAAAAATGGCATAGTCCTTTTTGAAGCGGAAGCAACTCTTATGACCCAACTCTTATAATATTTTACGATATTTATTTACCCTCAAAAGCTAAATTAAAAATCAAGCAGACTGTTAAATATTTATAATTTTTGTGACAATACCTATGCTAGAAGGTATTATTCGCTAAACTCGAAAGGGAAGGTATGGGGGAAAAACATAGACCCTAAGTAGACATAGTATTTGGGTATGTAATAATGCAAGTATTAATATTATCAAGATAAGTTCCATTAGGTGTAAAAGCCCTTGGCCCTCAGATAATTAAGGGGTTTGAAATTAACACTATCAGCAAAATATATTTCTATGTTAAATGACCAATATATATGATATAAACATAAAAACGATTTAAACATATTGACTCCCCAAATTCCCGTCAAACGCCTGTGCATAAGTACCGGAGTGCGTATTCATCCCCCGGAGAAAGTATTACCCTAATGATCTATAAGAGAGGAAAAGATAAATGGTCTGTTAACCTGGTATTTTGTGTTTTCATTGTAATGGACAATAGAATCAATTGCAACAATAAAAGCAATCATCAGACACAAAAAGGAAAAGAAAAAAGGGGGCCAATAAAGGATTATTGAAATTATTGCACCCAGATTGAAAGTAAGCCTACACAAAAAGTGGGAAACTTTCTGATTTGAACGTATATGATTATCCCTACGTAACTTTTTTATCCGTTTACTTGAAACGGGCCGTTTTCAATGTAAAATATGCTGAGTAACCACCTCCAATATCTCATAATCGAAACCGGTATCGATGTTTTACTAAAAACTACAACTGATATTGGCTACATGCTGTCTATACAGTATACTACTTTGTATGCCTATATTTGAAAAAAGTAATAAAACTAAAAGCTAGGACCACGTCATTTTTCGTTGAATTTGCAACGTCGATGAAACACTCGAATTTATTTGAGTGAATATGAATGTGAATACTAGCACTATTTTGTTCACCAGTTTAATTGATTTGTTCCAATGTTTCAGTAATATTTCAGTGCTTACTTAGAATATTATATTTGTAGTTAAATTGGACAGTTTTAATAAAAATAAAATAAAATAATTAAAAAATATATTTTATGAAATCCAAAAAAACATTTATGTAAAGCCATTTTTAATAATTTAACTAGTACCTCAAAAATCTGGTAAAAAATTAATAAAATACTGCTGAAAGCAGATTTCCATGGATGAAACTAGGATTATCTGATAGTTTCTAACAAAATTGTTTGTAAATTCTAATTTCTAGAATATTTTCTGTGGTTACTTGTACAACATACAGTTCAATCTATTAGTAAAATAACAGCCTACTGTTTTTCATTAATTTATTTTCTTGTTTGGCACAAGGTTTGGAAACCCTAAATAAATATTACCTAAAGTTTTGGCCTATTTCAAGCTTTAAAATACTCTGATCAGGTGACAAAATTTAAAATATTCATCAAGGTATAATTATTACCTTGATCAATGGGACTTAACGAAAACATTTTCAGGACAGAAGACTTAGTACACTGTGCAAATTTACCTGAATGAGGCAGCAATAATGTACAGTATCAACTAAATGAAACTACATATTAAACAATTCCTGCTATTCAATTGATTTAAATTCATTCAAATGTGATATCAAATTAAATGAACTCAGTTAAACTTTGCCGTCTTAGATTATTAAATGTAGTAAGGATGGATTACTTAGGCGATAAAACTAACTTCAATTTTGTTGTGGTAAAATTTGGCTATCTTTATATTCAATACTAATCAAAGATATAGCAGGAATAAATAGTTATCTTAAGACTTACGGTAGATCTTGGACTAAGATGACTTGTTTTATGTGGAATCGGCGTAAAATGAAAATTCTTTCCTATTAGAAAAACTGTAAGAACGTTTCCTAAATAATTTATAAAAATAAGCATTAGACTTTTCTTACTTTATTGCAGGTTTAAATACTACACTTATCCATTCAATAGGAGGTTGAATAGTTCCATGTTCCCGCTATACGGCCAATAGAGAAAGTTGAACGATAGTTTGCTTATCCTGTTATCTGTTCTGAGCGCTGTGTAATAGCAATGTAGCCTCTAATTAATTATCTATTGATCAATCGCCTGATGAGCAAACTGAGATATAATTAAACCAAAAACATTAACCATAAAAAATTATGATAACTTATCCATGCAATACTAATAAATATAACACCTTTTTACTTTGCCATAATTGAAATCCTGCTTTACGATCTAATATATAAGCCAATAGATTTTGTGAAGAAAATGTTAAGGTGATTGTTTCAACTAACCATTATCTTCCATTGCTCATGTTACAACATTTCTAACATTACCGGTTCTAGGTACGATGTTTGCTTCCTGGAACATAATAAAGTTTCCTATTTGAAATTATATTCAAACAGTCGTTATGACTACAATTTTTGTAAGTCATATATGTACTTACTCATATTCAATGAGAGTAAGTTTTTTTCACATTGCATCTATTCCCAAACCGTGATCTGCTTTCGATTGGTTAAATTAATTAAGAATTTTTCATATGGAAACACCAAAGAGTTTTTAATTCAAATAAAAATGTTCTTCAATTTGTATAAAATTAGGTCAAGTTTCTATTCATGTATATAGATGACGAAATCCTTTATTGACTAAATGCCTGATTCAACTAAAACTCTTCAACTACATCGGGAATTGATTAAACTTTAACATCGCTATCTTATAGAATTCTGCCCTGCCCATTAGGGTGATTGGTGTTTAACATTGTTTGAATAGGGTTGTCAACAACTACCTACTGTCATAGACAATTACTGTACTGAGTGATCACATACTTTATTCTAAATAAAAATACAGTTTAATAATTATTAGAGCTTCATTTTTACATTCATTGAGTGAAATCAAAAATCAATGCGGAATCCTGTTATAATTATGTTTTATTATATTTTCGTATAATTAATAAACCACATTCAATAACATAACTAATATAGATTTGTAATGGACTGTGAGTTCAATTGTTTGACCAATTATGGCTCAATGGGGGAGGATCAAACGAGGCTGTAATTACAGCAATTATCATTGGCGCTGGCACAGCTAGCTGGCTCGATTGCCATCTGCATATTCCATTACAACTACCAGGTTATTATTACTAATTATCTTACCAATTTAATAATGCTTGGCCATTACAACACCATATTTTTATTAATAATTTATGTAGGTCTAAGTAAAAATATCATATTATTTTATAGAAATAATCCATTTTATATTCATATTAATTTATTTACCATACTAGAAAGTGTAACGCCCTTTGAGACCTATCTAGCCTAAATGAAAATAAAATAAAATAATGTCTGTAAATATACCTTATTGACTATGTCTAAGTTGATAAATCATCTTCTTTGATAAAAATAACAACCTTAACGTTCATAACATCAGAACGTGTTAATAATCTTAAATATTTCAGGAAATGTAATGTCGTTCACCTACCGCAGAGGTTAGGTTATCCACAATTGTAATCATAAATGACAACACAGTTTGTATTTTCATAATTTAATTGTCAATACGGTACTTTGTTCTTGTCACAAAATAATTAGTTCATTTTAGTTAGGTATAATAGTTTCTATTGGTCATAGTCATCGATGTAAATAAATACGTGTAGTGACTTCCGAGCCAACACAGCTGTGCGTTGGGGTTGCAGCCAGGCCGAATTGAAGGGGCGTTGGGGGAAAAGCGCAAAACTGTACTGTTAACCGTATAGAAACCGCACGTATTTGGGAGCAGTTTTAAGGGTAAAGCTTTCTATAATAGATGTATTGCTATAATTGTTAGGTAATTACAATTAATACTTAACTAGACGGTCAGTACAAGTTGACCGGCAAAAGATCCGTTCCCCCATCACCCCTGCAAAATCTTAAACGCAACAACTGCCGGCGGCTCGCGTCGCGGGGCCTAAGTTACCAATCCAGTGTACTTATTTAAATCGATGGTCATAGTTCTTTATTTTAGTCATCATACAATAATAAGGCATGATTAACAGTTTATTAAAAAAATGACATTAGGAAGCAAGAGGTTAATAAAATAATGTAAAGATTGTGAGGTATGGTAAGCCTGTCAACGGGCGACGCTACCAGGAGGTCACATTATCATCCCCAGCTGATCGGTGCAATAAAAAGGTGAGCGCCGGCCGCCTCAGATTTTAGATTTGATTCTCATTTCCTAGCCGATGGTTGATGCTGGGGTCTTTCCCGCTGTTGTATCTCCATCGTTTTCAACCCCAGTAGGAACGGTGTAGGAAGAGTCCCCCACACCATTATATCCCATTTCTTCTCTTTTGATATTTTAGAGTTTCGAGGTTAGGGCGAGTTGGTGAGTATAGGCATATCGTCACTACACCTACATAAGAAAATTGTTTAGCCCCGACTGTTGGCGCGGCGATCTTAACATTACACTTCGACATCGCTGATGAATCTTAATTGATGCTGCGACAAAAAAAACAATTAATGTCACTTACATTTTACTCCAACAAATTTAATAAGAGCTTACACTGTTGCATCTTATGCTGCGTCCTTTTTTAACACTAAGCGTTCGGATCGCTGTTGCATCTGAATTTGCTGTGATCGAATTAAACTCACAGTTACATTTACAATTAAAGGCTTACGTTTTTGCATATTAACTGATGTGTCGACCTTTATACACATATCGCTTACAAATTAAGGCTTACGTTGTTTTAAACACTACACTTTCGAATTGGTTTTTCATCTTAAATGATGAACAGCAATAAACACACAACTACACACTAAAATTTTAAACTCACAAGTTATGGCATCATCAAATAGTCTATAAGCGGATTGGGCTATGGCAAAGGTGCGGCCCCAGATGACCGAATTACATATGACCGAATCCTTCAAATATTAAATTTGACCGAAAAGCAATTTTTGAATTCGGTCAAATGTAATAAACTAAAATTCTGACAAATGTAACATAATAGAAAAGATTTCAGTCTAAGGAAATAAATTACTGATTTGGTCAAATGTAATAAACGGGATTTTCGGTCAAATGTAATATATACTAAATTCGGCCAAATGTAATAATTCACATTTCGGTTGAATGTAATAAACTATAGAAGTTTTCGGTCAAATGAAACAAATCACATATTCGGTCATATGTAACAAACGGCGTTTTCGGTCAAATGTAATAAATCCCATTTCGTTCAAATGTAATATTTTACAAATTCTCTCATAAGTAGAATATTTTTAAATATTTAGTTTTTAGGTCAGCTCTTCTATAATGTTATTTAACACAGTAATTCGGTCAAATGTAATAAATCCAAATTCGGTCATATGTAACAAGTTACAGATTCGGTTAAATGTAATAAATCCAAATTCGTTCAAGTGTAATAAACTCATTTTCGGTTGAATGTAATAAATAAGAAAATATTTCGGTCAAGTGAAACAAAGTACTGATTCGGAAGAATGTAATAAACCGTATTTTCTGTCAAATGTAACATCACAGATTCGATCAAGTGTAATAGTTCATATATTCGGTCGAATGTAATAAACTATAGAAGTTTTCGGTCAAATGAAACAAATCATCTTTTCGGTCCTTTAAAAGTCTGGCTAAAGAAATTACAGTTATTTATTTTTAATAAAGCACATGTTTTATGTTTACCTTTTTATTGTAATGTTTCCTTTCTTCACCAATGTTGTACTCGAATAAAATAATCATTCTAAAAGGTTCTTTCTCATCACTTATTTGAAGATTTGGTCCTTTTACACCGGGAACATCGCTCTTCTCAACCTCAGGTGACCTCTTCTCGATATCACATCTCAGTCTTCAATCTTCAGGTCTCCTCATTTATTCTGTTTGTTCTTGATTTATTCTACATTTTCATCATGACGTTAGAATCGAAACTAAACTTACAAAAAACCAGATTGCTATCTATTACAACCTCTGTGGACTTTTTTAAATCTAGAGACATAAATTATATTACTAAGAATCAAATTCAGACACGTATTGAAATTCTGGAATCAAATTGGGCAAAGTTCTGCAATGACCATGAACGTATTTGTGAATCAAAACCCGAGGTTTTACAAACTCTTCCTTACATCCTAGAAGACCATTTTAGCAAAGCACAAGAAGCGTACATGGTCAATAAAGCTGAAATGCTGGACCTCCTTGAATCTGTTTGTAGTGTGCACAGTGAAGGCGCACGGGGGAACAATGACTTGCAATACTTGCAATCAGTGGCAAGACCTATTTTGCCAAAAATATCCCTACCCTCTTTTTCGGGGGATTATCAATCTTGGAAACCTTTTAGTGATTTATTCTCATCCTTGGTAAAATCTAACCCCGAACTATCAAACGTAGCGAAGTTACCCTATTTAAAAAACAGTCTTGTAGGAGAAGCAGCACAATTGGTATCTAATTTCCAGGTTACTGGGGATAATTTCATTCCTGTTTGGAATAAACTCGTTTCGAGATATGAGAACAAGCGGGTACTTATCAATAAACGTCTTGATGACATTTTCAGCATTCAGTCACTGAGACAAAAGTATGCGAAAGGTCTCAATCGTCTTATATCCACTATTAACGAGTGAGGTGCTTTCTCGGCTCTCGGCTCCCCAACGCATCATTGGGATTACCTCATCGTGTACCTCATAGTCCACCGGCTCGACCCAGAAACCCATGAAGCTTGGGGACTCAATCAAGGATGTTTAACGGAGCCCTCAACCCTAGCCTAGCCCTTAACCTTCATCGAAGGGCGAGTCCGTGCCCTGGAGAACGTGGAATCACGCGAGGCTTCCAACTCATGTACGGTAATAAAGAGGCTCCAACTCACCCGCAAACAGGTAATCTAATTAAACCTAAATCAAAAACCACTCTTGTAACTGAAACACAGTTAAAGAATAAAAGCTTTTGCCAACTGTGTAAAAAGGATCATTATTTATCATCTTGTAAAGAGTACACTGGTATGGTTCCCATTCAACGGAAGGAGTTTTTGGTTAGTAAAAGACTATGTTTCAATTGCCTTGAAACCCCCTGAACTCTCACCCCCTGAAAGAGTGCCGGTCTAAAAAGTCATGTTTAAAATGTCACAATCGGCACCACACCTCAATCCATGATGTAAATAATTTCTCAAATGCCTCTAATCTTTGCACACCTTCGCAATCTTCCTCATCTAGCGACTCATCAAAGGAAGGTATCTCATCTCCCACACAAGTTTCTTCAAATCACTCCCATCCTATAGTTGGAAATACACGTCAAGTAATCCTGCCGGCAACTGCTCGGGTAAAGGTAACAGCTCCTAATGGGAATAGTATTGTTACCAGAGCCTTAATAGATCAAGGTTCTGAAATATCATTTATCAGTGAGAAGCTAGTTCAAACCCTTCGCGTCAAACGTACATCATCCTCCATTTCTCTAACTGATATAGGTGGGAACCGCACATCAACTACTCGCGGAGTAGCAAACGTGAATCTGGGTTGTACTTTCAATGACGAAGTTAGCTGCCATATAGCTGTTCATATTCTTCCGAAACGCACTTCAAACTTGCCCTCTATGACACCTTCTCAATCAACGTGGCCGCATATTCATGGGCTTACACTTGCTGATCCAGAATTTATGACCCCTGGAACTATAAATCTAGTTATAGGTGCTGACATCTATGGTGCAATCATTCTCCCTGGTCTCATTAAAGGTCCACCCTCAACTCCAATAGCTCAATCAACAGTATTTGGTTGGGTGTTATCAGGTGCAACTGGGGTTAAAAATAGTGCTCCAGGTTCATCAATGTATCATTGCCTTGCTGAAAACAAAGTTGATGAGATAATGCAAAGGTTTTGGGAACAGGAAGATATCGTTAAAGATGATGATCAAAAGTTATCATTAGCAGATCAGCAGTGTGAGGAATACTATGCCTCAACTGTCGCTAGGAAACCTCCTGGTCGGTATGAAGTGAGGCTTCCGTTCAAAGAATCCACTGATCGATTAGGAGATTCGAAATCATCAGCCTTCCAACAACTTAAGAAACTAAATCATTGTCTTTCATCTGACCCAGAATATAGGTCCTTGTATTCAAATTCTATCAACAAATACAAAGCCCTTCAGCATATGAGTGAAGTTATTCATGATGAAGATTCAACTATTCCTGTGTATTATCTTCCTCATCACGGTGTTTTACGACCGTCCAGCACAACTACCAAATTGAGAGTTGTATTCAATGCGTCGTTTCCTGCTAGTTCAGGAAAATCTCTAAATGACATTCTTCATAGTGAACCCAAGCTTCAAACTGAACTTCCAGATGTTATTACTTGGTTCAGGCGTTTTAAGTTTGTGTTTTCTGCCGACATCGAGAAAATGTATCGTCAGATACTGATACATCCTGACGATCAACTTATTCAACGAATACTTTGGTTTGAGAATGGCAATCTATGTAAATATCAATTACAAACTGTCACATATGGTTTGTCATGCACTCCCTACTTAGCTTTAAGAACTATGAATCAATTGGTAATTGATCATGGTCAATCATACCCAGATGCTAGTAAAACGATGACCAAGGGTAGGTATGTTGATGACATATTTGGTGGCGCAGACACAACACACGAATGTCAAAAGCTTGCCAAGGAGATAGATGAACTATGTAGTCTTGGCTGCTTCCCTCTTCAAAAGTGGATTATCAATGAGCCATCAGTTCTCTCATCCATATCTTCCACTCATTGCGATCAAGTTAACTCTCTATTGATAAATGAAGCTTCTGGCATGCGAACTCTGGGTCTTTCATGGAACCGGGTAAATGATAATTTTACGTTTTTTCCATCTCGAGAAAAAATTGACAAGCACACGAAGAGAAATGTTCTATCTAAGATAGCACAACTATTTGATCCTCTTGGCTTTCTTGCACCTGTTGTTGTGAGATATAAGGCATTCATGCAACAGTTATGGCTTGTCAAGCTTGGTTGGGACGATCTACTTCCCCCTCACCTACAAACTCAATGGAATCAGCTAGAGTCAGATTTTCAAGATGTATCGCTTATAACAATTCCAAGATATCTTGGACTCCTCAAGTCCTCTTGCATTGAAATCCATGGGTTTTGTGACGCCTCTAAACTTGCGATTAGTGCTGTAGTCTATATAAGAGTAACGAACTCTGACTCAATTAATATTAGTTTTGAGATATCAAAAACAAAAGTAGCACCCCTCAAAACTGTCCCTATTCCTAGACTGGAACTGATGGCAGCAGTACTCCTTGTCAAGGTGGTAAAGCAAACCAGAAAAATCTTAGATTTAAAATCAGCCACTGCATGGTTGTGGACTGATTCCATGATATCTCTAACCTGGATAACTAATCACCCATAAAAATGGAAAGACCGTTCAAAATCGTGTTAGTTCAATCCAAGAAATTGAGCCCTTTGCTCGTTGGAGGCACATCGATGGATGTGAAAACCCTGCTGACTGTGCATCACGGGGTGTTAGCCCCAAAAATCTGAGTAATCATAACTTATGGTGGGTAGGTCCAGAATGGTTACAAAAAAATATTGATGACTGGCCAACTAAAATGTTTAAGCCATCTGGCGTGGAAGCATCATCTGAACTTCGACGTAGCAAAACATGCCATGTTGTAAGCTTGGAACAAGAATCTTGATTTATAAAACGCTTTTCAAACTTATCTAAATTGGTCCGAGTGACAGCTTGGTGCATGCGATTCATCTCGAACACAAGAAAGACTACTCCAACTTGTACTAACCATTTCTTAAATCCAAACGAAATACATTCCGCTCACCTCCGTTTAGTCGGTATTGTTCAAAAACAATCATTTCAAAAGGAAATTAATAAATTGAACAGAAAAGAATCATTGGAAAAATTTAGCCCTCTCATAAACTTAAATCCATTTATCGACCAAGGTGGTTTGTTAAGAGTTGGAGGCAGGCTTAACCAATCTGATTTAGATTATGACTCCAAACATCCCTTCATTCTTCCAAAACATCCTACTTCTCACAGTTGGTGATAAATTACGCCCACTTAAGATCTCTCCACAGTGGAACGCTACAGTTCGACAACGACACTGGATTATCGGTGGAAGACCAATTATCAAAAGAGAGTTGCTGAAATGTGTAATCTGTGCTCGCTATCGCTCCGAGAGAGCTCAACAGCTCATGGGACAGCTTCCGCCCTCACGATCGACTCCATCTCGTCCTTTTCTTCACTCTGGAGGAGATACTCGGGATCGTTCTTACTCAAACCTCGGCGTGGAAGCAAAGCTAAACTCTACAAAGGAGATGTACCAGTGTTTGTTTGTGCATCTACATCTGCTATTCATCTAGAACTCTATTCCTCATTGCTCCTTCATCGCAATGGTGGGGGAGAATGTTAAAAGTCTGGCTAAAGAAATTACAGTTAATTATTTTTAATAAAACACATGTTTTATGTTTACCTTTTTATTGTAATGTTTTCTTTTTTCATCAATGTTGTACTCGAATAAAATAATCATTCTAAAAGGTTCTTTCTCATCACTTATTTGAAGACGGTCATATATAATAAACCAAAAATTCGGTCATAAGGTAATTCGGTCACTTCTACTTTCGGTCAAATGTAATATTTAGTGGATTTGGTCATATGAAGTTCGGTCATATGTCATTCCTGATGCCTCTGTGTGTCCCGAATCCTTAAAATATTGCATTTGACCGAAAAGGTATCATTAATTTCGGTCAAATGTAATAAACTAATATTCGGTCAAATGTAATAAAGTAGTAAATATTTCAGTCAAATGAAATAAAGTACTAATTCGGTCAAATGTAATAAACGGTATTTTCGGTCAAATGTAACATATCACAAATTCGGTAAAATGTAATAATTTACATTTTCTGTTAAATGTGATAAACTATAGAGGTTTCGGTCAAATGAAACAAATCACATATTCGGTCATATGTAACAAACGGCCGAGGAAATGTAATAAATCCCATTTCAGTCACATGTAATATTTTACAAATTCTCTCATAAGTAGAGTATTTTTTAAATATTAGTTTTAAGTCAGCTCTTCTATAATGCTATTTAATGCAATAATTCAATCAAATGTAATAAATCCAAATTCGGTCATGTGTAACAAGTTACACTTTCGGTCAAATGTAACAAATGTAATAAACTCATTTTTGGTTAAATGTAATAAATAAGAAAAGATTTCGGTCAAATGAAATAAAATACTGATTCGGTCAAATGTAATAAACCGTATTTTAGGTCAAATGTAACAAATCACTAATTCGGTCAAATGTAATAATTTATATTTTCAGTCAAATGTAATATATGTAATCTATAGAAGTTTTTGGTCAAATGAAACAAATCACGTTTTCGGTCATATGTAATAAACCAAAAATTCGGTCATATGATAATTCGGTCATTTGTAACACTTCTATTTTCGGTCAAATTTAATAATTAGCGGATTCGGTCATATTGGCCCCCACGTATGACAAAGAACTCACCCTGAGATATAAAAAACTGAATCCTGAGTTAAAATAAAATAAAAACCCTATAATACTTTCCCTTCTCCCTGTTTAAATATTGTACTAATTTACAACTTGTTTCATCAATAGTACTAATGGTGGTTTAAACACACAGCTTATATCTGCCAATCAAGGTACTAACATGTTACCAGGGTAACAACATTACCTGGTCGGATAAACCTTTCTGCTGAATTATGGGATCACAGTATCACTATGGTCATCGTAAAAAGTTTACCCGGTTCCAATGAATCATAGCTAATTATATATTAGATATAAAATTCTATATTTAAGTTAATGTTAAAATAATAAGGAAATAAAAAATTAACTTTTTAACATAAATAATTAGTTTCAATGTGTTCCATTTTTTTAATACGAAATTCGTCAACAATTGTCAATTGTCTATTACCCTCCAAACAAGTCGATTCATCGCCAATGTGATAGTAGCTATTGTTGCTACTGATTGTTCTAGTCCGCAGATTTCCCTATTCCCCAGTCTCGGATTTTTAATTATTACCACAAAAACGTACAAACGGTTCAAGTCCGGACTTCTCGGAGCCCACTTCATTGGCCTCCCTCTACCTAATCAATTGATAGGTAATTTATGGCTCAATGGCTCTTCGAACTACTAGATTGGCCCAGACGTCGCGTTGCGTCGCGTCGTTACAACAACGGTACTGAAACTATTAATTAAAAAACTCTGAACTGTGCCACACAGCAATCGAATCCATAATTTTTAGTATCTCGGCTATCTTAAACATAAATAATGATTTTTTTTGAAACCAAAAACCTTTTAAAAACCACGTATATAAATTGGAATAAAACATAATATTTTTAATGATTTTTTTAACTAAACTGTTGAAAAAGTTTATGACACAAAAATACTGAAACTTGTTTTTGGTTTGGAATAAATTTCAATACAAACGACCTTAAACTGACGGGTACGAAGTGTTGGTTAAAAGTTTAGCCCGCATGGACTGTATTTCAGCACTTTCATAGATTAGATCTGACAATCTAAACCAGAACTTTCTGAGCTGCTCACAAGGGCTTCCTTATTCAATTGGAATATTGACAATATTTTAGATTAAATCACAATTGAAATTGAATTTAAACGTTTGAGAATTTTTTTTGTATATTTGAGATAAAGATGAAAAGTGCCAATTTGTGCGAATCTAATTTATTTTCATAAACCGGATTTAACGTCTTTTACGTCATGGTAACCCTCGAAAATTGCATTTTGAATGATTGAAATAAAGGTAAATGCACATTTTGTGGAAAATTTGTGGTATTGCCATTAGCTGTTTGGAAATTTCAATGACAAAAATGTTAAACTTCAATACCCAATTACCATAAAATATAGGACTGGGAAATGAAAACACTACAAGCACAACGAATGTTTAAATATTTAATGGAGATACCTCTTTACACTTGACAACAAACGTTTACATTATTTGACTTTTGAAAAAGAGGATGGTTTTTTTTATTGATTCAGTATTATTTTTTACTTTAGCTTTTGTTAATTTGTTTTTTAGCGAATTTCCCCTATAGGGAAGAAGCTATTACCGTAGGTCTCATGGTAAGACCTAAGCCCCAGACCATGATAACTTTTTGTTTTGCAACTCCCAGAAGCAAAAAACCCCCATTATATCTATATATCTGTATATCTATATATGTGTCTGTTAGCACGATAGCGGCCGTAAAAATGGCTCAATCTTGATGAAATATAGTACAGACATGTAAAGTGGTAATCACTCCGACGAGTTCGTGAACCAGCCCGATCGGACCACCGGGAGGTGGGGTTAAGGGGGATAAACCCCCTCAAAATGGGTTTTTTGAGCTTATTACATAGAAAAATAAAATTTATCAAATTTTTGTTGGCACCATTGAATTCGGCTCAAAAAACCAACAATTTAGTATTTTGAATCACTGCTCGAGATATTGAAAGTGGTAAACACAGTACGTTGTCCCAATGTTAACCTTATAGGAAATAAGTAAAATTCTAAGTCTCGTTTATCTCTCAACATATCTTGATAAAACTTGGTAAATGGCGTCTTCTAGTTCAGATCTACTAAATATTGAATTAAAACCAACCAGTTTAAACATACCTGTAGCAGTAAACCTGCATACTTATTCCCCATGTTAATCTTATGGAGCTTACAAAAACATGTCAAATCTCGCTATGTTAGATTAAAATATATTGTTTTGCATTTGAAATTCGCTGAGTATGCAGATCTGCTGCAACGGGGGTATTTTTAATTTAAATCACATCTTATTGACAAAACATTCTGATATAAACCGTTTGACCAACGTTTTACACTATAGTCAACTTTGAAATCTATGATACCGATCCAAATCACAAATTTCTTGTATAAGGTTTGCCTGTGATTAATTACAAAATATGTCAATTGTTTATCAAAGATTGATGTGAAAAATACTGCTTGCTTTACATGTACGATAATTTACATTCTTATTTCTGTTGAGTCAAAACAAGCAACCTTTACTTTCAAGTTCCTATAAAAAGTCTTTGCACAAAAGGCTTTTCAAAATCTAAGAAAAAGTCTTCTTACGGGACTTTGACCTCAACATAATTATTTTCCAAGATAATGTTCGACATTGTCATTCAGCTCGTAAGACAGTTTTGTTCGGCAGAAATGCGAGAGTTGCCACTTGAGTTACATCTCCATTGTGTTCTCTGCTCTCTACCGAGATGTGTTTACTTTGTCGCTAGACATGCGGAGCGTGTTACTTCCTTATTTTTATTCTTTTAATTCTGCACAGACAGTGCAATGACCTGTCGCACCTCATATGTTTTAAAGATTAAATACGTAAGAGGGACAAGTACAAGAATAAAAGGCCATTGTATGAATTGTTATTCCAGTAGCCAACGAATAATCGCAAAATCTCTAACTACAAAGTGAAACCATATCACGAGACTATGTTTTCATGCTTTTTGTTTCATACGTTTGCAAATATTAGGAAAATATTTCCCTAATTAGTTTGACATTTTATGGCGTTTTAATTGAGTGTAAAACGATCGTTATAAAGGGAAATTCGGCCAACACTTCCAACCGTTTGCGGCCATGCCCTGAAATTAAACATGTCCTATGAAACTAGAGTCCAAGATGCTAAACGTCCAGCAATACGTTTAGCGAGATTGGGGGGGAGGTGATCACACCCAATAGTGCAGGAACATAACGCAAAATGGCGTAATATCAGATTTTTCATTTAAGAGGCTGAAAATTGGTGGAGATGACGAACATCATACTAAAATTCTCAAAAAATCCGATTTGGTTAACATGCCGCCATCTTGAAAAAAAACATTTCAGGTCTGTACTTCTACAAACATTATTTTAACTATCACGAAAACGATAAGAGATACGAAAAACTGTAAGAGGCATTTTTTTAGAAAATAAAATGTCTAACATAATTAGTATGAATATATACAAGAAGCATTAATAATAACTGCTGATATTATTAAAGTTCTAAAATGTTATAACTATAATACCCCTGTCATTAGGAATATATGTAAAATTTGATGTAAAATACATTTCCAAGGGGGCGAATCTCTATTACCTTGATGAATTATGAATTATACCCATAGAATTTTTATAAATATTTCAGTTGTCTGACACCTCAATCATTAAAATTGGTTCACTGTAAAGGCGTGGGTAAGATGACAAAAAAGATAGTCCTTAAGGAATTTGTACAGTTTTGTTGTTGGGCAAAAGTGATGGTCTGATCTGAATGAAATTTGGCACATACAAGTAAAGCAGGAATTATTCGAAAGACTTCGAAAACCAGCCCGATCGGACCATCAGAAGGGGGTTAAGGGGGATAAACCCCTCCAAACATGAGTTTTCGGTGGTTTTTACATAAAAAATTAAATTACCAAATTCCGGATTGAGCTATTGAATTCTGCTTGAAAAACTAATATTCCACTATATTGAATTATTGTTCTATGATTATAGGTTACCGAGATATTGCTAGTGGTAAACACAAAACTTCAAATACAAAATATTATAAAGTTAAGTTAAGTGTTAACTAATAACAATCTCTCGTTTCCATGTATAAACAACTTTTTTCATGAATTCTAAAGGTCAGTTAAGAGGCTCCATAAAAAATGTAATTAAAAATATCCAGAACTAAATGATTGCAGTATATATTAATATCATTGTAAATAATTGTACTGGCATGTTGTTATTTTATGTAAGCTGATTAGCCTCACTGACTTGAGGCCAATAGTCAATAGTTCTCCAAAAAAGCCAATCATTTGCTTGCATTTAAAAAAATAAAAAATAAGAATTCTAACAATAAAAACAATCATTAATATTACAGTATCAATACCTGCATATCTTTCAATCGATCGATCAATCAATTCAAAATTACTCTAACAATATATTAACTCTAAAATTACAGGTAATCAGCCAGTGTCAGCCTAATACATAATCCAGGAGGCGGGAAGGTGTGGTGGTAGTGTTTGGCTTCTATTATCGGTGTGTGTCGCCTTGATTGAATGGGCTCCATTGAGGCGACACAAATTGCAAACATCCCGTTATTTAACAGAAAACGTTTTATATTTTAATAATATATTGTTAAAAATTTGAGTGTCATCATTTAATTGTGTTTTTAGGTTAATTAAACCACTTTCATTGGTTCTAAATATGAGAAATCCTTCGGTATAAAAGTAAGTTTTATTCGCCAACTAGGCACTCATCAATTGTAACGTTAAAGAGAATATGAAATTAATTGTAATTTAATATATCCCAAGGTGACCGTTGAGAAGAAGAATACTACTAAACTATATCATGGATCGAAAAATATATATCTCGTAAGATAATGTGCCCTTTAAAGGCCTAGTTATGATTTAAGTTATAAGTTATATTTCCATTTTAAGGCATAATTTAAATTTACTTAAATCGTAGATATTTTATTTTTTAAATAGTTTGTTGAGACGTAAACCTATAGTATGAATTCCGTTTTAAGTATCACGAAGAATTCCGATGAGGGGACCAAAATTTTGCACATTATATCGTTTCGTATAGGGTAATAACGTTTTCAATCGACAATATTACCCAAGACTAGAGACAGCAATATTAAGCTAAAAATATGTCCGTACTCACTCAATCGGAATTTTATGTGCGTTTTAACATCTTATAAATTAAACTTTTATCACATCATGTTCCCTTAGGGTTTAAGTAGATATAATTAGAGCTTTCTATATTATATGACCCTATCTAAGTAAAATGTTCGCTGATTGTTAACATCTAAAGCTCGATGAATACAAGCCATAAGTTTAATGTTATGATATTGTCATAGTGAATAATCGTCGTGTATGGAAGCATGATATAGCCTAAATGATTTAAAGCTAACTAAAATTATAAATATTACTATTACATAAAAAGAGGTTTTATTACTATATGTTTCCACAACAAGGCGAAACATGCTTGTAAGAAAGAAATTATTTTAACCAAGATTATACCACTGTGTTATCTTTTCGTTATATGAAAATATAAGAAACGGAGTTACACAGCTATTACATATGCTTAAATTTGCAAAGGCAAAATTTCCTTTACAACCATAGAAGTTACCTACTATGGTTGTATCAGTAATAATTTTTTCAAATATCAAGTAAAATTAGAAAAGCTTTACTTGAAACTTTAAGAAAATATTTTAGTTGTTATAAAGAATTGCTATAGTCAAGTCATTGATCGCTGTTTGACTGAATTTAATCAATCAACACTTAGCATTCTTACTTGTTTTTTTGACATTATCATTTTTTTTATTTGATGTATAAAAAAAGCTAGACGTGAAAAAAGAGGTATATTATAGTGGTGACAATTTTTTACTGGCCTAAAAACATTATTTGATATTTTTTACTTTGATATATTTATCTCCTGAATGTTACTACATACTGAGCTAAGATGAATGCAAGCGACGCGCTTGAGACAGTTTCGCCGTTCAGCATTAAATTTGGTACAAATAGGTAAACTTGCATGTTTAATATTATCAAACTATTCATTTTGTCTCTAACTACTTCGGTGTCTTCCCTCTGGGCCACCGAAATTTTCTAAATTTCCATTTTTGATTAAATGGAAGGATTTATTTACCTTTGAATGACTATATATCCGGATCCATCAAAGCTCCATCGATGCAAAAGCACTTAAATTGTAAATTGTAGGGACTGTACTCTTCTTCAAACTTGTAATTCAATAAATTACTTTAGTGTGCATGGTTTATATATATATATGTACATTTATAACTTAAAATACCCCCGGTGCAGCAGACCTGCATACTCAGCGAATTTCAAATGCAAAACAACATATCTCATTCCAACATAGCGAGATTTGACATGTTTTTGTAAGCTCCATAAGAATAACATGGGAATGAGTATGCAGGTGTGCTGCTACAGGTATATTAAAACTGGGTGGTTTTAATTCAATATTTAGTAGATCTGAACTTGAAGAAGCTATTTACCAAGTTTTATTGAGATATGTTGAGAAATAAGCGAGATATAGAATTTTACTTATTTCCCTTAAGGTTAACATTGGGACAACGTACTGTGTTTACCACTTTCAATATCTCGGTAACCAATGGACATAGAGCAGTGTTTCAGAATACCAAATTGTTTGTTTTTTTGAGCTGAATTCAATGGTGCCCACAAAAATTCGATAAATTTATTTTTCTATGTAAAAAATTCAAAAACCCATTTTTGGGGGGGTTTATCCCCCTTTACCCCCCCTTCCGGTGGTCCGATCGGGCTGGTTCACGAACTCGTCCAATTGATTACCACTTTACACGTCCGTACCAAATTTCATAAAGATCGGACCATTTTTGCAGCCGCTATCGTGCTAACAGACACATAGATATATATATATATATATATATACTATAAATCGCACTATCATTGTGGCGACTTTACACAACACCTACAATGTGGCAACCACCTCAACGAGTTAGGTATATTTAGATTTTTATATAGAAATACACTAACTTGCACTCAAGAAACAACATTATCAACTCACATTACAAGTTTTTTTGTTGCTAGTTAGGAAACCACAGAGACATCATTGTGGCGACTTTACATGCAACAAACAAAATGGCATCCACTAATATACATTACATTAAACTATCGTTGTGAACCCCATTCAAAATATATACCATCATTGTGGCAACATACAGTGTTGCCAGTTTTCACTCTAGCCTTTATACATCAATAAATTGTTCACTGAGTCAAAATGACGACCTTCCATTCCACTATCAATAAGGCTATTCTGCTTTTGTTTTTGCTTTTTTAATCCAGTAAAAGGGAATAGGATTCTTTTGCTTAGTCTTCACAAATTCCTATTAGACGTTAGCCTTGAAATTTTTAGTACTAAATCGTTTATTTCTACACGCGTCATGCAAGTGAACTATTATGGGGCAAAATGACGGAGTTTAACATGGAAACAGTAAATCTGAAGGCCCAAAATGGGACTTTGGTGACGAATAGCGACCAAAAAGCCAAACCGGAATAGCTGATGCTTTGCGACGATTAAAGGTTTTGAGGTTATGTGAAGCAATCTTATTAAGGAGTAAGAACCCAAATAAAATTCCGAACTGTTGACTGCAAACTTTACGAGATAAGCTCATTCTTCTAGGAGAAAAATTAAAAAAAAATGTAAAAATAAAATTTAAAAGTGATCTTTGAAACTTTTATTCTGCATTAAGTTCTAGAAATTAAATTTCCCTTACTTTCTTGTAAGTTCGTACCATTTCTGTGGTCGCTACCCCACAGTATGGAGCCCAAAGTGCGCAGCCCAGCTAAAGTCAGGCATGCAGAGCTTTATGGTGTTTTAACGATTAGGCTATATGAGATATTCTACGATTACATTTCAATTACAAACTGATTAAAAGTATGAATAAATTGTAATTTAACAATAAATCACATTTAAGATTTCTCATTGCCTGGCTCCCTCGCAATATTTTTCACCCGTCACAATAGTGTACCCAGGTATATGCAATTAATTAGAGAGACCTCGAATGTCAGGCCAGTGGCGTAACTAGTCTGACTGCGCCCCAATGCAAGTATTCCCCGTGCGCCCCTATTCGCAGACTCATTCCCCCCCCCCCCCCCACCATAACCTCCAACGAAACTGACAACGGCATTTCTCCGTACTTCCACACTTCCAGGATACTATTTCACTAAACACGACATTATACAACCTCTATCCAATTAGAGAATGATTATTCAAAGAAATATAATTTATTATGTATGGTAATTTTAAAGTTAATTACAAAAAAATTACTATTCAAAAAATCACATATTTACAATAAATTAATGTACCTTTTAGGACGATAAAATATAGACTACTTCTTACTTTATATAACATTTTATGTTTATTCAGTGTCATATACAGTATACATGATATCGCAAGTTACAATATAATGTTCATGTTCCGTTTCTCAAAATTTGATTCATTCTTACATAGTCAAAGAGCTGCCTACAGCTCATAGTGACAACACAGTACGATAATTCCTATTCCCTGACAAAGCCCCTACGGCTCTTTGTTTCTAGGAACCGTCTTGCTAACTTTTCTACATCTAAAGACCGAGCTCTTTCATGTTCAATACTAATTAAACTAAGGTCACACAGTCTAGTATTGGACATCGAATTCCTTAAGTAGTTCTTTATTATTTTTAGTTTAGAAAAAGACCTTTCACTACTTGCAACAGTTACGGGTAATGTAAGAAACATTATGAATGCTGTACATACGTTCGGCACACTTGATGCAATAAACTTATTCCTAATCAATAGATAATCTGCCAACTGGCTGATTTTGCTTATTTTATTACTTTTGATATCGTCTTTGACTACATTTCTAAAGCAAATTACTTCATTGACCAAAGCATGAGTCACATCAGATTCATATTTTTTACAAAACTCAGAGGCTGACTTTACAAGTTGATCGTCAGAAAACCGTATTAAATTATCTGGGTTTAAAAAACTGAACGTATCCGTTATACACAGCATAGATTTAAACCTTTCGTTTAGCTGTGAAATAAAAATATCAACAGCTCTCAAAAATACTTTAACTTTAAAGGAATGCACAGGATCACTGAACTCATAGTCACTAGAAAGTTCGTCAAAAAAAGTCTTCACTTTTCTTTTGCGTTTGGAGGTCATTGACGAATCAATATTCCACTTGGCAGCTAACTTTCTGGCTTGATCCAGGACATCGTCGAATTCTCCTCGCAGTTCGCTCACAGTTTTTAAACACTTTTGAAGGAGATTCTTTGCATCGTCTAGATTAACATCGGATCTCTGCAGGGTTTTCGATGTGATCTGGATTCTTTCTAAAATTCGACTTTGAAACACTAACATCAAAACAAAATCAAACGAAGACATTTGCTTCATAAGACCAGTTGCTTCTGCAACTTCATTGTTCTTGTTTGAAGTCAAAATTATTTTTGTTAGACACTTCAGCACTGCGACAAAATTTACACTGATTGATAGCAAAGCGTCGTACCTCGACGACCACCTAGTAGGACAGAGTTTTTTCAAGGTTAACTTGATAACACAGGAGTCGGTTAATTCTTTTAAACATTGCCATCTTGGTAGGCTTTGGCCGAAAAATACGTATATACTGTTTATTGTATCATAGAATGATGAAATCTCTGAAATCGATTTCACACTGTCGTTTAAAACTAAATTTAAGTTGTGACTAGCACAATGAACATACTCAGCGTTAGGAGACTTTGATTTTATTCTGGCCTGCAGTCCTGTGTAAATTCCACTCATGACAGAAGCGCCATCATATCCCTGACCTCGGCATTTATCAAAAGATATTTTCTTTTCTTCTATAAATTTAACTACAAGCTCCTCCAGGCCTTCGGCTGACTGGTCTAGTACTGGCAAAAAGCCTAAAAAGGATTCCATTATCTCAAGCTGATTTAGGTCTGGTTTGTATGAAACATATCTTAAAATTATTGATAACTGATCAATTTTTGAAACGTCTTGTGTAGTATCTAAAATGAGAGAAAAAAATGGAGACTGTTGAACATCAGTCAATATTTCACTCAAAATCTGATGAGATGTCAAATGAATAAGTTCGTTTTGAATTAAAGGGCTTAAGTATTTTACCTTACTATCTTCATTTTCTAGGTGATTCTTTAAAATAGGGTCGTATCTAGAAAGGAGATCAATAATATTCAGAAAATTCCCTGACTCACTCTGAACATTTTTTATGCTTTCAGATCGATGCCCTCTGAAAGCTAGATTACAGGTTGACATTGTTATGATAACATCAAAAATTCTCTTCATTACTTCAACCAGTTTTTCTTCTTTGTCATAAAAAAGCATTTTGATATCTCTATTATTTTTTCTTATTCCATAAGCGATACATGCATTAATATGGCACTTACTCAATTCGTGGTCTTTAATTTTTGTTGACAGATTTCTCCAATCATTGATTTTCCCCGTAGTCCATGCATTGTTAAAGTTTTTATCAAGTCTGTTAGCGAACAGCCAACATGGTTCACAATACACTCCATTTAAAGACGGAGAGTAGCAAAGCCAAAAGCGCTCAATTTTTTGACCAGATTTTGTTTCGAAAAAATAATAATCTTTTGAAAAGGATCTATTTGTTTTAATGTCTTTAGGGAATGGCCCTTGAGGTCTACACGGTTCGGAGTTCAAAATCCGAGATTTAAATTCATCTTTATTCATAATATCTTCTGAGAAAAGAGCTATGTCTGTATTCTCTACTCCTCCATCATTACAGATTATACCTATGTCATGAGTATTTTCTTGTACTGTACTACTTACGCCAGTTGCTGATGTAGAAGGAGCGATATATGTAATATTTAAATCAGCAGTCTTACTCACGTTTTGGTGGACTTCTGAATTTTGGTTATCGGCAAGAAAATTCAATGCGACGATCTCTTCTGACGTGGATATTTTACCCTCGCGCCCACATTCACTCCCACCAACACCATCGTCACCTGATTGACTTTTAGAAGTATCAGCAAAATCCCTTTTTTTAAAAAACGTGTCAATCTTTGGTAGTTTTTTCACTTTTTCATCTTCTTGTTTTTTTCTTTTTCGGAACTCGGCACCACTAGGTCTTTTATTTCCGTCCATTTTGTTTAGTATATCATAACAAAATCCACTAAAGACTAAAACGCACAAATAAACGGTCCACTAATTTAAATTGTATAACAAATACACCGACAAAATTTGTTTTTTATTGTTATAAAACAAATAACATTGCTGAACCGCACGATCGTACAACAAGGACTGACAGGGACACCGGGACACGTGGTTGTGGTTGCTAAAATAATGCTGAAAGGCCTATCTTAGTAGCTAACAACGATAAATAAACAAGAGCAGCCTATTCTTGTGATGAGAACGTGATAAGCGCAGATGTGCACCGTCGCGCCGAGGAGATAACGATAATAGTAAACAAAAGAGTCACCAACTTTCGTTCTGTTGTGACTGCAACGGAATTAAGTACCACGAATATTTTTTTACATTTGTTTTCGTTAAGCTACAAGGAGTTTTGCTTCAACATATTTTTTGTTAAAAATTTTCTAGAATATCAGTTTTTTGCGTCCCCCTAAAGCCTGCGCCCCCTGAAGGCCTGCGCCCCAATGCACCGCATTGGTTGCATTGGCGTTAGTTACGCCACTGTGTCAGGCTTGAGTAATTTTATGAAAGCTGAGTTTCTCGGCACATGATCCCAACACAGAAAAAATAGATTTGTTGGAACAATAAAAACATTTGCAGATATACTTCTTGCAAACGCTTTTTGCTCAGTTTACCAATGTTTTTGTTGAAAAAAACAAAATAGATTTGTTGGAACAACAAAACATTGGTAAACCGAGCAAAAAGCATTTGCAGATCGTATATATACAAATGTTATTGTTGTTCCAACAAATCTATTTTTTTCTGTGAACACGGTTAAGATGGATGAGAAACTAACTATGAAATTTGGTTTATAATTAAACATAGTTGTAGGTTTAGGAGGGGCTGCAGCCCAGAGCAACAAATTTTCAGAGGTGGCAGATAAAAAAAAATTAACAGCGGGGATTATTTCATAATGCATTGCTACAAGGAAATCAAAATTAATCACTTGGAAAACAAACTTGTGGTACAGGAGGATTGCCTTAAAATGCTATAGAAACGGAATTCTTAGGTTAAAGGGAAGGGGCTGTTAAAATGGTGTTTATGCCTGAAGTGGAACGGCAGCAACGGAAATCACTGATCGCACCGCGCCCGCCGTCCTCCGTCCTGTCCCGAGGACGACGCGACTCGATCCGGCCGAGGCGGCAGGCACGAATTAAACAAGTCCAATTATAAAAATAAAAATTCTCTACAAGAAATGTTTTATTAGAATTTCAGCATACACTATTTTTAGTCAATTTTAATCGTAATACAGTAATTCTTCATATTATGTAGCCTACAAATTGTTTTTGAATTTATACGATCGGTATTATTTTACATCGTATTCCATATTTCTATGACAGAATGCAGTTTATATTCAAGAGCTAGGCTTAAGTCAAGATACAACAAAGAAATAATATATGGTATTCCGTTTTGGCAATTAAGGCGACGATGACGATCTGTGATCGCGTTACAAAACTGAACTGTGTTGAGGAAGGGTTTACTATTTCTCTTTATTTCAATTCTACATATTACGCAGCTACTTTTTAACATATTAATCGAATTTTCGTTTGTCTTTGGGAACACACGATCTCGATCTTGCCGGAAGTCCGTGTGGAAGTCCGGGTGACAAATGTCCAAATCCGCCCCTGGTTACACAAATGTATCATTGCAAGCCTCGATACTACTTAAACATCTGGCCACTTCCATTTAGAAAAGTGAAACGTCTTTTAAGTAACGTTGAAGCTTGCAACGGTATGGATTGACACAGAATGGATGAAAAATGTACCAGAAGTACGTTCAAGTATAAATCTAAGGTTTTATTCATAATCTCCTACAAAATTCTGGCCATCTTACTCTCGATGGTAATTATGAGAATAATAATAGATGATACACGGCATATTTTCAGTGTATCTGGCAAAATTTAAAGAGTGTCGGAACTGTCTGGTTACTGGGGGAACACTCTTGACAGCCCCCAAAGAAACTTGTGTAAATTTAGGTTTTCTATAGGAACGTAAATCGAATTATAATTTACTAAAGTTTAAACACGCATTGTCAATGGGCTTAAAAGTGTACCAAGTGTCTGACAATGGATGAAGTAATTCATTGCGAACATTATTCCGAAGATAAGAAAAAATGTAGCAATTTTTTATTATTTTAGTTGCCATCATACCATTGCAAGCTTCAATTACTTAAATAGCAGTTCACTTTCCTGTATTTTCAAAAAAAATCACCAGCTCCCTATGTTGAAGTTTGCAATTATACGAATTTCTATATATCAGCCAAATTAAAGAAGATTCGAATATCAAAATCACTAATTCTCTTACCTTCGAAGGGAACATTGTCCAGAGAAACTGTCAGCTTTTAACGAAGGTCTAGCAGTCATGGCTGTTGGATTAAAATATTCATCGCTACAATTATAATTAATATGGTACTTCCCTCAATATTAAATCATCTATACGTGATCTGGGCATTGTATTCAATTTGAAATGTAAGATGAAGGAAATAATAGATTCCATCTGTAAGAGTACCGTGCTTACCATGTTCTGGTTTTTTATTAGGCGATCAGGAAATTTTGTAAAAAATGGAAAATTTTCATTAATTCAATATAGGCTAGAGGTTGCTTCGGTGATGGTATCCCCATCGTAAGTAACAAATTAAAAATAGTGAAGCAGTTCAAAAACTCAGGTCCCGGTCCCACAAGCTGTTCATCCCCCAATTTTCTCGCACTGACGTTGGTGTCAAAACATCTCTCAATACGTAAACTTTCAACACAGATGACTGTGTTGAAATTGTATAATATACTTCCATTAATTGATAATTTAAATATTTTTATTTCATCTGTTAAGACTTTCCGTTCAGTTGCAAAAGATTAAGTAAACTCTGTAATGTAATAACTAATATTCTGTTTGGAAAAGATATCAAAGTAAAAAGCATTATTTATGTTTTTGTTAAATTTATATACTTATTGTAAATTATATTTGATTCACCTTGACATAAATTATTGTTAGCATCTCTTAGGTAGTGTTTTCTTGGATTATTTCGGCATTTTTAGGCCTGCAAGAAACGTTGTAACACTAAAACTCCGTTGGGTTAGTCTCGTTTAAGTCAAACCCATCCCCCTCTCACCTCATTTAGCCACACTTAGAAAAAAAAACTGTAATATCTAAAACCTTATTAAATGACTGTAAATTAACCAGCATATTATCAAAGTTACTCATTTATATACTACTATAACATATTAAGTTATCGGAGGAAATAGTATTTTCCAAACCAAAAAAGTTGAATATTGTTCAAAAGCAATTAGTTCAATTTATTGACACTAAGAATGACATTGACGTCGCAGTTTCTAAAACAATCACTGTCCTCCATGTACGTAGTGAATACTGCCCAGCAAAAAACAACTCAAAATTACAATAACTTCTACTGAAACCAATTTATTTTTCAACTTATTTTATAACTTTGTGTTATATATTTTTTTAAATTTGTGTTGTTAAAATTACGCTTTAACCAAATCATTTACAACTTTTAAAAGTTCTGCATTTTAACGCATAACACTCCCCCTTCGTTGTCGACCACCCGGAAAATACCTTCTTTATTATCACCACAGTCCACTTTACAATAATCAGCAAAAATACCGCGTAATGCTCTCATGCATGCTCAAAACCCTCAGCTCCTATTCCCGAGGGATATACGCGTCCGGGAGAACCAGTGTTGCCAAGTCGCCCGGTCGCAGTATTACGCCAAATGCCGTATATTGAAATATACACTCAGCGACACTAGCGCACCCACGGTCATTACATGAACTATTAATATTCGTTTCAGGCGCAATATGACGACCAAAATAAAATTTTTAAGTCACCACTATATGTATCTATAGGTCAAAAGGAGATAAAATAACCCAAGTGTGCATATGACGACCATATACGGTCGTCATAAGCACCGGTCGCCACTTTGCATACACTTTTCCTTATGTACGGTCGCCACAATGATAGTTGGGTGAACATATATATATATATATATATATATATATATATATATATATAAATTCAAACGAATAGTGTTTTTTGCTTCTGGGGGCCCCAAAACGAAAAGTTATAGTGGTCCCGAGCTTAAGTCTTACCATGAGACCTACGGTAATAGCTTCTTCCCTATAGGGGAAATTCGCTAAAAATCAGAAAGTTGCCCAAAAACCACAACTACCCGACCTTTGGAAACCACATTGTATTATTTTAGTGAACTAATATTGAAAAATATTAATCTTTGATTTGCCATAAATCAATATTTTTTATTTGGTGCAAATTACCTCAACCTAATGTGTCCAGTAAATTTGTTCTTTGTTGTAACATGTAGTCAGTCCAAAAACAGTGGAGATAAAGGTTTTGAGGAGGCGGTCACTATTTGGGTCGTAATAGTGATTTGTAGCAAAAATGACACCAAAACAGAGGCGGTGAAAGAATAGTCAAAACTTCTATTTGTTATGTATTTTCCCTCTATCACAAGAACAAAAAGCATTTCCTAACTACTTTCATAAAACTTTAATATTTTCATTTACAATTTGGTTCTCACATTTCCTAATAACATGAGCCTTATGATATACTTTTATTTAGTATGCTGCTAAACACTTTATCAGCTATATAGCATATTAACTCACCTCTACTTATGATTCCTAAAATTTTTTTATCTTTTATTCAAACAATTTATAGACTTAATTTTTTTATGTCATTTTTCATATACGTTTTTACGCTAAAATGTACAGAACTAAATATTGCTCTGCACCGTGGCGATAAGAAAGTTTCAGTCGTCCCTTCCTTTATCAGAGCTTCAAACGGAAAAGTAAAATGACATTGCTTTTTGTGATGTGATACTATATCGATGTATAACTTTTTCATTATATTTGATTGAAATACATAATAGGTACGGTAGTTTATACCTACAAAATCGAAATGTTTTCTAGAACTCCTCCAAAGAATGGTTTATTCAGCTTGTTCCTAAAATAACAATAAGCTACAAAAAAATGGATCAGTTTGGTTTTTGAAATTTGTTTGGGTTTTGAGGTTCATATTTGAGTATGAATGTAGTAGATTAGTTCAAATACATTTTATAGACATTGACATTTTATATACGTTGATTACTATTCACTTGTATCCAAACACAAATTATGATTGTAAACTGAAATTCTTTTAGACGAACTCAAGCCTGTAAAGTAGCTTCCTTTTACATTTACTTGACAAATGACACCCATTTAATATTTCTTGTTATTGGGGAAACGTTAGCCGTACATATGCAACACGTGTACACAGTACATTTGCAAAGTCGTGGCCTCGTAGTAATGTTGGAGACGTGTCGTGAGCAGAATATCTCCAACACTCGCCTAAAACATTCATGACGTCCTAGAAATAACATGCTTCATTTCCAAAAAGAATCAAATATTTTAAAAATCTTTAATTTAAGGAATTTTTATTAATTAATAAATATTGTAATCAACCTTAATTCATACAAAGAAATTTTCGTTAAATATTTGCTTTACATTACTTGTTGGTGTTGACATTTTTAATAGGGAGAAGTGCAACAAAGATTATCATTAAGACCTTTTTTGACCTACTATGTTTTTGAAAATAATAGTTTCAGAATTGGTTTTTATTCTTCGCTTTAAAGGATTGTTAAATATAACTGTTTCAAACAAGAGATATATGATTTAAATTTGTAAGGTATAGCTTAAGATGGGTATAGCTTAAGATATAGCTTAAATTTGTAAGGTGAGACTCTCCAATGCAACATGGAGGGCTGGCTCCTGGGCGGCGCCGCGGCGGTCCTTGCTGAGGGCTCTGGGAAGTTGACGGATTAGAGGAATCCGGAGGAGTTGGGGAAGCTACTCTCCTTCCTCAGGGGGAAAGGCTGACTGGCCACTAGTTCCTTTTTCCATCCTGACAAAACCATTTCTTCCGTAAGCTGCACAATATCCAAAAGCGAGACGGGACAAGCCGGCAGTGCTGGGGCTTTCATTCCTTCAAAATTTAACCATTAAACTTTAGTATAAGTAGAGTAGAGTGCCAAAGATTATCAGCTTTGAGAATCCCATGTATTCAGGACGGGGGTTAAAATTAACGATTTTAATGAATTTTTCAATGATACACTTGAAATAATTTATTTCCCCAAAAATCTTGTCAAATTTGAAAAGAACATTGAATTCACTAACATTTGAGTGTTATGGTGGCTATATAGCTTGTTTAAAAGCTTTTTTACCAAACCTTTCAAATACACCCAAACGATTTGGGACTTTTCCACCACGTCCTAATTTCTAAAAAACAATTAATTGGTGGCTTTTCCATCATTTCCTAGTATGACCTAAAACGTAAACAATTAAATTAAGATTACTTAGATTACTTAAGATAATTTTATTGTATCATAGGCAATAAATTAATCAGCGAATAAACGGAATTTATATAAAGATAGTTTACTGTACCATATCTATTGCACTTTAAGATGACGCTTTCTCCTACACTTCCTTGGATTAATGATGTCATTTTGATGGGCTATTGTGATATATTAATAGCGTAACAATATTAGACAAGAAGTTTCCATCAAAAGTTTCCAATCCCTAAATGCGAGACACAAGACCGTCAAGTAATCCATTAAACGCAATTGGGATGAGTTTAGCGAACTCTGCAGCCTTTCTGTACGCGTATAATTGTTCCACGTCAACATTAAGAAATTTAAATACCTTATGCATAAAACTTAATCACTGACTTATTTAATCGCTCACTTAACCTTTCACCGAAGAATGCTAGGAAACTGAACATATTGCAAAGGAAGTGAGCCCCAGTTCTAAGAAGAGTCTAAGTTCTAAAGGTTTTTAATAGATTTTGCTATAAAAAACATGGATTATCTTCAGATTGAAAAACATGAATGAATTAATGTTTTTCAGTAATTTTAACAATATTGAATATAATTTGTCATTTCAATTCAAAAACATTTAAGTTACCACCACTCCAGAATTTCTTTGTTTGAAATTCATTTTTGGTGACGATGAGTTTTTATTTTTGCGAACTCTTGCCATCACGGATTAACGAAAACTGTGTTTGGTCAGCTCTGAACGAATGTGGACGTATTCTGTTCCGATTTAATTGCAATTTGCAATCTGTTCTGTTTATTGCAATTTGTGATCTTTGTGTTTGCGATTGTGTTTTTGTTTGTTTTTAGCATTAATGCTTTCAATGTTCTTTACTGTAACTATGTTTTTCCAGGTCCTCCTGACTTTGCGTTTCTAGTCTTATTATGTTCTAGGTCCCTTTACACCCGAAGATGAGATCAGATTCTGTACGTCTGATACGTCAAAGAGTTGCTTTTACTAATCAATGATGGCAAATGTCCGCAGAAACCGAAACCAAAACACTTTTGAATAACAATTCAATAACATTTCTTCTAGTGCTATTACAGATTATTTTTTCCGTGATGAACAAATGTATAATGTGGTGGGGAAACTTGAGTCGTATTTGCTCAGCGAAGAAGAAGATTCAATATCAAGACCTACCTTGGTCGTTTGCCCTTTCTGCAGGAGTGATATATTTTCTTAATTCTTAGTATAGTACTAAATTGAATAAATTAGTACTAGTATAGTACTAATTCATCTTAGTACTAAAATGAATATTTTTTGCCATACTGTACGAAAAGCAGTCATTTTTGTTCTTAAAAATTTCGCAATATCTAACTCTTAAGATTCAGTATAAAAAAGTCAGCTGCGATTTTTTGCGAAATCTCGGTTGCGCTTGCTTTCAACATACGATTTCGTCCCAAAAAGTACCACCTTTGCTCCTGGTGATGAAAACTATTATTGCATGATAGATAGCATCAATGGCATAAGTATTCATTTCAGATCGAGACCAAACAGAAGTCAGATTTAAAAAGATTTGCATCAGAGACCACCTCCAATTTGAACTCTATTTGTACATGTAATTCATACTTTTTTACGATTTGAAACTGAAAAGAGCCTCATCTGTCCTACCCGTCAATTACAACAATAACTATCATTCTTTGCATAGAATATCCCCTGGATCATATCACTATGTTTTTCCCCTTGCATTAAGGCTGGAGTACATTAATTTCAATATAATCATTCAGTTTTAATAACACTAACCAAGAGAAGACTAAATAATAAAAATCTGAAGCTATAACCGAAACAAATATTTTCCAATATTGATGTTCCGTGAAATCCGATCACTGAATTGGTATTACTATCAGGGTTTTCTTAAGCCCCCCACACACCCGAGTGGCGTGGCGTGGCACCTATACATGGGAGATGCATCAAGTGGCAGAAAGCTTGTGATTTTAATGTACCTTATGAATGGTCCATAATAATTTTACACTCCCAAAACATTAGTTAGAAAATCTGAATGATGCAAGATTTAGTAATTTTTTATGACGCAAAGAATTTCATGGAGTTATGGTGTTATTTATGATTAAAAGTTGCAAGGCTTACTTGAGTGGTTGCTGTTTATTACTCCCCGAAGCCTATTATATCTTGCCTTAGTTACCTTTCCTGCGTAAAGTGAAATAAGTTTTCAGTTTGTTTAAGCCCTTGTAGCGCGAGTCAAAACTTCATAATTTTCAGCATGTTGAATCAGCGAAAGTTGTTTATATAACTCATTTTAGCGAATTTCCCCTATAGGGAAGAAGCTATTACCGTAGGTCTCATGGTAAGACTTATACCTGGGTCCTCATAACTTCTCGTTTTGGGGCCCCCAGGTACCAAAAACGCCATTCGTTTAAATGTATATATACAGGGTGTCAGGAAATTATGGTAAAATATTTTTGTATATGATAAAAGAGGTAAAAATAAGAAAAAAATTATATAAACATAGGTCCTAAAGTGCTTTTTTCCGTCTGTTTGTGATTTATACATATTTAATCATATTTCACGAACCTCTTAACGTACAAACTTTAAACTTGGTATATGGATGACCACTATTAAGGAATATTTTTACAAGAAGTGTCAAATTTCTACTCTGTAACATTCAAAATGACGACTGTTTTTTTGTTTTCAAAACTTAATATCTTAAAAACCGTAAATTTTAGAAAAATTATACAAGAGACAATAAAGTTGCGAAATTTAATCTAATTAACGCTGATATTAAGATTGAAACCAAAAACGTCTGCAGGGAGCGATGGTATGTCTTCTAAACTCCTTAAATCTTGCTTTCATAAATTTCTTTCCCCACTTGTGCATTTAATAAACTATTCTTTTGCAACCGGTGAGTTTCCTGATCTTCTTAAGATTTCAACGGTTAAACCTTTGCATAAAAAAGGAAACTTTAGCGAAATCGACAATTTTAGACCTATTTCCATCTCATCTACCTTTTCTAAAGTCTTTCAGAAGGCGGTCTTAAACAGGCTCTGGTCGTTTATTCGTCAGAATGACTTGTTATTTCCTCATCAATTTGGATTTGTTAGAAATAAATCTACGGTTGATGCAATTTTTGCATTAACAAATAAGGTAGTGGAAGCATTGGATAAAGGGGAGTCCGCAGTAGGAATTTTCTTTGACTTACGGAAGGCTTTCGATATGGTTTCATATGAAAGACTTCTTAACAAACCTGAGTTTATTGGTGTGAGAGGTCTTGCGAAAGATTGGTTTCAATCTTATTTGACTGGTCGTCAACAGTCTGTTGAAGTTTCTTACAAGGATGGCAATGTACTGAGAAAGTGTTTATCCAATGTTCAAGGGGTGAAGGCTGGCGTGCCCTAGGGATCTGTTCTGGGGCCGTTATTGTTCATCATTTATATTAATGACATTGCCAGCTCGGTGACCGACTCAGAGTTATACTTGTTCGCTGATGACACTTCTTTGGTGGTAAAGGATGGGTGTAGGCAGGCAGTGGAGGTAAATGCATTCATCCAGTCAAATAACATTCTTCAATGGTTCACTCAAAATCATCTGCAGGTCAACACAGAAAAGATTAGTTTAATTCACTTCAAAATACCTTCCAATGTAGTTTACGAAATACATCTGCACTTAGGGGATAATGTGGTAGAATCCGAACAAAAATTGCGATTTTTAGGTATCCAAATTGACAACAACTTTAAGTATCATTCCCATATAAATGGAGTGGCTAGTAGGTTAGGTTCAGGCTTATTTGTCCTCCGTAGATTGTCTCCATTTACGAGCCAAGATATATTGCTTACTGCCTACTTTGCCCTTCTTTATCCACACATGGCTTATGCTGTATCCATCTGGGGTTCTGAGAACGTACATACCAAGCAGATTTTTATCTTGCAAAAAAAGGTAATTAGAATTATAGCTCAACTCAAACCCCAAGAATCTTGTAAGCCATTTTTCCTTTCAGCCTCCTCACTTTTCCGTGTATTTATATATATCATGCCCTCAATTTTCTTAAACAAAACCCCAGATTGTTTCAGTATCTATTGCCTCAAAGTAAATACAGTATGAGAAACCGCAACAAGTTCAACATTCCCCGTCACAAGACGTATTTTTTTTCAAAAATCAGACATTTTATAATGCAGTTATCTTTTTTAATGCTCTTCCTGACCACCTCAGAGCGGAGACAGATCAGGTAAGTTTAAGACTAAACTTAAAAAGTATTTAATTACAAAATGCTATTATAGAATTGATTACTTTATTAATGATGATATGTAATGTGTATTGTTTGATTAAGCTTCTCTTACTGTAATATGACGCATGCCAATGCTTTAAATGTTGAACGGCAATAAAGAATTATTTGATTTGATTTGATTTGAAGATTGTAGTGATCGGACAACGAATACTGGAGAAAAATTAAATTTTCCGAATAAAAACATGCAAATTTCAGACAGTATGTTCTAAAGAAACATGTTTTCATTAAAATTAACTATTATTTGTACTTTCAAAATCAAATTATGTGATTGTAAATAATTCTAAATGATAGGACCTGTATGACTTTTTGAAAACAGATCTTATTAGTACCAAAACGCTAGTCATGAATTCAACCAGTTACTTAGTGATAAGCATCTTTCTATTCTATTCTATATTATTAAAAGAATTTCTGAGATTTTGTTCAGAGCAAATCAACCCCAAGATTTTTATTTTCCTACACATATTTGATATCAAATTAAAGCTACTACTCTCTAGATGTTCCTTTTGCAGGTTTGGAAAATATCCCATGGAAAGCCTTCAAACAGGAGGCTTTTGAAATTTCAGCGAAAGTCCTTCTATCTGTGGTAGAACCTGTGAACTCTTTCTAATTCGCATTTATTTGTTTGTAACAAAACAGATGATCAAGATTTGAAATAGTTCCAGAGATATACCACAGAATGCTGAGCTAGCAAAGGTCAGTTAACATACATCCACATTATGACTTTTATTTGTTAAACTATTGACGTTTTCTAACACAACAGAACATAAGGAAGAGAATTTGCCCTTTTGAAACCAAGATCAACAGTCTGTAATCATCTTAATTAGGCCTAACTGTATTTATTTTCTTAAAAAGGAAACTTAAAAAGTGAACATAAGTTATTCAGGAGGTGCTCTGAAAATGGAATTCCCTATTGACAGTAAACGCACTGTTGCATGATTCAACGTTTAGATTTTTAAAATATCAATATTACTTGAATATTTCTCTAAAAAAATCAAGTTTTGAAACGCATTACAAATTTAAAACCCTTATTTTGTAAATGTACTTGGAATGCGTTGAATAATTAGTTTTCACGGCGACCATAATTATTTAAATAATAATAATTTGAATAATTAGGTTTCACGGTGCTACATATGCACGGCGAACGGCTATTTTATTTTTTTTATTTAGAGGTAGTTCATCAGTAGATCAATGGTTTGTCCATTTTTTACCGTTTGTAGTCAAGACCTAACAAAGATGAATGCAAGAAACTGACGCGTAGATGATATATAGAACAAAAATAAAAATTTAATATTTTTGAAAATAAAAGTCTAAAACAAAGACATGAAGATGCACCAAGCAATCATGTAAACTAACCCCCATTTTATGCAAAATGAATGTTGTTGCACTGTCGAAATTTCAAAGCGTAGAACATATGCATAGACACTCACAAAGCAGATGATATAAATGAGCTTCTCAAACCCTGTGAGGAATTTCTTACCCATATTGTAGTTTCAAGTCTAAAGTAGGCCTAATAAGTTGTATTTTTAAAAGTTTGCCCCGATGATAAGTTCAATTACTGGCAATTTATTCCAGTACTATGACAAAAAACTAGTCAAGAAATTTAAAAAAATCACAAATATTTACTTATTTCCTCATAAAATGTATTTTTACGCTGCAAAACTCCATACATAATCAACATGAACTAAAGGCTATTTTACCAAGTTATTGTTAAGTCACGAAGTGACGCGGGCTGCTAGTCTGATCTTAAAATAATCTAGTTTAATCAATCCTTCATACAACTACATCTTTTATTATACGGGGCCGAGTTTATTGAATAATGGGTCGTCTGAAAGCTCTCTTCATGTTAATTTGCAAATAAATATAAAAGTTGGTTTTTGTTCAGATTTATGGTGAGAAATTAAGAAAAACATGTTCTGTATATGGGCGTTTGCGACAGGGACATACGGACTGCTCCCCCTGCTGTTATGGAATGCTTTTAGTCGTGACTATACCAATATCAGTACAAATAATTGCCATGGCGTTTTTGGGATGCGTTGTTTGTCTACGCAACAAACAACAAAGAACATAGAGATGTAAAGTATACCGAGTGTCTCACCTAAAGTAAACCAATAGCTAACTTTTTTATTATAAATCTGACAAAGAACTTCTCATGGGGGATTTCCCTTTATTTTTAACGCTCCTTTTTGAAGTCAGTTCGAAATTTAAAAATATGGCCGCCATTTTCCGATATGGCAGACAACTTTAATTTTTCTTATGGAACACCCTATATTTTATGGCGTTTTTGGATTCTACGCTTAATTTTAGGAACTTTTTATACTTTCTCATTTTTCCTAAACTCAATGATTCAGGAGGTATGAGCAGTTAAAGTTTGATTTCACCCCATTTACTATGCCATCCCATGCATTTCTTATGGAGTAAAAGCATACTCAAAATAATACATTTCAACGAGTGAATCTCGACTACAAATTATTTTATCATTAAATCTCATCTAAACTCACATTTGTAGGCACTGTTATTCTTTGGTATCTTTCTCAACCCAACCGTTTTCGATATACAGACTACCAATAATTTCTCCATTCATTATTTTAAAGTGGGGAAAATCAAACTTTAACTGCTCATACCTCCTTTACCATTGAGTTTAGGAAAAACTTAGAAAGAATAAAAAGTTCCTAAAATTAAGCGTAAAATTCAGAAACGCCACAAAATATAGGGTGTTCCATAAGAAAAATCGAAGTTGTCCGCCATATTATAAAATGGCTGCCATATTTTTAAAGCCATTTTTTAAAGTTACCATATTCAAAGTGACTCCAAAAAGCAGCGTTAAAAATAAAGGGAAGTCCCCCATAAGAAGTTCTTTATCAGATTAATAATAAAAAAGTTAGCTATTGGTTCACTTTAAGTGAGACACCCGGTATATCTTTATTTATTTATATTTTCGAGCCACCTCTAATCATTTTTAAAACATTGTTAGAAGATCGAAAATTGATAGCTATATTTTAGATTAAGTTCTCAAGGGAAACCCCTGAGGCCTAACTTACCCCAGTTTGGCACAGCTGATGAAAACTGGTTACCTGCCGGCGGAGAAGTGAATCCCTTTTTACCCCAATTTGGATGAGTCGATCTAGCTGGTTTAGGAAATCGTCCGAGAGAACATTATTTTACATTTCTGTACTAATATTTTTAAGGATCCTACCATTTACACGATAGTTATCGTGATAACACGCACATGGAACATGAAAACTATATTTCCCATACATGTTCCCATTCTAATTCTTTTGTTAAATTTTGAAATATATCGTGAATTTTGTGGGTAAAATTCGTTTCCCCCAAATAATCTACATATCCTAAAAGTACACATAAAAGCTATTAATTACAGGTAATTGAAATATGAATATGAATGCTGAGTACAGTCTCGACTAGATATATGGTCAAACATTCCAACTTGGCAAGGGGGAGCAGTCCGTATTCAGCCGTCATAGTGGCCTGTAGGCCCACTCCCGCTCTTAATTTTCACAAACTTGAAACATTTTTATCCTTTGGTCTTCTGCGCTGGACTGCCCTGACCTTCTGTCCTTCTCGTGGCTCCCCTCCTCCAAACAGCCCCTGGTCATGCCTCTTATCGAGGCTTAGAGCAATTTTTATGGAGAGGAAGAAAGTGATTACTTGATAAAGGGGAGAAGTTAAATAGAAAGGAAAGATTCAGCAATTCACACGGTGCAAGTGCTGGGGATGTGATGGGATTGTGTTCAGGGTCAATAGGCAATGTATTTCAGAGAGAAAGGAATTTATACTAGGAATTGGTTGAATGACCGATGGAAAGATTCAAGTTTAAATGGTTTGAAGAGGAAATAATTACTGTAGCGTAATATTTTAGGATATTATATACTTTTTATATATCTTACAAACGTTAGCATAAACCAGCAAAGTAAACCTAATGTGACTACCAAAGTGAAAACTCTATTCCGATGTAAGTAAATGGCTACCATGTATTCAGAGGTTTCATTTCAATTGCCCAGTAACAGGTTTTAATGAAACAACCTCTTCTAGTAACAACTGATTTAGTTTATTGCTCTCTACATACAATGCAATAACACCCAAATAAATTCCCGAAATTCAAAAGTGAAGACTTTATCAATTTTGTTTTATAAAACTACACCTAAAATAAAATGCTCTTTGATCCATACAGTAAAAAAGAAACATCGCTGACTAATTATTATACTGAGCCCTACGAAAAACGCGATTATCGAAATGAATATTTAAAAAATTCCAAATAAAAAACTACCTCATTTTATTTTGATACTCAAAACGTTTATTCAATATTAATCTGATGTATTTGTACTAAAATACCAGTTAAATATTATTTTAACTTTTATATCGTTCATATCTTTAAAGTTCTCGAAGCACAATAGGCGATGAAAGGCGGACGTCTTCATTGTGTAGCTCTCAGGACATCCGGGATCGCCTTTTCCCACCGCCATCGCCACCTGAATTCTCCCCTGTTCAACAATTTTATATTGGCTGCAATATTCCTTTCTTATGACATACTTTCAAACACTACCACGACCAAATTTGATATTCGTTTTTCCTTTATAATAATTTACTTACTTATCTTAAGAATGAGCGGCTTTCATGTTTATTAACAGCTTCTTCTGTATTAAATAATGATAGTAAAGGGATAAAATCAATTTTCATCAAAAATGTTTTAGGAGTTGTACAGTACACTGTTTAGCTATAATTATTAGCCTATTTACTTATTTAATACGCAAGGAGGTTCTTGTGATCATGACTCTTTCAATCCTTAACCATTCTTTTTAATTGAGCTGTCGTTGGAAAGTACTCGCTGTGATGTTTTGCAGTAAATAAAAGTTTGCACTTTGCATGATGCCATTAAAGTTTCGTATTCCTCAATAAGTTTAACATGTCAGTACAATAGTCAAGTAACCAGTTTACTTAGTAAATACAGTTTTTCACCAAAGGCTTGTGTTTTAATGGAATTGCGAATTTGACTGCAAGCGAAGCTGAACTAGTAATCTATTGTTTTATTTATCTTCTAAATTTGTCTTCATTTTGCATTTTCTTATTTGCTGAAAATTGTTGCATCATTTTAAGTTTAATACGGTTCAAAGTATTAGGTTCATATCAGTGATGTTAAGATAAATTTAAAAAGACGTAAACCTGCGCTTTTAAGATCGATCAAAGTTTATTAAATAGGAGAAAATCATACTTTGTTTCCTCGAACTTTATTACACTTTTTTACTCGGACTTAAGTTTATTCATATATCACGAATTGGAATCAATGTACTTTGTATTATTTCGAGTAAAACTCGAGTGTATATATATATATATATATATATATATATATATACACATTCTACGGACTGTCCTAGTATAATTATAAAAATCTACTTCATGATACCCAAGTGCAGGTTAAATTATCTAGGTAGAGTAGCCAACAGTAATCAGTAAGCTACGGATTGGAGAGAATAAATTTACTCCGCCTCTGGCACCTCGATATTGAATACTCCTCGATGTTGATACCACTATTACGTCTTGTTTATTGCAACCAAAGACGTAGAAAATGCCTCCGCCTTCTTCCCCCCCAACTCGCTAAATCTCAAGCTGAAAATCAATGAACTAAAAACACAATTGACTAGTGAACTTAAAAATAACTCAGTATAATAATTTTCAATTCATAAATATCATTGAGACAAACTGACTAGTGAACTTAAAAATAACTCAGTATGATAATTTTTCATTCAGAAATGTCATTGAGACTATCTTATGAAAGTACTTCATGCCCCTCTACCAATAATTATACAAATTTTAATTAATTTTTTGACTACTTTTATTTGGTGTATTTTTTTACTATATAAACGTAGGTAATAATACATAATTAACAAAAGTCAAAATGTGCTTTGTATTTATTGTGTTACCTAAGCAACATTTTACATATGTTACTTAGTATTTGCGTAACACGGCTGTTAAAAAGTGATTTATCAACAATTTACATCAAAAGATTACCGATTCCTAAGAGGAAGGCTCACGAGTAATCCATTATACTAATCCGTTTAACACATCTTCCGAGATTATGAGATTTCCTTTAACATAATGAATAATCAGAAATTCATTAGGTGATTTGAATTTTAAATATACAATCAAAAGTAAAAAAATTCACCCTGGGTGTTTGAGTTACCGAAATAACTTCAGGACTTTCCAGACATTATATGTATACGTTTTTTTTATGAATAGAAACGAATTTTTAATTTTTCTCAGTATTTCTATAAGAAGTATTCTTACAAGAACAGTTATCACGTCAACACTTTGCAATCCGCAGATTGTCAGTACGACCGGCGACCCTATTCAAGAAGTTTGAAAATGTTTTGATGGATCAAAAAATGTTTTTGTGTGATCCGAAAATCTGGAAATATGGATTAGTTGAGTTACAGAATATAAAGTTAACAGTGGATGGCAACCAGACTGCGATTATGAGCGTTCCCTTTCAAACTTTAGAAAATTACTTGGCAGTGAAACAGACACATAATAATGTAGCGAAGCCTAATCAAATTGCAATCCAAATTTACTACCCCGATCACATTTAATTTTTTCCTTAGAATTAACCAGAAGAGGGTAAATGCGATTAGCTGCTCTAAAAGCACAGGAAATTGAGATTTTATGGAGAAGTCTATAAAATAAAACCTGAAGAACCCGCACTAAAATTTGTATTTTTTACGGTTATAATCAAGTAGAAATATAATTTACAATACTATTGCTTTATCTTCCACAAGAATTATATTCATCATGTTGATTCTTATGCAAACTGTCATCTCAACTGATTCAGTAACACTACTGAAACATCAGGCTGCACTCATAAGATGAGTTAGAAATTGATCTAAGCCTTGGTATTATTATTTTGATTATACGCAAACGAAATACGGACTAATGTATATTGTTGTTATAAATGTAACCGGCTCCGAGGGAAAGGATACGTGTACATTGTGCAACCAGAAGCTCTTAAGGAAAGTCAGTCCTTTAAAACAAGTCAATTATTGTGAATAAAATAAAAACGTGTCTACACGTTTTTATTTTACGTTGTACGTTGTACAACGTAAAATCAAACAAGTGAGTACTATTTAATCAAATTATAATGATCGTATCGATTGCATCAACATATTTCATATTTTTAAACAATAATATACGAGTGCATCACTAAATACATTCCATTACATTTCATCACTAAATAACAATACCCCAGTTGCAGCAGACCTGCATACTCAGTGAATTTCAAATGCGTTAAAACATATTTCAATCCAACTTGGCAAGATATGACGTGTTTTTGTAAACTTCCTAAGAATAACGTGGGGAATGAGAATGGAGGTTTGCTGCAACAGGTATGTTAAAACTGGGTGGTTTCAATTCGATACTTAGTAGATTTGAGCTAGAAGAAGCCATACACCATGTTTTATCAAGATATGTTAAAAAATAAGGAAGATATAGATTTTTTTATTTCCCATAAGGATAACATGGGGAATTAGTATGCAAGTTTTCTGCCACAAAAATGGAAATATCACGGATATTAGACTATTATGCATTAGATCTCATCTAGATGAAGCCACAAAGCAATTTTTATCAAGATATGTTGCGAAATAAGCGAGATATAGAATTTTACTTATTTCCCATGGGTGCGTTTCATTTGTCCCAGGTTTCAAATGTCCCAGGTCATTAAAAAATTATAAATATTAAGTAAATCAAATGTCCCAGGTGTCAAATGTCCCAGGTCGTTTTAAATAATTATTCAAAGTTTGTCAAATCATTTGTCCCAGGTTTCAAATGTTCCAGGTCTTTAAAATATTACACAAATTAATATAAAATCAAATGTCCCAGGTGTCAAATGTCCCAGGTTTGTTAAATTAAATAATAAATATAAGTTACATCATTTGTCCCAGGTTTCAAATGTCCCAGGTGCTTTATTTTTAATAAAAACGCATCGCGTCAAATGTCCCAGGTGTCAAATGTCCCAGGTATCAACAGCGCCAAAAGTGACTCTGCGCTGTGCAGCGCCGCGAACGCTTGTACAGTCCGCACAAGTAGCCTGAACCGCCCGCGTCGTGTAGTTCTCTATCATCGGCTTCGCGCGATTCTCCGCCCCGCATTTTCTTGTAGATCTTTTTAGTCTAATTTTATTGTATTCCTTGACTAGTTTAATTTATTTTAGCATTATAAATGTTTTTTTTAAAGTAGGTTTTAATAGTAAATTTATCTATATATATGTATGATAATACCTTATGAGTAAAAATCATAGCCGGTCAGTTGTTTTTTACTATGGAATTCAACTTAGTATTAAAATGCTGTTAAATTATAAAAAGTGCATGTTTTATTGTGGTTAAACCCCAATATAAAGTTCGGCTCTCGTCATCATAAAATCAAAAAATTATTTAAGAAACGTAAGTGGTTATTGAGTTTAATTCCGCAAGTCGTTTTATTTGATTTTTATTGTACAAAATAAAAATTCTGTTGTAATATGAAAAATAGGCCTACATTAGCTAGGCTATTTAACATACCAAACTGAACATACATTAGTTAAGTTATTTTATACATGAGTATGAAGTTTAATGTTCTCTTTTAATTAGTTGAATACAATTCTACGTTTTATTGTTCGGCAATTTTAAAAATTATAAAAGTTGGTATTTGTACGACAATTAACATTACACTCAAAGAATAAAAAAACTATTAAAATATAAAAAGCGTTGGTCTTATAACTCCGATTCCATCTTTTTAAACGAATCAGCCGTTAGTCTGCTATATAAATAAATATAGATGTTAAGTAACATGTTCACGCTTTTAAGTCTTAAGTTTTGGCAAAGGAGGGGAGAAAATCATCGATGACGTGAAAGTAAAGAGAGCCATATGTGGTTACGCTACTGTTAAAAAATACTAAACCAAAACCAAGTGTGGGTTAATATTGGAGCCAATTTTTTGCTTTTTGAATAACAATCAATAAGTAGGTGTAAGGGTTTTTTTGTTTAGGAAGATACAACTTATGATTGACACAAGAAATTCATAGTTGAATGAATTTATCTCCTGTTATTATTATTTTCCTTCCTTTGTATTTGATTCCACAATCACATTTTAGTACAGGTCATATGGGAGATAGCTATTCTATTATATTACTAGCTGATCAATGTTTCACCCGTGGAAAATCATAAAAACCTCCCCTGTCTTTTTTTAGGATTTAATACTTTTTAAGGTTGCCATGACAACCTTATATCCTTCCCTATAATTTTACATTAAAACTTTGAAATACCACAGGGTAAAACCCTTTATCATACATATATATAGATAAATTTACTATTAAAACCTACTTTAAAAAACATTTATAATGCTAAAATAAATTAAACTAGTCAAGGAATACAATAAAATTAGACTAAAAAGATCTACAAGAAAATGCGGGGCGGAGAATCGCGCGAAGCCGATGATAGAGAACTACACGACGCGGGCGGTTCAGGCTACTTGTGCGGACTGTACAAGCGTTCGCGGCGCTGCACAGCGCAGAGTCACTTTTGGCGCTGTTGATACCTGGGACATTTGACACCTGGGACATTTGACGCGATGCGTTTTTATTAAAAATAAAGCACCTGGGACATTTGAAACCTGGGACAAATGATGTAACTTATATTTATTATTTAATTTAACAAACCTGGGACATTTGACACCTGGGACATTTGATTTTATATTAATTTGTGTAATATTTTAAAGACCTGGGACATTTGAAACCTGGGACAAATGATTTGACAAACTTTGAACAATTATTTAAACCAACCTGGGACATTTGACACCTGGGACATTTGATTTACTTAATATTTATAATTTTTTAACGACCTGGGACATTTGAAACCTGGGACAAATGATGTGCTCCCTTTCCCATAACGTTAACATTGGGACAACGTACAGTGTTTACCACTTTCAATATCTCGGTAACCAATGGACATAGAGCAATAATTCAAGATACTAAATTGTAGTTACTAAATTTTCCGTATTACAGTAAATTTTCATTTTTTTCTGATTGACATTGTTTATTAGATGGGGTATTCTGTAACAAAACATTGTTATTTTTGTTTTGTTGTTTCGACCTACCCACCTTTTTGATTTGATTCCTTAGCCGGTGTAAATCCTGGTCGCAGTAAGGTCTTGTACACTAAAAATCCGGACTACACACAACTAACTTTCTTGACTAGTAGTAAAATATACTATTCTTCTCCGAAATTCAGATAGATTAAAATTAAATAAGCCAATCCACCCACAAGACCAATGTTGATTCTGGCTGTTTGATCGGGCTTGCGAACAGCCAGAGCCAAGTAGTCTGACTTGTACTGTACCGGCTAAGGAATCAAATTAAAAAGGTGGGTGAGTCCGAACAATAAAACAAAAAAACTATTAGTAAATTTACAGTACATTATCCAGGATACAGTAAATTTACCATGCAGTTATCGGCTAAGAGTAAGAGTTCTGCCTACAAAAAGACACAAAAACAACGGTTTCTGTATAGTTTGATATAGAATACTTAAACTTCACTCCTCAGTATAGTAATCAGCTGGTGAGCTGTGATTACTTTATCGCTCACTCCCAGAAAAAAAAACGGGGTTTTCGGATGGTTTCCATAGCATAAATTGACGCTTAACGCGCCAAAGACCAAATATAGCTTTTACACATGTCAATATGATCAGCAGTTTCCTCTAATGTCCCGAAATTACCTGAGGATTGATTTTGTAAAATATTGGCTCTTTGTACTAATACAAAAGGAGTCTTATTGATTAGTTCTAAAATATCTTACATCTTTAATCCGACATGCTTTTGAGGATGGTTACAGTGCATTATCCTTTTTTCTTTTATAATAATAATTTAAAACAGTAAAACGACGCGGTCACCAGGAGAATTTTTTAACAGAATCAGTAATAACGAGATAGTTGTAATGTAATATGCAGATGGCAATCGAGCCAGCTAGCGGTGCCAGCGCCAATGATAATTGCTGTAATTACAGCCTCGTCTGATCCTCCCCCATTTGTGCCATTATTGAGCTATAATTGGTCAAACAATTGAATTCACAGTCTATTACAAATCTATGCAAACGCATTGTTGGTAATAAGTCAATATATTTTCTCTTCATCAAAAATTTATTACACTTTCTTTTTTATGATTTTTGAATAAAAGGCCTTAAACGTATATAGATTAAATATAAATGTAAGCTTAGATCATGAAAATGTATCGATAATTGATGTGAAGGAGTATCTCTCATAAAACATGAATTGTGTAACTGCGAAGGTTGTAAAGCATGGTAGTTCTAATCAACTTTGATTAACATATTTCAGGAAATACGAGAACCTTTCATATACAGTATTAATAAATTAAGGTTTATAGAACACATCAACCTAAATATTGATTCATAGATAATTAATTACAGGATATTCTATCGCTATTCAACAGCATAAAGGACAGATGACTAAGTATTAATAAGTCTAGTAATCTATCGTTCAACTATTCTGATTATTAGACTGACATGAAACAAGAGGAATCTTCTGCCTTGTTACTGAAAGAGAATTGAATAAACTTCCATAACTTTATCTGTAATTAATTTAATACGTAATATGTAAGAAATGTAATTACATCGTTTTATTTATTTGCTTCACCAACGGTATTCATCATTTCAATACAATATCCTATACTCTTATATGAGTAATGTTATCGTGCTTGCTTGCTTGCTTGTATGCTTGCACATTTATCTCAAAAACAGCTCCGAGGATTTCCTTCAAAGTCTGGAAATAAGTAATTTATGACTCAAAAATGTCTTTTACGCAGATTACCTGGCCAGAGAAAATCTAATAACGTAATAAATCGAATTTTAAAGTTGTAAAATTTTAACATTGGCCTTATGGGTTGCCGTTATAGCAACGAAAATAAACAAGGAAAGTGTAAACAAATGAAGTAATCATAACAGCTGTTTGGAATCTACAGCTATCAAGGGAAAATACAGCAGGTGGGATGAAGAGTCCACGGAGCAATAAAAAGGTTTATATTGATAAATTTTATGACATTGAAATATTTTATAGTAACTGGATGAACTGGTAAACATGAAATAACACCGAGCAAGGCTCGGTCCACCAGGTACTAATTCCTTACAAAACGTATGCATAGTAATAAAAAAGATTCCTTCGAAAATTTGTGCTGCTTATTAATTTTAATTACATATACTTCATGCAAGGTATATATGAACAATAAATTATGTTTAATTGTTCAAAGATAACATTCTGCCTTAACAGCATTAATTATAATAAAACAATAACAGACAAAATAGAAACCGAACAAAACATTTTTTTAATTCACAGGATACAAGTAATATGGATAGTAAATCAAAAACAAAATTTACTAATAAATTATAACTCTCGATGTATACACGGACCAAGAAAAACATTTGTCTTAATGACAATTGACATTCGATTACATACGATTATAGTAGAAGGCACGAAATAATGCAAAAAGAGTTACTATTCCCAAATACATTTCTGATAATTTATTTTTACACAATGTAGGAAACATAATTATTAGCTTTCTTGGGTTTTAATACATTGCTCAAGATGAAAGATGTAATGAAACAAGAAACGTAATGAACACACATTAAAAAATATTGCTTGACATAAGGCATCGTTAACATCAGTTATTACACTCTGCAAGTCTCTGAAACGACCACATTAGAGCAAAGGTTCCACTATCGTTCGGTTAAATAGACCTTTTTTCCTGTTGACAACAATAAAGGTAACTGAAATTAATATCCTTTCAATAAAGACGAATCAATTTAATAATTTTTTATTCTTTTTTAATCTTTAAAACAATGCTTGCACTATTATTTAAACTGACCACATTACACGTTTTATTATAAAACAAATAATGGAATCGTAATATCAGTTAAAACTTTTACGGGATAACCAATTAGCATATAAGAACCTCCAAACAGTTATTCTGTAGAAATATCTAACGTTCGCTTGGAAAAATGTTAAATTAAAATATTTAAATAAACTATATGCAAACTACATGCGAAAAAATATAGGTGCCATATTTACGGGTTAATTTCCTTTACTATTGATCACTAAAGTTGATGGGTAATTTAATTGAATGAAAGTATTGAAGCTAAACGTGAACGTTGTAAAGCTAATCATCCCTATGTTTTAATATGTAAGTTTCTCGCAGCATGTTCGATTACTGAGCTGACCCGATGATAGCATCCTTCCTTACCACTACCTTCAGCCTAAGCCCTCAAATTTGATAATTAGAGCAAATCGAAAAGAATCGCAGCTGTAAAACAGAACTTACAGAACTTTAGGAGTGATTAAAAGATTTATTACACGGTTAATCGGTTTAAAAATAAACACTATACTTTCCAATTTGCTGTAATGACCATTCAAAATATTATGCAAAATATAGGCTTTCTCGTCCAGTCTTAAAAAATACAGCTTGTGTTAACGTATATACAGTTATTTTTTATCTTAAAATCTACCGAATCAAATTTATAGACTCAGGCCGTTTTCACATTAGGTGACGCCTCCAGCGTCTCAGACGCGGAGTCTCGTGATCACACCCAGCGACCGTGACTTCAACAATGAAAACAACAATACTCGGCGACGAGACGCCGCGCCTGGACCTGTCGCCTCATTTGGAAAAAACCCTTACTGTCATAAGCTGTCTTGAGATTTTTAATAGTGGACAGGTGTTGGTTATTCGTGGACTGTACTGGTTATGCCCCCAGAGCAGAGATAAAAGATAAATATCTTTCCCCAACTAAAATCATTGGTTTGCCTATAGGTCATTGGATTCCATAGATTTAAAGTTGAATTTATCAAAATCTGTAAATTCTTGTCTGTTTTATCTGTTTAAATGCTATTGTTGCATCGTTTATTTAAATTTTAAGATGGTATTTTTTTATTCTCTTTTGTTATTAAGTATGTATGCTGATTAGTACAATCATGGTCATTGCCTCTGTATTTGTATACCTTAATTATGAGTATACATAGAACTCGTTCATTCGTAAAATCGTATAAAATACGCGTACCAGGTATATTTAAATATGTTAATGAATGTTTCTTTTTGTTTTAGCATTTGGGCCCAAGTGCTGCGAGGCTCGCACAATGCAGGCAGGCTCTCACGCTCCATCACAGTAAACGAAAATTGTATTCGATCGTATCATTCATCTAGCGTGGATGCTAATTCTTGTTAAAATCGTTGTAAAAACGCAAAAAGACGAACTTTATAACCAGTAGATTTTTTAAATTATAAAATACTAATTATAGAAAGCCACTTGGTGAGAAAAACGAGTCAAACACAATTGTCGCCTATGTGGTTTTGTTTGGTGGATTGTGGGCAATCAAGGGTTTAGAACTGGTAAACTGCAATAAAATATTGTGACCTGGTGAGTGGCAAACACATTCCGATCAGTTTAGTGGTTTCACCAATTTCCTTATCACTTGTTTAATGAACTTGAATTGTTTTCAGTCCAAATGATCCAAATAATCCAAATGAGTTATTTACAAAAAGTAAATAACTTTAATTAAAATCCAAATGAGTTTTTGCCCAATATAAATTTTACTATTTATTTAAGATTCAACTTAAATAATAATTTTAACAGAATTACTTCTTTGACAGAAGCGATTTTTAAGATAATGGAATTTCTAAAACTTATTCTAGGGATACGATCACCACGAAGGACAGTATTTTGATGGTATATTAGGTTGATTATGGTAAAAAAATGATATTTTTGCTATCAACCCTTTATTTATTTAAATAATTGTCTAAATAATAAATTTATTTGAGCTACAATTTTACTGTAGAACATTAATTTTGATCAAATGTTTCATGGAATGTTAAACAAAAGAAAATTCTATTCCCAAGAAATTATGAAGATAGAAATTATATGTTTGTTTATGTAACTTTAATAACTAAATTTGTTTTGTATGATAGCTATTAGAATCTTGAAGTTTCCGTAACATTTGAGCTAAATTGTAATATAAGACTTGGATTTTCCTGGAAACCAGGCAGGGAGTATAAAGAGACTGAGGTGGCGGTAGTCTGAGGTGTTCTGAGTGTCGAGACCAAATACGTTGAACGATTCATCGGTGAGAATTGTTGTTAAGAGTATTTTATTGAAATGGTAATGAATAAACATTGTGTAGGTATTCTAAAGTAAATGTTGTAACTTTATAATGCCAACTGTAGAAATAAAAAAATCATAATAAACATCTTAGATTAGCCTATTAGACCTGTGAGAATTAATGTCAATGTCCTTTAAGACCCTTTAAAGTCCCACATCCTTATAGACTGAAAAACTACCAATCAAGTACTGTTGATTTTAAATGTGGAAATGTTCGTATCCAAACCGTTTATATGATGATTAAAGCTTTCAAAATACCTAGGACTTAACGGAATCCAGGTATTTTTTACCACTTTAATTTAATTTGTTTACTAAAAAAAATATTTAATATATACAGATTAATCTTGATTCATCAAAATACATTGTCTACGTATAAAAGGTTGATTACCTGCAGTCCAGCCTCGTGATCCTATAAATAGTAAACTTATAATATATTATGCTTTTCCAAAAATTATTTTGTCATCTTCAGATCTTTAAGAACTTAAAATTTTAACACAATCTGTTTTGACATAGTTTAATCTAGTTAAAATGTTTCCCAAAGATCTAAAGTTGAAAAATAGTTTGTTGAAAAAAAAATCTATAATAACATTATCATAAAAAGGACCGCGAGACTTACAAGCAACGTAGTCAAAAAACGTGATTCAGAAAACAACACCAAAATGAAAATACATGATGCCGTATATTTCGAGATTACAATTCACTGTGTGACAGTCTTAATCGATTTTTTTCTTCCTCAAGCCAAGTGCTGTGTTCTTTATTTGTTATATCTAAAAATAATGAGAAACCTGGAATTCTTGTGCTGACAACACCGATAAGAAAATGTTTTCCATTATTCAAAAATGTCAGTCCTCCACCACTGTCACCCTTATTAACTTGACTTCCTGAAATCATAAACAACTGTTAAATTCAATGACATTTCTAAATTCCCCTTTTATTACCATGTTCTGCTTTAGAATGGCACAAAACAAGTGTGATCCTGGAAATATTATAAAGCGCATTGTAAGCTTCATTTAAATTTTTGAATTTAAACATTTAAATATTTGTGTTGCGTACAGAAGGCACCATCACTCTGTCACCATCGCTTTCATTTTAATATATTATACTATATTATTTTCAATCCCTAATTTCTTTCCATCTAATATTTTCCACTCTTTTTCTATTTTTATATCATATATCCCTTTAAATTTATAATTGTTTTTAATTTACCAGACTTCCATTATTAGCAATGTTAACTAAAACAACCATGTAGATTTTCTATGCCTTTTTGTGTTGATGTATTTTGATAAACTGAAGTTTAAATCATGAAGAAATATGCAAAAGTCAAGTGTGTCAAACTAGAATTTTGAACATTAAACACAGTGCAAGTGAAACATGAAGATAATTTGGTATTGTAACTATTAATTTAATGTCCTTTTAATATATTGTTCCTGTCTTATAATTAATATATAATGTTTACATTTCTTTTCATTATCAATTTTTTCCTTATTTATAATATGATTCCCTAGTTCTCAAAATGGTCCTCCAATTGAAAATACCCCAATTTGCAAATTATGAAACAATCGCGCTTTAGGACTCATGGTTACATTTAAAAAAGGGTTTTAATCTGTTAACAAAGGTTATTTGGATAAACAAATTAATTTGTTAACCCAAAACATCGCAACTGATATAAAGTCTTTTGGTTGAATAATGAATATAGTTATCCTATACATTAAAATGTTGACGATTGCCTCATGATTTAGCCAGCTCTCTGGAAAAAGTTCACTACGAAACGTTTAGGGATAAAAGATAAGGGAGGTACTAATTACTCCTGGCCCGTTACCTTGTGACAATTTAACTTAAAGCCAAAATTACTTTATATAAGGTCATTTATATAAGTTGCTGTAACGTAATTCAAAAGAAACTCTAAAAATAAGTTTCAAATAAACTAGCAGCCCGCGTCACTTCGTGACTTATAAAAACGACTTGGTAAAATAGGCTTTACTTTCATGTTGATTATATATGGAGTATTGCTGTGTAAAATACATTTCAGTGATGAACTGTGTCCTACTAATTTTTTATGTCAAAGCACTGGAATTAAATTGCCAGTAATTAAACCTCTCATCGGGGCAAACTTTTAAAAAGAACTTATTACTTTATACTAAAAACTTCAATATGGGTAAGAAATTCCTCACGGAATTTGAGAAGTTGATTTATTTCATATGGATCTTCATTGCTTGGCGCACCTTCATGTCTCATTCTACGTTGTCATTCTACACAACATCTACGCGTCAGTTTCTTGCATTCATCTTTGTTAGGTCTTAACAACAATCAGCAAGAAGATGGACAAACTACTGATTTACTAATGAACTAATCTCTAAATAGCATATATAAAATTGACATTCGCCGTAAAAGCAAATTATTCAACACAAAGAATTAAATTTTCAAACATACACTCTTTTTGTTTTGCATCTTAATACATATTTGGCAAATATTTACCTAAGCAAATAACATAACTTTCTATGAAAAGCCTTTCGGTTCATGGGCGTCCCTATAAGGTTGAGGCCCCGCGGAACGTCCTGATCAGACCATGCGGACGATGCCATGACTATGGCCATGACGACTCAACCTGCCAAAGCCCCAATTCCCGTTGCCGCGTCTGTGGACTGTCCGCTCCGCCTTCTAGCGGACGGTGTGACCATGAGGGCCATGATCTGACCCGGTCATACTGCGCTACCTGTAATAGGTACGGGCACTACACAGGCCAGCGATCCTGCCCCAAGTACCCAAAAGACCAAAATGACCCCCATGCGGCCTGCCCTGTCAAGATCATTCCTCCTCCCAACCCCCCGAAATCGAACCCGTGGGATCTTCGTCTCTCCGACTTCCCGGCCCTCAAACCTGACAACCTTCTGGCCCCCACAACCACTTCCGACCCGGACTCCGATGCCACATCCCAACACGAACAACAACCCTCCACAAACCCGACGCCCTCCACAGGCCCTTCAACTGCCGTCCCCTGCCCCGAAACCTCCGACCAACCACAGCCCCCCACCAACTTCGTCACCCTCGAAGCCCTCAACTCATTCCTCGATCAACTCCTAACCACCCTGAGCGACGGCTTCAAAAGGACCTTTGACGCCCTGCTGTCGCTCCTCCTCGCCTCCGCTCCCGCCCAAGGTCAGCAGCGAGTTCGTGAGACGGTCAACGGCGTCACCAAACGTTTGTTTGAGACCCGCACCATCTTGCACGAGGCTGGCAACGGGCTAAGCGTCATCCACACCGCCTCCAAACGTCCTTCCAATGCCGGTCGTCACTAAAACCCGCTCTTGTCTCCGCCTCTGCCACATCAACCTCACCTCCTTCCGAACCAGGCGTTCCGCCCTCATCGACCTCATCACAGACTACATCCTGGACATCCTAACCCTCAACGAAACCAAACTGTCCCCCACCACCCGAGCTTCCCTCCCCGGCTTTTCCCTCCTCCGCCGTGACAACCTTCCCCGGTCCGGTGGCCTTGCCATCGCTTTCCGATCCGAACTCGACGTCCGTCACCTCCCTCTCCCTGGTAACCCGGCTTCCGCCCTCATGGCATCTGTTCGCCTACCTAGGCAACCCCCCTTCACTCTTCTTACCCTCCACGCCAACCCTCTCGATCCCGACCTCATCGACCTGATGGAGCAGGTTGCCGCTACCCACCCACAACTGGTAATAGCGGCAGACCTGAACTGTCACCACCAGGCCCTGGGGGATCGTACCACTACGCCCCGGGCCGCCTCCTTTTCCAATTTCTCCTGGACGCTCGACTCCACCACCACATGACCCCTCCCACACGGTACCCGAACCACGAAGGCCAACTCCCTACATCCTCCGACAAGCTCATCACATCCCCCGAACTATCCCGGAAAATCATAAAAGTCCTCTCCGGCCACGACATAGGCTCCGACCACGTTCCTCTCATTTTCGACTTGAAAATCCGCCCTTACCCCTTCAAATCCGACACCCATGATGCATTCTACGTCTCCGACTACAAGAATGCAGACTGGGATTCCTATAACCGCTCCCTCACCACATCTCTCACTCCACTGACCCAGCAACCACCCCCCCGCACACCCGGCCAAATTGACGACCTCCACTCATCCATCACCACAGCAATCCTTTCCGCCAAGGAAGCCTCCGTCCCCACGAAACGTGTTCTTCACACCCCCCTCCGCCTTCCTCCAGACGTCATAGCCCTCATCAAAGCCAAGCGCCGCGCCAGGCGACTCCTCCTCCGTGATCCTACCTCCCCCTACCTCCACGCTGCCCACAGAGCCCTAGTCGATCGCGTTAAGGTTGCAGTCTGCTCCTTTCGAGACGACAGGGCGATGAAGGTGTGCGAGAAGGCAGATTCCGACTTCCACAACAACCCTCGTAGTTTTTGGCGTCTCGTCAAACACTACAACAGTCCCTCCACTCCCTCCGGATCCCTCCTGGTCAATGACGCGGTCGTCTCGGACAGCCAAGGCATCGCTGAGGCCTTCCGTGACTCCCTCTCCACCATTCACTCTGTCCCCATGCACCCTGACTTTGACGACAACCACTTCACTCTCACCAACGCACCGGTCACTCGACAACACGACACCTTCCACCCCCCAGACACCATCCCCGACGATCTTCCCGACCACGACCTCCTGAGTCCCATCACCTTCCTGGAGGTGGATCGGAAACGACGCCACCTCCGCAACACCGCCCCCGGCCCCGATGGAATCTCCAACCTCCTCATCAAACAATCTCCACCAATTCTCATCCGTCTTCTGACAACACTCTTCACCTCAATCCTCCTTCTCGGCTACTCTCCCCCCTCCTGGAAACACGCCCATGTCATCCTCTTCGCCAAGCCCCACAAGGATCCCCGAAACCCAAGCAACTATCGCCCAATCAGTCTCACATCCACCCTTTCAAAACTCTTCGAAAAAGTCCTGACTTCAAGGCTCCACACCCACCTCAACTCTCTCAATCTCCTTCCACTCACCCAAGCCGGCTTTCGTCCCGAAGTCAACATATACGACCAGCTTCTGCGGGTCGTCACATGCCTCCAAACAAACAACTCCCTCCACCGCCCAACAATCCTTGCCCTCATGGATGTCCAGAAGGCCTTCGACACCGTTTGGCACAATGGCCTCCGGTCCAAACTTCTCCACCTCCAACTGCCCCTCCCCGTCATCCGATGGATCTCCCACTTCCTCGACGGACGGACCGCTCAGGTTCGTTTCCGTGGCTCCCTATCCTCCCCCTTCACCCTGGAAGCCGGCGTCCCCCAAGGCTCCGCCATCTCTCCTCTTCTCTACCTCATCTACGTCCGTGACCTGCCCGCCCCCGTTCCACGCACCCCCACAGACACCTCGTGCGGTCTCGCTCAGTTCGCTGACGATACCGCATTCTGGGTGTCAGACAGACGATAGGACAACCTCATCCGCAAAATGACACAAACACTGACTGACTACCTCTCCTACTGCAACCTCTGGCGCATTTCCCTCAACACTTCCAAAACCCAACTCTGTTTTTTTCGATTTCCATGCGCGTCGCTTCGCCCGCATCAACTCCGATCCCATCCTCCTCAACCGAGTCCGCCTTCCTCTGAAAAAATCCTGCACCTACCTCGGGGTCACACTCGACTCCAAACTCTCCTTTCTCCCCCACCTCCGCCAAACCAAAAAACGAGCCACAGCCCGCCTCAAAGCCATGAGAATCCTGAACAACCGCCACCGTCCCTGCTCCCAAACGACCCTCTCCCGGATTTACACCTCCGTCATCCGTCCCGTGCTCACCTTCGCCCATCCTCTCCTGCTCTCCGCCCCAGATCACTTCATTTCCAGCTTTGAAGCCACCGAAAGGCGTGCCCTTCGGCTGGCAGCCCATCTCCCTCCCTGGACCCGAAACCAAACTGCCTACGACGCCCACACTGTTCCTCCCCTCCGAGACTTCCTCACCCAACTCAACTCCAAATACCTCGACCATGCCCGCTCCTCAGACATCCTGCAGCCTTTCTTTCAACCCTACTCCACTAACCGACCTAGCCTGACCCTTCACCACCTCGTAGCCCTCGACAACCCACCCCCACCCCAACCACCCCAACTGCCCCAACCCCCACCATAACCCTCCAGACCAAAACCACCGGAGTACGGTACAGGCCGTAGGCCTGCGACCGTACCAAAATTTTTTGGAAGCGACCCTACCCTGACCCTACCCTGACCAACCCACCCACCATCACCCAACTTTGAAAGACGCCACTCCCCGACCAACACCACATCACTGCACCTCACGCAAGAACCACACAAAACTTCCGAAACACACCACCAGGGTAGCAGCAGGCATTCGTATGTAACTTAATCTCGTATTAAACTGCAAAGTCCTGCTGCAACGCCCCATCCACACTCTCAACGAACCACCCGTCATCACCAGACAAAACGCCTCACAGTGAAACTCGACCACAACTCACCACTGCCCAACCCACACTAACCCCACCGAAATCCACACCCAACCATCACCAACCAACCACCAGCACAGCTGCTGGCATTCGTATTGAACTATTCTCGTATTGAACTAAAAAGTCCTGCAGCTGTGCGCTACCCTAACCCACCTGTCCAAGGCTGAAGAGGGAACAATCCCTATAACAGCCTCAGTGTGCCGACCCGGCCACTGGAACCTCACGATCACGTCACGTAAAATAGGTAGGCTAACACTTTAATATCCTCCCACTCCAAGTAGATTTACAAAATATAGGTTTTAAATTTATAATGTGTTTTAAAACTTGAATTATTTAGGTTAACATTAAACTAATATTGGTAGTTTAGAGCTCAAAACGTTGAAACATGCATCAATGTGTTGAAACGTGTATCAATGTGTTTCAGTGTCAATAGTTTGTTATAAAATCCCATCTCCAGAGTACCTCCTATTTACTTATGTTCCTTTTAATGTTTCCTTTTTAAGAAAATAAATACAGTAAATTAAGATGGTCACCCCCTTTTTTGGTCTTAGTTTCAAAATGGCAAATACTCTTCCTTAGTTTCAGTTGTCTTAAAAAAAATATCAGTACTTTAAGAAATCATAATCATAATGTCAAAGACATTTGCTTGCCCTGCATTCTATGTTATATCTCTGGAACCATTTCAAATCTTGATCATCTGTTTTGTTAGAAACAAATGTGAATTCGAAAAAGTTCACAGGTTCTACCATAGATAGTAGCACTTTCGCTGGAATTTCAAAAGCCTCGTGTGTAAAGGTTTTTCATGTGATATTTTCCAAACCCACAAAAGGAACATCTAGAGAGTAATAGCTTTAATTTGATACCAAATATGTGTAGAAAAATTAATTTCTAGGGGTCGATTTCCTCTGTACAAAATCCCAGAAATTCTTTTAATAATATAGAAGATTGTTCTATGTTGTGTATTCTTACCGTCAATATTACCAGCACAGAACTTGTCATGGGTCAAAAGTAACTTGTTTCCTGCAGTAAGTTTTTTCAAACATTCCTCGTATTTTATAAATTTTAGTCTCGCTGACAAGGCGATCTCGCTGCTCACGCCGCCGTCTGACGTCCTGCCCCACCCTGCGACCTAACAACACAAAATATTTATAGCACAACAAAATTCTTCTTTGCAAAGAACTATGGGACACGCAATGCTCAACAGCTAATAATTAACCAAATATTGAAAACAAAATAACCAAATAAATGTATCTGTTGTTCAGCCCTTTCCTTATAACTCTGCGCCGACGTTAAATTTTATCAAACAAACTAATACATTTCTTAGAACTTTCTCACCGAGACCTTTCATTAAAATATGTTGTTGATGGGTGTCGGAATTGCGGTTTTCTCAAAAGTTCCGGGTTATTTGGGTTTTATATATAGATCAGATACTTAAAAATTACATAATATTCGTTGTCTGAAAGTTCATATTGTATTTATTTTCTATTACTGTAGTTTAAGATGAACAAGGAAAAATTCTGTTTTAAATATTTTAGCCTATGCAACAGCTTTAATTACATTCAGGAGTGCATCTGACTGGAACATTACGGTAATATCATAATTGGTATTTTGGCTTGTCAAATCGATAATATAATCTTGTTATCTCAGTTCTTTCCATGAGATATCCAGCACAGTTAAAGAAAATTAGGAGAATACTCCAAACAGTTTAATTGTCGGTTGGAAAGGCTCACCATGCCCTCGGCGTCGGGCGCGGGCAGGAAGCCGCCGGACCAGTCGACACACGCGGGCATCACGGTGGCCGTCACCTGCACACTGACCACCAGGTCCAGCAGGCCGATGTCCTGCGCGTACTGCGACGCCTGCCCCGAGTACTGCCGGGGGATCACCACCTCCTTGACCTCGACACAACATATACATTCATGACGGTGGCCGTCACCTGCACACTGACCACCAGGTCCAGCAGGCCGATGTCCTGCGCGTACTGCGACGCCTGCCCCGAGTACTGCCGGGGGATCACCACCTCCTTCACCTCGACACAACATATACATTCATCACGGTGGCCGTCACCTGCACACTGACCACCAGGTCCAGCAGGCCGATGTCCTGCGCGTACTGCGACGCCTGCCCCGAGTACTGCCGGGGGATCACCACCTCCTTCACCTCGACACAACATATACATTCATCACGGTGGCCGTCACCTGCACACTGACCACCAGGTCCAGCAGGCCGATGTCCTGCGCGTACTGCGACGCCTGCCCCGAGTACTGCCGGGGGATCACCACCTCCTTCACCTCGACACAACATATACATTCATCACGGTGGCCGTCACCTGCACACTGACCACCAGGTCCAGCAGGCCGATGTCCTGCGCGTACTGCGACGCCTGCCCCGAGTACTGCCGGGGGATCACCACCTCCTTCACCTCGACACAACATATACATTCATCACGGTGGCCGTCACCTGCACACTGACCACCAGGTCCAGCAGGCCGATGTCCTGCGCGTACTGCGACGCCTGCCCCGAGTACTGCCGGGGGATCACCACCTCCTTCACCTCGACACAACATATACATTCATCACGGTGGCCGTCACCTGCACACTGACCACCAGGTTCAGCAGGCCGATGTCCTGCGCGTACTGCGACGCCTGCCCCGAGTACTGCCGGGGGATCACCACCTCCTTCACCTCGACACAACATATACATTCATGACGGTGGCCGTCACCTGCACACTGACCACCAGGTCCAGCAGGCCGATGTCCTGCGCGTACTGCGACGCCTGCCCCGAGTACTGCCGGGGGATCACCACCTCCTTCACCTCGACACAACATATACATTCATCACGGTGGCCGTCACCTGCACACTGACCACCAGGTCCAGCAGGCCGATGTCCTGCGCGTACTGCGACGCCTGCCCCGAGTACTGCCGGGGGATCACCACCTCCTTCACCTCGACACAACATATACATCCATCACGGTGGCCGTCACCTGCACACTGACCACCAGGTCCAGCAGGCCGATGTCCTGCGCGTACTGCGACGCCTGCCCCGAGTACTGCCGGGGGATCACCACCTCCTTCACCTCGACACAACATATACATCCATCACGGTGGCCGTCACCTGCACACTGACCACCAGGTCCAGCAGGCCGATGTCCTGCGCGTACTGCGACGCCTGCCCCGAGTACTGCCGGGGGATCACCACCTCCTTCACCTCGACACAACATATACATTCATCACGGTGGCCGTCACCTGCACACTGACCACCAGGTCCAGCAGGCCGATGTCCTGCGCGTACTGCGACGCCTGCCCCGAGTACTGCCGGGGGATCACCACCTCCTTCACCTCGACACAACATATACATTCGTCTTTCTTCGAAGGGTAAACTTATTTCATCTATATTTTACACCAGTTTCGCTTATTATAATATGAGGGCGAATTTGACGTGACCTTGTAGCCAAAGTCACAAAGGCGTGGCCAATATCTTGAAGGCCATTTAAAGGCCCTTAAGGTGTACCTTAAGTCCAGTGTCAAACCTAATAACAAGTTATAATTTGTACTCGATATATACAATAACATCGAGATACATAAAACAGACACAAAATCCCAAACAGTTGCTGAAATGTTTTATGAAATATTCATTCTTAAGATAAAATACTGTATTTTATTCTTCTTGAAAAATCCCACTAGAAAATCTCTGATGTCTTTTGCCTGAAGAGGATTCCTTTAAAATCGTATCTGCAGTAACCTATTAAGACCACAAAGAATCACTTAAACATTTAGATAAGTAAACCATTATCAATACAGTATACCCCCTTATGCCTAATTGTTCACCTTTTTTAGTACTTACATCAGCTGTTATAGACGACACCTCTTTTTTGTAATAGCTTCTGTAGTATTTTCCAAGACCCACTTTCACCTCAGTTGGGTGTATCACTTTATTTTCAAGGTCATTGTTTACCAAACAGTGAGCCGCTGAAACAAACAAAAAGCCTTTACTTCCAGTTCTGCTGCAAAACCTAATTGTTTGGTATTAGCCAGTTTACTTGTAAAAAAAACAGTTAGTTTATCATCAGATATGAGTCATATATTTGGACTCGTACTCATTTACTCATGATTTTAGACTTCCATGGAATTACCCAAGGTATTCATAGTTTTGTAAAACTATGAAACATAGTCAAACCTATTTTATACTAGTTTAAATTTTTGTCCTTTTCGTAATTTTGCATTTTTATAAAAACATTACTTCTTGAAATCTTTAGGTAAATGAAAATATCCATGGTTTATCAAAGGTTTTAGCTTGTATAAATATGTTTTTATAAAAATATAATTAAAAAGATATCCTATCTAAGTTATTTAATGGAGTTTTATTAGGTATCCCTTGTCTTAGATTCATAAGAATGCACTAAATAGTTCCTTCACATAAAAAAGTAGTTCCTGAAACAAAAGTTTCTTCAACCTCTCTATTCTTAGTCTTTCATGTACTAAAAAATTTAATACATTCACGTCTTAACGATGAACCCATTCTATTACGGAACTGTTTTGAAAACATAATCGTTCATAAGTAATAAAAAAGTTGGATAAGGCAATTCCAGTTTAAACTTTCATAAAAGCAATTTTTATCATGCAACATACTAACCAACCTGAGGACAACATTTTTTTTAGCAATAATCATACGATTATGCTGCAGCCTACCGCCAATATTTTCCAAAATATACTGTCAATAAGTTATTTCTAAACGATCCGTGCGTAAGAGAAAAGTAACAGGAATCATTTGGTTATGCGATAAAACTTGCTATCTAATTCTTATACGGCTACATTTCGGATTCAGGTTACGATTAATTTATTATAATTTTATTCATTTCACTTCATTATTTTGAAAATTAAAATTCTTAAAGATATTGTTTATACCAGATATTGCTTATTTATACTGGTTAAAAAAGTGTTATTTTGTATATTACAAGGCGATAGTATATTTAAGTAGTGAGCAGCATATATCAAAATTGATTGCGCAACATCGATCATGTTAACCTCAAACTTGCTTATTTATACTGGTTAAAAAAGTGTTATTTTGTATATTACAGGGCGATAGTATATTTAAGTAGTGAGCAGCATATATCAAAATTGATTGCGCAACATCGATCATGTTAACCTCAAACTTTTTTGTGTGTAACAATATCAACTACATTCTTTCCATTTCCTTCAGGAAATCCTTAGTATTTTATTATAAAATACACCCGTCTTTTGCAAGTTTTAAGTGGGAAATTAACAATCGTTCTAATGGCAGTTCCAAATAAAAACTACCAATATCTACAAAATGGCTACAAAATATACAAGCGCTCGTGGTAGTCCACGAAGTGAAAACCGAGGTGGTTAAGGATGTGAATAGGCCCCTCTGTATTCGTAAAGTTCATGATCTACCTTTGTTTAACATTTCAGCCCAGATGGTTTAGTACTGTGTGTGCATTTTCCCGCAATAACACAAAGGCAGCACCACCGCTTGTTTGTAATATTTCATACAGACAAATTATGCAATATACTTGATGTGTTTTGCAATAAATACGTCGGAGGCTATGTACAGCATGACAGAAGAAGACCAAGGCTAAATTTACTAAATAGCCCGCAAAAAATTTTAATTTCAGTTCACATTAGTTTTCCTTACCTGTAACGACAATATGAGTAGTTATGAGCGTTCCCCCACATTGTTGGTCCCATTTTTCATTTGATTTCCGGTAAATGGCAGCCAGCCAAGGAAACTCTCCGACTTTAGCCGGAACGCCCATCGATATTAACGGCACCGAGGGTCGCTTGTCCCCGGCTAGTGATGACAAACCACATTCTGAACAGAAACACAAGTGATGAGACGCCATGCTGAGGGAAGTTACCTGTTAGTACAATATGAGGCGTGACCAGGGTGCCGCCGCACTTCTGCTCCCAGCGCTCGGAACTGTTGAGAGAGAACAGAGCGGCGAGCCAGGGGACCTCTCCCGGCGACACGTCGTGGCCGCTGGAGATGCGGTCGTCGGGTTCGCTCATCTGGACGCCACATTCTGTGAAACAATCGCAACCACTAAAAACAACAAAGCTAACATTATGTTCTTATGTTAAGTTCTCTACATCATTGACATGTATGAAACGTCAAGTTTGTACGAATCTTTAGAAAGAGAATTTCTTAAGTTTAAGTCATCACTAAAATAACACATTCTATAATTTTCAGCCTAGCTTATATTCTTATTCACGATTTTACAAAAATATTAATACAAACCACAGACGAATTATTACGTCTATGATACAAACGTAAGATTCATTCTGTTTAAAGTTTTTTTTAAGATTAAATTATAAAATTTTTAACATTTTAAAGATAATCTTTTAAAACATACCACCTTAACTCTAAAGGCTGAAGCGGCTTTGTCGGCCTTCTTCGACTTTAAAAACCTTATGGATATGAAATAAGAATAAGACATAAATAACTTGCTTCAAAAACTTGCAAATATCAAAGTATAATTTTTCGTGGCAGAATTGAAACGTACTAAATACTAAAAAGAGTCTTAAACATAGCGTCCACCAAATAACATAAATGTGACAGTCTACGTTTACTCGTGCAGTAGAAGAGGCTGTGGCTCCACTCGCCGTTGCACAGGGAGGCCTGCTTATCTATGTTTGGTATCTGGAGGGTAGTAGAAGAGGTAGCAGCTCCACTCGCCGTTTCGCAGACAGGCCAGGGAGGAGTACTCGGGCAGGGAGGCCTGCTTGTCTATGTCTGGTACCTGGAGTGCAGTAGAAGAGGCGGTAGCTCCACTCGCTGTTTCGCAGACAGGCCAGGGAGGAGTACTCAGGCAGGGAGGCCTGCTTGTCTATGTCTGGTACCTGGAGTGCAGTAGAAGAGGCGGTAGCTCCACTCGCCGTTTCGCAGACAGGCCAGGGAGGAGTACTCAGGCAGGGAGGCCTGCTTGTCTATGTCTGGTACCTGGAGTGCAGTAGAAGAGGCGGTAGCTCCACCCGCCGTTTCGCAGACAGGCCAGGGAGGAGTACTCAGGCAGGGAGGCCTGCTTGTCTATGTCTGGTACCTGGAGTGCAGTAGAAGAGGCGGCAGCTCCACTCGCCGTTTCGCAGACAGGCCAGGGAGGAGTACTCGGGCAGGGAGGCCTGCTTGTCTATGTCTGGTACCTGGAGTGCAGTAGAAGAGGCGGCAGCTCCACTCGCCGTTTCGCAGACAGGCCAGGGAGGAGTACTCAGGCAGGGAGGCCTGCTTGTCTATGTCTGGTACCTGGAGTGCAGTAGAAGAGGCGGCAGCTCCACTCGCCGTTTCGCAGACAGGCCAGGGAGGAGTACTCAGGCAGGGAGGCCTGCTTGTCTATGTCTGGTACCTGGAGTGCAGTAGAAGAGGCGGTAGCTCCACTCGCCGTTTCGCAGACAGGCCAGGGAGGAGTACTCAGGCAGGGAGGCCTGCTTGTCTATGTCTGGTACCTGGAGTGCAGTAGAAGAGGCGGTAGCTCCACTCGCCGTTTCGCAGACAGGCCAGGGAGGAGTACTCGGGCAGGGAGGCCTGCTTGTCTATGTCTGGTACCTGGAGTGCAGTAGAAGAGGCGGTAGCTCCACTCGCCGTTTCGCAGACAGGCCAGGGAGGAGTACTCGGGCAGGGAGGCCTGCTTGTCTATGTCTGGTACCTGGAGTGCAGTAGAAGAGGCGGTAGCTCCACTCGCCGTTTCGCAGACAGGCCAGGGAGGAGTACTCGGGCAGGGAGGCCTGCTTGTCTATGTCTGGTACCTGGAGTGCAGTAGAAGAGGCGGTAGCTCCACTCGCCGTTTCGCAGACAAGCCAGGGAGGAGTACTCAGGCAGGGAGGCCTGCTTGTCTATGTCTGGTACCTGGAGTGCAGTAGAAGAGGCGGCAGCTCCACTCGCCGTTTCGCAGACAGGCCAGGGAGGAGTACTCAGGCAGGGAGGCCTGCTTGTCTATGTCTGGTACCTGGAGTGCAGTAGAAGAGGCGGCAGCTCCACTCGCCGTTTCGCAGACAGGCCAGGGAGGAGTACTCAGGCAGGGAGGCCTGCTTGTCTATGTCTGGTACCTGGAGTGCAGTAGAAGAGGCGGTAGCTCCACTTGCCGTTTCACAGACAGGCCAGGGAGGAGTACTCAGGCAGGGAGGCCTGCTTGTCTATGTCTGGTACCTGGAGTGCAGTAGAAGAGGCGGCAGCTCCACTCGCCGTTTCGCAGACAGGCCAGGGAGGAGTACTCAGGCGGCAGGGAGGCCTGCTTGTCTATGTCTGGTACCTGGAGTGCAGTAGAAGAGGCGGTAGCTCCACTCGCCGTTTCGCAGACAGGCCAGGGAGGAGTACTCAGGCAGGGAGGCCTGCTTGTCTATGTCTGGTACCTGGAGTGCAGTAGAAGAGGCGGTAGCTCCACTCGCCGTTTCGCAGACAGGCCAGGGAGGAGTACTCAGGCAGGGAGGCCTGCTTGTCTATGTCTGGTACCTGGAGTGCAGTAGAAGAGGCGGTAGCTCCACTCGCCGTTTCGCAGACAGGCCAGGGAGGAGTACTCAGGCAGGGAGGCCTGCTTGTCTATGTCTGGTACCTGGAGTGCAGTAGAAGAGGCGGTAGCTCCACTCGCCGTTTCGCAGACAGGCCAGGGAGGAGTACTCAGGCAGGGAGGCCTGCTTGTCTATGTCTGGTACCTGGAGTGCAGTAGAAGAGGCGGCAGCTCCACTCGCCGTTTCGCAGACAGGCCAGGGAGGAGTACTCAGGCAGGGAGGCCTGCTTGTCTATGTCTGGTACCTGGAGTGCAGTAGAAGAGGCGGCAGCTCCACTCGCCGTTTCGCAGACAGGCCAGGGAGGAGTACTCAGGCAGGGAGGCCTGCTTGTCTATGTCTGGTACCTGGAGTGCAGTAGAAGAGGCGGCAGCTCCACTCGCCGTTTCGCAGACAGGCCAGGGAGGAGTACTCAGGCAGGGAGGCCTGCTTGTCTATGTCTGGTACCTGGAGTGCAGTAGAAGAGGCGGTAGCTCCACTCGCCGTTTCGCAGACAGGCCAGGGAGGAGTACTCAGGCAGGGAGGCCTGCTTGTCTATGTCTGGTACCTGGAGTGCAGTAGAAGAGGCGGTAGCTCCACTCGCCGTTCCGCAGACAGGCTAGGGAGGAGTACTCGGGCAGGGAGGCCTGCTTGTAATGCGGCTTGCATTCGGCCGTTGCCTGCGTGTCCGGCCGCATCGTCTGGTTGCAGTTGATCTCCGCTCCTCCGTAGTAGCACCTCACATTCACACTCAGGGAGGTCAAGGGTGGACAGAGTTCTGGAAAATTTGATAATAAATTTCGTTTGGAAAATAACGTATTAACACCAGCTAAAACGAACCATACTAAAACAAAAATCTATTGCTTTTTCCAAATTGGGATGTTAATCTAAAAAACGTACTTATAACGTAAGTTTAGCTTTCTTTTTAACTTAAGGGTAACAGGTGTTGTTTTTGTTATTATTTGGAATTATTCTAAAATATGAATAGTAATTTCCCCCCTACTTCTTAAAAAATTAACACGGGGATATTCTCTGACTTTTTTACTATATTCTTTGTTTTTGCATCCATATTTTTTTCTATCACAAACATGTAATATTACAGAATGTCTGAATAAAAATATGCTACATGATGGTTTATTTCTCATTTAACTTCCAATGCATTTTATAAAGGTAATGCCAGGGTAGAAAATATTTAGAGACCTTTCAAAACATTGTATTGTATAAATAGTTCTTTATTAAATTCGTCCTAAACGAAGACATTTTTATAGTAATTCCTAGGTTAGAGGGTAAAATATGTGGTAATATGAAACCTCTTGTGTGTATTTACAAGGGCAAAGTATCATTGTCGCCTCAGATGCCGTTCAGAATTGCTTTTGGCGGCCACGTTTCTTTCTTGAACGGCAGTAACGTTTGCGATTTTGAATAAAAAATTCTGTTTTTTTACCCCATGATGGGAGTAGGTTTTATCTTTGTATCAGAAGTCTTATGGCTGATTGCACTTTCTGGTAAAATTGTTTTTTTCCGCAGGATTTTAAATTTTCATAAAGTAAAAACAACTTAAGTAAAAAAAATGTTTACTTGGGAATCACTCGGGATTATCTATTGAACAAGTAATTTATATTGGTAGCTTTTAAAATAAGAGGGATTAAAAAAACACCCTTGAATATTTTATCTACTAAAAACGTAGTTACGGTCCTTGAAAGTTGAGACGCCTTCTTTATCGATCAGTCACTTGTAAAAGTCAACACCTTTAAGACAGGCTCCTTCCTGTCTTATGCTAACAAACCTGACTCGGCGACGTTGCTCTTGATCTTAGTGAAATTCTGTAAAATGGAATCCGTGTTTTGTCCTGTAACTTACTGATGCAGTCGACTGGATTCTGCCAGACGCCGTTCTCGCAGATGGAGTACACCGAGTCCCTGTTGAGGCTGTAGCCGCTGTTGCAGGTGTACTTGAGGACCCAGTTGGAGGGGACGAAGGTGCCGGGCGTGTTGCGACACGCCGAACGGAGGTCGTTGGCTGCACACTGAGTCGCGAGGGGAGTGTAGGCTCCGTTCCTGGGATGCACCGGCAGCCGGCAGCTGCTGGGGTCGGGGATGGCTGCGGCTGAGGGCTGTGTGGCGGGGCTGGTCGTGGGGCGTGCAGTGGGCAGTGCTGTTGGGCGTACTGTTGAAGGTAAAGCAGGACGTTTTGTGTTCGGTGGTGGGGATGTTGGGGGCCTATAAAAAGATAAATCACACGGAACTTTGTAAGACTTAGCAATTACGTTTTTTTGTCAAAATGTCTAAATAAAAACATATCTTTTCTCGCTGGTTTGAAAACAGCAAAACAAAAACTGACAACAGCAAATCTTGTATGCAGATGTGCCGTTTTGACAACAGCAAATCTGCATTCTGTATAGTATGCAAATTTTTCTTGGATTATTTAAATGTTTATTTAAAGGTCTCTTTCAAATATCCGCAATCTCCGGCAACGGTTACTGATAGTAGGCCCTATTAAGTGCATTTGTAATGCGTTTTTATACAGTGAGAATTGAGGTGGCGATAGCTTGTCCCAGTTACCTGGTAGTCGGTCTCGTCGTCGCGGGTCGGGGACAGCTCGCAGGTTCGTCGGAGCCGTCCAGGCAGTCCGCGCGGCCGTCGCACTTGAGGCTCGGGTCCACGCACGCGCCGTAAGCGCACTTGAAGCTCCTCGGTGGACACCTGAAACGAGGTTCTGCGTGTGAGTAGAATATCTGTGCCCATAAACTACCAAATATCAGAACTTTGACTCTGTTTTTTAGTGACTCTGCCATCAGTAGTATTTATGTTCCATATTCGTATGTTGGTTTTTACTTATGATTATTCAAGGATTTTTGATAATTATAATGTTAGAATGATTTATTAATTTGATTATAGCCATTATACTGCTGTATATACAATTTTAGATGTACAGAAAGTATAAGTTTTTGTTCAAAATCTTAAGTTCAAAAAATTTTAATTTAAAGGATATTTCAGAGATTAAATGTAATTGAGTTCAAGTTTTGTTTCTGATATTTTATTTAAATTACTTATTGTATTTGAATCAAAACTGTATACCTATTTGTGATTACAGTATACTAACATGTAATAGTTTATTGAGCAACTAGTGCGGGAAATAGGTGATTACGTGCGAGCATGATAGTTCACGCGCAACGCTTACGGAGCGCGGGAATGTCATGCAAGCAACGTAAACACCTTCCCGGATGAGTTGCGTACAATAGTTTTCGCGACACTACCAGCAACAAATATACAGTGTAAGTAAAAAACAACACTTCTATGAAAGTTAAAAGATTTAAAAAATATTAAATAAACTGTTGGGATTAAATACGAACTTAACTATATTTATCTGTGCGGGGGAGATAACAAAAATCGTTATCTCTGCTGTTCAGCGACCGAGTAAGCCTTTCTAGGAATACGTCTTATCGTCACACAGACGGGAACAATAGATTAAATAATACTGCTCTTTATTAACTTATCGCTATTAACTGTACGTAGTCGCAACCTGGGAAACCATTTTAGTTAAAATTGAGATATGGCCGTCACAGTTAAAATGTGTATGTTGTGTTTATGTATAATGTATGTAAATTGTGTGATATACATTTTTTTTTCTTGAGTTGGCAACATTGCAACAATGCAAACTCTTTACCGCACTCCAGCTGATTTGTTACCTCACTACAGCTGATATTTGCCTACTCTTTTGTAAACGGCGACTTCCCACACTGAAACGGAAGCGGAAATCGGCTACTTACTAGTGTAGTGTTGCGAAAAACTTTAAAATGTTTTATTAGGATTCTTTGATTAAAAGAGTGTATTGAGTAAAAATGTGTATTAGGCTTCAGAGCTGCACTCCTTAAATGAAACCCCCCACGTCTTAACACACGTGTTATTAAGCTCATAATTTTATTTTTTTGCACGTATTGTTATTGCAGAGGTTAGACTAAACTTCGGCTCCTTATCCAAAAAAGAGCAAGGATAGACCTCACAACGGCTAGCCAAGATAACTTGGCAAAAGCTCAAAACATAAAGATGTACACAGTGTACACCTTCTTCCATTATATTATGAATAATCGCATGATACGTGTTCTAAGCTATGTCAGCTTGAAGTAAAATTAGGAGTTAATAATTTTTAATTTAGAGATACTTTTTTTGTGATAAAATGTTGTCAATTCAAAACGTGAGATATTAGTTTGATTTATGCTATAGATCTTTCAGATTGAGGCATTGTTTGATATTGATTAGGAAACTATATTATTACGGTACCATTAAAGAGAACGTAATGTTTTTTTTTCATTTAAGATTTACTCATCCCCAGCAATGATTTGACTCTTTAAAATACAGCACACTCACTCGTAATTCCAACAGACATCCCTAGACTCATCAGATCCGTCATTGCAATGTCTCAGGCCATCGCATATGTCATATCCACTTATACATTGGCCGTTGATACATCGGAACTCATGTGATCTGAAAACAAACGGTTTAGTAAAGTATACAATGTGTTTAAATTACAATGTAAACAATAAGCTTTTTAGGTCAGCATTTTTAAAAGAATTGTCTAATTTGGCAAAAAGTTGTGTCGAGTGGACTGACCATTCTACATTCTTTTTTCTAGTTAATGAATTAAGTAAAAAATAATTGTTTTAGGATTCAATAACTGTACGGATAAATATGAAAAATATGTTATAATTGCTTATTTTGTCCAGTTATTCCAAAATAACTAGCAAAAAAGATATGCTTGGTTACGATCATTTGTATGATTGTATTTAAAAGATTATGGTTTTATTTATTTGTATTTTACCAAAACTATAATTAGTACTAATTTTTCCAAGTCACCTGCAAGAAGACGTCTGATCAGGGGAATTAGGAGGGGGGCGATGACACCCATTCTCATCAGAGGCGTCGGCACAATCCGCCCTCCCGTTGCACCTCAGCCTCTCGTCGATACAAGCCCCGTAATTGCACTCGAACGACATCAAAGGACATCTGCAACGAAACGGCTCGATATCAACTGTCTTATGAGCCTCTTAAGTACTCATCAGTCTTTTAACCTTACATCTCAGTCCTTAAGCTCACCCATGAACAATGTCGATGGAGATCTGTAGAAGATGCCCCGTGGTCAACGTTTCACAGCTCAATCATCAGAGTCAACATTGCCACTACATTTCAACCTATTATGTTTATAAGCTACACACCAACTCTCAAACTACATTAAAGGTTGTGTGTAATAAATAATTACCTTTTGATTCAACTATATTTTAGATTTTTTAACGCAAAAGAATTGGCAAGTGTCTGTAGAACGAATACTCTATCTCTATTTTTTTTTCAAGAAGCAAAACAAACGGGTTGGTAACAAAATTCATAAGTAGGCCTTTCCATAACTTAATTCGTTTTAATCATCAGTATACATCTATGTATAATATTTTGTTTGTATTGGAGGATAAGTTAAACAAACATCCAATTATTTTCTAGGAGTGAAAAGGATAGCTTATCAATAGCTAGAGCAATGTAAGCCTTGTAAAAAAACTATTTCGCCAATTAATTTTTATAGTAATAATTGATTTACAAGTACTTTAATATATTTATTGTGATGTTCATGTCTCATTGCGTTAAATCCAAGAAAAAACTAATAGGGATGAAAAGCACTTCGAACAGTTGATGGCATTAGGTAAAAATTTATATTGCAATCAGATTTTGTCGAAATAGTGAGAATATGAAATATTAAAAACATATCTAATATTCTTTACTAATTATCTTTGTGCAAAGTTTGTAATGTCGTGCAGTAGTTATAATATACTCTTTTTCCTACCACAGAATGGAGATAATCACATTGCCACACCTGTAAACATTACGTAAAACGGTTCATTTCCGCTTTCATTTCATTCCCGCTTGCTAAATCAGGGTTAGTTACTACGTTAAGGTTGCACACAAGAGAGACAACTAAGACGTAAAACACCAAAGTCCAGTTTCTATTGGTCAGAAATCCCCTGACACTCACCGTATTCTAAATTCTAGTTGCCTTGCTCTAAATCTGCTGATTTCACTGTCGGCGTTTAAAAACACTAACTTCCGGTTCGTTTCAGTAGAGTAAGCAAAAATAACCTCACACCCGAACTTTTCTGTACAGGTTAGGTAATAAGTTATATTGTTTAAATAATGGTGGTAGGAAAAATCGTTGTGTATTACGAGCACAAATAGACATTGCGCTCTTAATACACAAATAGCTATTGTTTTGATTTCTTAATTAAAAGATAAATATATGTTATAATATTTTATGTTGGATCTGATTGCTATTTTCACTGAATCAAATAGCCCCTGGTGACTGATTTATATTTTCACCTTTGAATTCCTCACTGAAATATGATCTTAACAATAGAGTGTGAAAGTGTTTTGTTTACTCGATGCCCGGAGCCTTGCACGCCTCCGCTGTCTCGTCCGACCCGTCGCCGCACTGTCTGACCCCGTCGCACTTGTCGTACGAGCTGATGCATTCTCCATTTTTACACGGGTATTCACTCCTAAAATAAAAAATATTAAAATTGTGCAACACTCATTTAATTCGCTAACTTTATGCATTCCTATGTACGTTTAAAGTGCATAGTCATATTTCTCCCAATTGTTGGAGATTTTTAATTTATTTTACGTCTGTATGTTTTTAACCCTTTCATAATAAACTAAAGATGTTTTATTTGTTTTGATTATTTATCACAACAGGTATCTGAAATTTTAAATTTTATTTACTATCCCAAAAAGGATGTTACATACAAATACTTCATTAAATGCAATTTTGTTGGTAGTTATAAACTCGCAGTTACATTTTTACCTGATCGATAGTTAAATTTCACATTACTTTAATATCACATTTGCTAGTGACAATTGCTGATTAAACTTTTTAAAACTGGAGGCTGTATACGGCAAATATTTTAAATACAAAAAAACCCCTAAGCCAATAAAAAAATAGATACTTTAAGATGAGTCTTTCTTTATCAAAACTATGATTAAGTCAACTATTAATTTATAGTGATTTCTTTGTTACTTTAAATCAAGATACCTCAAAAGGAAACTTAGTTGGGTCCCAAAATTAGGCCGCTAATTCTTACAATTAAATTAACAAAATGTCTTAGAAGTAAAAAAAATATGTTGATTTTCAGTAAAAGTCATATATTATGTCATTCCTATTGCTAAAGAATAGCATGATAATAACTAAAACTCTAAAAAAACAAAGCGTGTCTAGAAGATCCTATAAAGGGTAGGGTAGTTTGTGTTAGTTTCGCTCTTAAATCAAACTGACTAACTTACGGTTTGCAAGAGGCCTGCCTTGTTGGTCGATAATACAGAGATGAATGGTTGGTTTGCAAACTAAAAACTTGTAAGTCGACTCCAAATACTAAAACAGTCATCATGTATATACTTTAGCATTGCATTATGAAATCTCTTGATTTATCCCTTCCTAACATCCTGATTATGGATTTCCTTACTAGTAAATTAACTGTCATTTCGTATTCGTATTCACAAAACGTTTCCCTTATAAAATTTGGTTTAATTTACAATAATTTAGTATATGAATGAAACAAACACAATATAAAAATGCAATGCGTTTGCAAAGAAATTATTAAAATTATTATTTTTATGTATTATTTGTTTGTAATTTAAAATGAATCAACACCGTTAATCAAAATTTTTAGACTATTTTGACGAAACTTTTCGTTACAATTGGAAATACAAAGACAATCACATTAATTTTAATGTTACCAAATATATTTTTTTAACATTCTCCAACAAAATAAACATTTTCCTTTTATATCATGATTTAATTAATTTTTGCAAGAGTTTGTCGAGTTTATATTTTTTTAATCGATTTTGTTCAAAATAAATAGGATATAACTTCACTGATATTAAAATCAACCGATGCATTTTAAAACATCACCACGCACATATTCCGTACTATAGTCACACATATCCCTTTTGCACTAGGAACCTTGCAAAATATGTAAACACAATACCTATCATTAAAAAAGCACTAAGTGGAACCTTTAAAAACATCTGGACGGCAGACTTGGCGGTCCGCCACAGTCGCACGCACTGGCCGGGAGCGAGGAACTGGCTTGCTGGAATCTCGGCGCAACCAGGAAAACGATCATAATAACACATCCTGACCCTGAACTCGGCGCGGCGGTCCACCGCGTTATCGTGCAGGGTGTTCCTCGGGTTAATTATGATTCATGTATCACATCGACGGAAATATCTATGAATACAGCTTTGTAGTGAACAGTCGGAAAACGGCAACATGTCATTGGCTGGGGAGCAGGATTTACATTACGCGAACGTAGTTTATCACGATTCCAAATGGTTGGACAGTAATGTTTGGTTACATATTGATGTCTCTCGGTGAACGGATGCAGTGGTGTCCGTGCATGGCTTTCATTTAATCAACGTCAGTAATATTCATTCCCATGAGGGTCGTAGATATTTGTTCAACGAATTACGTTTATTAAATTATAAAAAAAAACTGAAAATGTTAGTCAAATCTAAGGTATTCATTTATTTACTACTGCACGATTTAGTTATTAAAACTATTAAACACAAATTTAAAAATTACAATTTTACCTAATTCCAAAATAGCTCTCTCCAATCCTACGTTTAAACGATTATTCATCGATAAAATTCAATTAAATCCACATTTTCACTACAGTAAACTGTTATGTAAATTTGATAATGACGCTATTTAAATGAGTCACAGAGCAATGAAACCTTAAATAGGTTTTTATGGAACTGAGAATTATTAAAAGCTGAAGTGGATAAATTTTCGTGCACTATCTTTGTAGACAATGCGTGATGTGTAAAAATAAAATAGCGTGATGTATATAAATAAAATAAAATTTAATTTAATTAAAAATAGCCTGTGAATGTCTGGTTTAATCTCCTTTAGGTCTTATCATATGGTGTGTGACGAGAAATAATGAATTACCTTTTGTCTCGTGAAACTGCGTCACTAAAATTTGCCATATTCATTGTCTCCTTCTTACTTTGTCTGTACCCGTCGAATCGCGTTTTGTCATATGACGGTTATGTTATTCTATACATTGGACAAACAATGAGAACAATTCTCGGGGAGTGTTAGGAATCCCCAGTCTGGCCGACAATGGTGCTTGTCTGATATCGGTGACAATGGAATTTTAGTCAGCTCAACTTTTGGCATATAATTTGTGTAATTTTCCATTATTTATTATTTGATTATATTCCAGGGTTTCGTGAATAGCAAACTTTCATTTGTTTTCTTAGCTCAGTAGTACGGGCCTTAAATGTCAAGAAAATCCGTTAGTACAGTAAACAAAACAGTTCGTAAATGTAATGTCATCGTGTTATAATATTGTTTTAAACAATTAAAACCTTTCATAAAACACAAGCATTGATCTTAATGCTTACATACAGGGTGTCTAGAAGTGATGGTAAAATATTTTAGTATATGATAGTAGAGGTAAAAATAAGAAAAAAGTTTAGGTAAACATAGGTCCTAAAGTGCTCCGTTTTCCGTCTGTGTGTCTGTTTGTGATTTTCACATATTTAACCATATCTCACGAACCTTTTAACGTATAAACTTCAAACTTAGTACATGCGTAATTACTATTAAGAACTATTTTTGTGATGAGTATCAAATTTCTACTTTGTGCCATTTCAAAATGGCGACTGTTCTTTATTTTCAAAGCTAAATATCTTTAAAACGGTAAAGTTTAGAAAAATTACACAAACTACAAAAAAGTTGCGAATTTTAATTTAATTAACGCTGATATTCAGATTATGATGATCGGACGACAAACAATGGAGAAATTTTAAATTTTCCGAATAAAAATATGCAAATTTCAGACAGTATGTCCTAAAAAAACATATTTTTATTCAGAAAAGTTGAAATGTCTACGTTATTAGTGGTTCGATAATCATCATCTTAATATCAGCGTTAATTGGATTAAATTTCGCAACTTTTTGGTCTCTTGTAAAATGTTTCTAAATTTTTCGGTTTTTAAGATATTTAGCTTTGAAAATAAAAATCAATCGCCATTTTGAAATGGTACAAAGTAGAAATTTGACACTTCTCACAAAAATAGTTCTTAACAGTGGCTATCCATGTACAAAGTTTGAAGTTTATACGTTAAGAGGTTCGTGAGATATGATTAAATATGTGGAAATCCAAACAGACACACAGACGGAAAACTAAGCACTTTAGGACCTATGTTTATATGAAGTTTTTTCCTTATTTTACCTGTACTATCATATAATAAAATATTTCACCATAGTTTCCGGACACCCTGTATATTATATCTTTATATCCACTAAACAAAGCTTACTCAAGGACAATATTGTAACTGACACAAAAAGCATGGTATGATACGTATCCACAACTTGAATGCTATGTAACCCAATATTGTTATCCTTGTTGTGCTTTTGTATGCTGATATTGCCACCTAATACAAACGGGCCAAACATAAAATTATATTGAAAAGATTATTTATGGGTGAGGTAAATGTTGGTTGGCGAAGATAGTAAAGAGTGGTTAGTAATTTTTATTAATTTAATATTAAATATTAAATTAATAAAAAATGATGCGGAAAGTGAAAAGGGACCTCAAGTCGGAATTTTCAGGTTTTGAGTTATTAACATCCTGACATTCTGCATTAAATTGCGAACAATTTGATTTATAAATTATAGTGCTATGATTTTTTGTCTTCGAATTATTGGCGTTTGAATTTTAAATAGTCAAAACGTGCATTTTAGGAAATCAAGGCCCAAAACTTCAAACGTTCACAGAAAACTTATTATTGATATTTAAGAAATTAATTCGGTATCAAAATAAAGCTGAAAACTAGATCTTTAAATCTAAACTGAAACAGACGAGATACACTAACAATTTCATTGTTTAAAAAAATGAGAAAATGAGAAGTTTGAAAAGGGACTTCAAGTCGGAGGGCATAATACTGAGGAATAAAAGAGAATTACACTGTCAATACGGTGATTTTTGGACTCAGAAAATGTTCTCCTTCAGCGAAAGACTCGAAGTAGTTCATTTTTCCGCCGATAGATGTCAGGAGAGACTAGTTTTGTAATGCCCCTGAAGACACTGTCAGTACGGACCTGCACATTGGGAAATGGGACCTGAAGTCGCCCGCCATGTTATTTCCCATATAAGCGACTTGAGGTCCCTTTTCGTTGACATTGGCTACAAAATCGATTATTTTTTAATATTTATCGGATTAATATCGCTAAAATAACCGAATTAATATGTACAGGAAAGATTAAGGAATCGTATCCAATTGAAACCTAAAAATCGATATTTTTTACCCGATTCGACTAAAATGCCCGTACTGTAAAATTTACTCCAGCGACTTGAGGTCCCTTTTCACTTTCCGCTTTTCATTGTTGATAAGGCTTTTTTTCTGAAACTTGAACTTCCTAAAAACTAACTATGCACTAAGTTATTTTTCCCATTTTTACTTTTATTTCATTATTAAAACTAAATACTACTAATAATCTTAAGATGGCAGAGTTCTAATATGGATATATAAGTTGATTCACAGGTAGAAAAAAGGGTTTGCTTATGAAAGATAAATGATTATTTTACTTTCAATAATTATTTGAAAACTGAGCTGCAGCCCAAAGATAAGTTTGTCAGTTAGGCGTTGGCAACTCCCTGATCCCGCCCATAAAGTCAGACGTACTCGTTAACTCAACTTACTTAAATATCCCCTGTGATTAATATAATGATAACTTCTTTGACACGACAATGTAATATCATTTAAAACGAACATTTCCAATATAGCAGTTGCAAATAACGTAAAAATAGCTGATTTGGTTGAGCGTAGTGTTGATGTATTGATGAAAACTAGATAACACGTAGCTCGAAATTGAGAAAACATCATATAGTAATAGAATAAAGAATAAACAGCGCCACTATTACGAAACTTCAGCCATTTACTGCACTTTAACGACGCCATGTTTTTTTTTAATTCTGAGACGTATTGACAAATCTACTTAAAAATCCCGTTAATTTGAAATCTCAAACGTTAAAATTCACACAGCCGCTATTGAGGTTGGACTGTGTAAAGAAAACCGCTTGCGTATTAATATATAGATATTGACCGATGATTTAAACCTTAAGCAAGATGAAACAGATTTTATACTTATGTTTATGAAAGTTGGTACGGAAGCCATACTCTCTGTGACTATTGTTGTCCATTAGCCCCAATTGAAGTGACATTTCATTTAATGTTAAACTTCAAATGTTTTTCAATTGAACTTTACAATTATATACCACGGTAGCTACTTTAAGATCCATTAAAATAAAAGGGAGTAAAAGAAGCTGAGAAAGTTTAGATTACACTTTATCAAAAGTTGTTAACTGCTTCTGGCATATCCCAGTTTTCCAAACCAAAGTGGATTAAAAAGCAGGTGCAACCATGGAGCTCGTATATGTACTTTGCTTGGAGTAAAGTATTATTGCTTTAACGACCGTAATCTTAGCTCAAATACCCATCCAAAAAACACATCCATACATAATTTTTAGCAAGCTATAAAAGTGAAGTTAAAGGTTTTTAAAATCGTATATTTATTTTTATTCATTGATGATTTGGGATATAGAATCATCACGTTATGTCAGGCAAAATGTGATAAAATGATCTTGTTTAAGCCTGCTGCGAATTAAATAGTTCTATAATTTAAGTTTAAAAGACATTAATATAAGTGATATGAGACTGAGAGGCCATTCAGCTATGAATAAAATTGAAATACATAATTTAACTGCACGTTGTAAAAGTCAGATTTCAAGAACTAAATTACCTTGAGGTTTCAGGCCTCACATTTATTTGAGCTTCACATAATTATTTTATTCCATCGGCAGGTTCAAATCTTTGTAGTTGAAAGGGCTTAAAAAAAGGTAAACTTCTGAATTGTCGAGGATTTTTATATATATTTCCAACTGGATCCACGTTATTATATAATTTGTTTGTACTTGCATTCAGATTTTTTTAGTAAGAGGCTAAAGTTACGTTTTACATAAATTAGTATCTGCACATCGTACATACACATCAATGATTAAAAAAATTTTGAAATTCCAAGTTGTCAATTTATTTAATTTAGATTATATATAATAAAAGGACAGGTGAAATATACAACATTTTGTTGATTTTTTTCTCAGCTTCTACTACAGTTATGTGCCTTTTAGAAAATGCTGCACACATTTAAATTAGTTCAATCTATAACCACTGTTATTCAATAAGTTACAAAGAAACTTTAAATGTAAAGTTATTTCATAAAATTATTTTGGAATGTTTCAAATATATTCATATTTTATGGCTTCTTTGTAATATTAAGATCACTACACATTTTTATCAATTTTTAAGAAGAACATCTTATAAAACAAAAATCAATAGTGCATTTCACGTGGGCTTGCCGTCGGAAAGAAGATGGTTTTCATTACTTTATGTTCAATACCCCTGAAGCAAGAAAGCAGCGGATAACCTAATAACCATAATCTAATAACTCCCCAGATGGTACTACTCAAGAAGTACTCTCGAGAAACGATTAATTTGTGTAAGGAACTTTTAAAGCCTATACAAAATGTTGAAAATAGTGCAATAATTTCAGATATTAAATTTACCTATAGTACTGCTCAGGTAAATTACGGTTAGTGCGTTCACAAAACTATGCTTGTTCCTTTTAAGTCACATATTTATTTTAAAAGAGTCTCTAGTGATTACAGTATCAAGCCAAGATTGCGGGTGAAGGCCGGGTAAAGTTCCCTATAACGCCCTCCTGAGAGTAGGTGATTAGTACCTCACTATCACTAAACTCTCGCTCCATTACTCAGCTACTGACCTTCCCAGTCACACATAAATATTTTTTTTATTCCAACTGTTACAAAGTAACTACATACAGTCAACATACTTTTACAAGCAAAGTGAGATAAAAGTATTTGCAGTTTATTCTATGCAGTAGATTATACTATTCATTTTTTAATCAAAGAGTTTTTTAATATGTGACGATACATACCACTTAATCCGGGTCAGAGTATTACCTCGTCCTTGCTGGACCCGAGTTTCCGCCTTCTAGGCCATAATCATATCCATTTTCAATCTAGGATTATTTAAATGATCCATTTAAATGTTATCGTCGATGGTCATAAAAAATCACAAGGTACAAGACGATATGAAAATACGGCTTAAAACAGTTTAACAACAAAGCCAAGTTAATAATGGACTAGTAGTGTGGGTCGACTGGTAACACTGCTCGTCGTCAATCTCGTTATTGACGCCGAGTGTGTTGAGGTTTGTGTTGAGGAAAAAAGCGGCGGTGGTCTTAGTCGACATCTCGAGATGGGTTAGTTTGGATAATCTCAATAGGGAGTTTTGCCGCCACGGTAAACCAGAATGGAAGTAAAATTAGTAGGTTTTCTACATGTAGCGCAATGTTAAAAACATTGTTTAACATTTGCCGTATTGCTCTACCGTTGGTGGCAGATATTCACTAAAGGGAGTTTTTGCCATCCAAGTAAAGCAAACGATATTTTTTAACAATGAGCTAAATGTTGAAAACCAGATAATTTAACCGTTACACTTTCATCGTGTTGTTTGACCGTAGATTGCAAAATCTCCCTAATATCTCTAAACGGGTCTACTACAGTAGTGATTTCTTAATAATGCAATTGTAATTCTCCTATTTTTTCTCAATCATCGCATCGGTTTTAAACAGACGAACATGATAATAACTTGTTCGTCACTGGCAAATTTGTCATAATGGAGTATCGATTACTAACATTATTGGTGTCAAAGAAATATTGAGCTAGTTAAAGCTTTAATAATTTTAAACATTTTCTTACCCCGCTTAAGAGCAACGTGATCATGTGTATTTTCAGATTTATAAAAGCAATAGCGAAAAACTATTGTTCTTTCGCAAGATTTCAACCCAGGCCCCAGGACCGAAGTCACGCTTTCTAACACCAAGACCGGCTGCTCCCCCAAACTTGTGTACCAGCGATGGTGTAAACTATAGTACATTAAATGATCGGGATGGTTACGAGGAGGAAAGACTTGGGTATTTCCTTATTGGACTTATGGGAATTACACAGACCAGGTATACATCCGGTCCCCACTGGTGCTAAACGGATCCTCAAGTTGTACGTGATCTAACAACATTCGAAGGCCTAGCAATCCCATTGATTACAAATACTTCCAATACTTATATGTTTCTTCCACTACCATAAGGAACCATGCAATTAACATCATCGTAATGATTACATCAGCAAGTCAAAGTTTTTCACATTTTTTCTCATCTCACATAATTAAATTGACGTTTTCTTTAAGAGACCTGAGAAGCTACAAACCGATAATTATTGCACCAAACTTGCTTCGTTAACAAATGGACGCCATTTAAAATTCGAACAGATGCCAATTACTAAGTGGTGACACCATTAGATACCAATTTGACAATTTTTTTACATTAAGAAATTAGTAGGCTATTTTTGCTAGGCCTTTAAATTTACTTTTTTTTAGAATGTATGTGTTACGGTTCTTGTAAATGCGTTCAAGTTTGGTTGCGATTGACTTTACACAAGTAAGCGAAGGGTTTCCATCCAGCTTGAACTGGTGGCTTGGCCTTTGCTTTGGGACCGTGCCATGTTTGGATCAATAGTTCATAAGGAACAATAGTATAAGGAAACCGACCGTTAAAAATAAAAATATAGTTTATTAAAAATACAGTAAAGTGAACCTTATTCATGTTTAATCTATAATTTGTTTTCAAGTTTTTGAAATCGTACGATGTAATTTTGTACGCCTCGACACTAAAATTCACGTTGAGGTCATTATTTCAGAATATTAGGTCGTATTAATTTTTTTTTGGACAACTAGGTCTTACTGACGTGCATTAGATCTTATTATTAGATATACTTGTATCATCGTCTGCCTCTTGTAGATTGTAAATGAGGTTCTTATGTATTCAGAAATAAACCAAATACATTTCATCCCATTTCACTCGATTTGATACTCAGTAATTGTATTCTTTTAACACTCTTTTATTAACTTCAGTAATTCAAAATAAGCGTGAAAGGTTTTTCATGGCTTTATTTCATCAGTTAAATACTTTTTTTCAGTGAATTGTTTGTTTTATTTATTAATTGGTTTTATATTACCTTTTCTTTTTCTATCACAGTTTTATAGTAATTGGGAAGAGAAGTTCCCCTTAAATATTCGCCTTAAATATTCCTCCAAGTAATTTAACTTGAGAAGGATATACAATACTGTTATCAAATGCACACCTTCTAATATCAGCTTGAAGATTAAGCTTAAAATGTTTTAGAGAGACTTATAATCTGTGACTTGGTAATTGTAGTCCTCCCAAACTTTTTTGTTATTACCGAACACTATTTGGTTTACATTAATTTGTAACTTTCGTTTACGTTTTGGATATTGTGACATCAATTAGATCGTTATAATCAGCTGGTCTATCACATCAAAGTTATGTGACTGATTCAATCTGAATCAATGAGAATTCAATATGATCAAGCATGAATAGGAGTTATTGATTTGATGTGAACCTTCACTGTTGCTTGATTGAGTCGCCTTTATGTTAATGAACGTACGTAAAACAAAGACGTTCTGAAATGTTTGAAACGAAACCAGACGCAATACAAATTAAAACCAAAGTCATTCAGTTAACTTATATTAAATGATAATTGGTTATAAAAAAATCAGTGAGTAAAAATAAAGGATAACACATCCTTGAGAGAAACATGAATATGTACAATAGGATTCTGCCGCGTACTTTAAAGGTAGGAATATAAATAAAAAGAAATTTAAATAATTTTCAAGTTAAGGCCACAAAATAAAAAGTCAAGGAAGCTTGTGCAAGAGTAAGTATCTGAAGATGTATTTTGTACACTGTCCGTTTACATGTCTGCCCACGTGTAAAAGCGGAGTCAGTGGTCCAAGGGCCACGGCTCAACCTGATAGTAATTTATAGCCGGAATGTGACAACGAACTAACACCGACGGTTGGATAGCTTTAGGGTCTCTTCCTGATATATTGTGTGATCGGCTCCTACACGTAACTGCGTTTGAATAATGTATTCAGGTACTAGTAGTGTGATCTCTTAATAATGTACATTTCGAACGTGTGAATAACTGATACCTCTTTTGGAATAATAACAACAAAATAATAAACTATGACATTTTTACTTTTCACTAAAATAATTTTATGGCTACTTAAAATTCGTGACCTTTTTTGATTCGCCATGAATAATATCCTCAGTACATAGAATACAAAAACACTAAATAAAGTTCATTGTACTGACATTACTGCAGACAAAAATTGTAAACATTAAAAACATAGGGAGATAAGTTAAATATTTTTTCCGAATAAAATTTGCAAAAATTCTATATTTGAGATATAAAAATTCACTGAAATATGAACAAAAGAATAAACAACGGCTGGTAAAATTTGCAACTATTGCCCTGGCCAGTGCACTATTGAATGAGTGCACTGTTTTTGAAATTAGCGTTAAACATATGTGTTGTATTCTAAATAATTTTATCATATTTTTAAGTAAAGTCACTTTTACACAATGAAGGTTTTTTTGCAAGCTTATATACAATCAATTATAAATCCAAACAAGGATACATATAGTTAAAAAAACTTAAGGAACTATAGTGACACAGATTTCACGTAGAGCTAGCTGAAAGTCAGGTTACATTATTATCTTCAGAGTTATTATTTATATTGCGTGTTCAGGCTCAGTGACAAGATTTTTGGGTCACTTTTCAATTGAGAAGCTCGGGCCCATAACGACCTTTATTTACTAATTTCATGTGTTTACAGGCTCTCGTTTTTGCTAATCTCGTGTGATTCTGGTCTCCCCTCTGAGACCGGGTTCCTATGCATTTGCCCCCCTCCCCTGTCGCCGGCGCCGGCAGCATTGCGCAAGGCAACTCTCGGTGCGGTTTTAAAACGAAAATTTTATAATATTAATGGGTCTTAAAATTAATACAGTTTTGAGAGTTGAGTTTAACAAACATGAATTCTGGAAGTTTCTGGCAGACGATTCTGGAAGTTTCTACTTTTTGTCTTAAATAATGGTCAGAGGTATTGAAAAATCTAGATATTTTTTAAATAAACCTTTAAGCAAATGTTAACAATATTTTAAGGAGCCATAACCACTCATAATACTGTAAATGAAATCACTTTAAATAAACTAATTACTGTGAGGGGCCATTCGAAAAGACTTGTAAAGCAGAAGGTTTAATGTTTATTCAAGCTCAAGTTCAAGTTGCTGTATTCAGTAGATAGTCTAGAGAGGTATACTGCTTTAGGTTCTTGTTAGTTGTCTCTTATAATAATTAATTTAATTTAAAATAAATCATTTTTTAGAGTTTTAATAAATAAATTGTTAGCGAATTTCCTTAAAGGAATAAGCTATTACGGTAGTACTCATGGTAAGGCCTAAGTCCGAGACCATGTTATTTTTTCATTTTGGGGTCCCCAGAAGCAAAAAACACCATTCGTTCGAATTTTTATATACATATCTATATATATGTCTGTTAACACGATAGCGGCCGTAAATATGGTCCGATCTTCATGAAATTTGGTACAGACGTGTAAAGTGGTAATCACTCGGACGAGTTCGTGAACCAGCCCGATCGGACTACCGGAAGGGGGGGTAAAGGCGGGTAAACCCCTCCAAAAATGGGTTTTTTGAGTTTTTTACGTAGAAAATTATAAATTATCCAATTTTTGCTAGCATTATTGAATTCAGCTCAAAAAAACAAACAATTTAGTATTTTGAATCACTGCTCTATGTCCATTGGTTTCCGAGATATTGAAAGTGGTAAACACAGTATGTTGTCCCAATGTTAACCTTATGGGAAATAAAGAAAATTCTATATCTCGCTTATTTCTCAACATATCTTGATAAAACTTGGTAAATGGCTTCTTCTAGTTCAGATCAACTAAATATTGAATTAAAACCACCCAGTTTTAATATACCCGTAGCAGCAAACCTGCATACTCATTCCCCATGTTATTCTTATGGAGCTTACAAAAACATGTTGAATCTCGCTATGTTGGATTGAAATATGTTGTTTTGCATTTGAAATTCGCTGAGTATGCAGGTCTGCTGCAACGGGGGTATTTTATTTATTGACAAGAACGGTAAATAATTAGTTTCCCCATTTGTGAAAGTTAATTCAACGAAGAATTTAAAAATAGAGAGAATCAGTTATAACTGATACTCCGAAAATTTATATGAAATGATAGTCCGTATTTATTGTTTTTTTTAGGTTTATTATATCATTAAATCTTCATTATAAATATTATTATAGTATTTTGATCCATAAGGATTGGAAATATATATATATATATATATATATATATATATATATATATATATATATAACGAAAAGTTAAAATGGTCTCGGACTTAGGTCTTTCCATGAGACCTACGGTAATAACTTCTTCCCTGAGGGGAAATTCGCTAAAATCCATGAGTAACTTTGATTTTCTGTTAAAAAATCTTGTGGTAATATGATGATCAATACCATATTACCCAGGAAATAATTCTTGTAGAATTTCTGACCAATTTGAATTGCACGTGAACGTAATAATCAAATCTGGTGTATCATAATGACGTACATACAACTTAGCATCCTGAGCTTACTCATGCATATGTCGCGGACTTCCGACGTTTGTGCTCTCATACTCGCATGGTGTCATTTCTTCACCTTCTTTTCTCTGTCTCGTCTCCTGAAGAAAGTGCCTCCTGCCCCTTCAGGACTCGAAGAAAAACACAAACAACAAAAAAAACAACCAAAAAAATCACAAAACACAAAACTCACAAAAAGACAAACAAAGGGCAATCTAGTGGAGGCTTGTGGAAAAGAGGTAGTGGGGTGGCTGTCTTTTAAAAACATGAAGGCGGCTCGGGGATCCGGGTTCCCCTGGCTTGCCAAGGCAAATGGCCCCGTGCTGAGCTCATCCATACGCCTGGGTTTGAGCCCTATCCCTTGTACTCTGTTCGGGGTGCTTGGTGGGACGCTTAGTGGGGACATGCCGCTTCTGTGAACTCCGAGCCAAAACTAGAGGAGCTGCTGAGGTCGAATTGGCCTCAGCAGGTGGCTGCTGCAAGTAAGCACCCCAGCCACGCTGAAAGCAGTATATCAAAATTGTCTGAAGCAGTCTCAAGAACCATGGGCATATTCCTGATTCTGCAACTGTGCTAGGCGGGTGATGGGTGTCCGAGGAGGTTTGACTGACGTTTGTCAGTCTCGGACCGTGGAAGGCACTCGGAGCGATTGGCAATGCTCTCATTGACTGGGGAACCAAACAACACACAATTAATGATTTTTTATTCTTTATTTTTCAGATCAACTGAAGCCCGATGGCAGCAAATCAGGCGACAAAAACGTTCCGGATCGGGGGGCGGCACGAAGGAACGTCCGGAAGGGCTCCAAAGCTGGAGGATGCAGGGGGTGGCAAGGCATTTGTGATCATTGTGCCTCCCCCAGCCCCGTTCAAGTTCCCGGACTCCAGGGCCGACGCCTCGAAGTCGGTGCCCGAAGCCACGGCGGTTGGGCCATCGGCGGAGATGGTGGCCATGGAGACCGGGACCCCCTAGAACGTCGGAGATCGGAAGCGGCAGCATCCGAGCAGTCCGTGAGACGATTCCCCGCCGCTCGGGCCGCACGAGTCCGAGTTGGACGTCGTCCGAAGGCAGGTTGACGACTGCGACCTGGCGGAGGACGAGGCAATTGCTGAAATCGTGGCCGCGCTGGGGAAGATCCGCGATGCGATGATCATCCAGAAGAAGATCAGCAATGGTGTTTGGACGTCTGTCACGAAGATCGTGGAGGCCGTCAGCGTCATGAAGGATTCACGGAAGGTCCGGCTGAAAGCCCTCAAGCCTGAACGCCGGGTCGTGGAAAGAGCAAGGAAGAATTCACCGCCCAAAAAGCGGAATAAGACGTCCTCCTCGATGCCGGGGGTGGTGGGGGGTCTACTATGACTTCACCTCAGATGCTCCCCCCGACGCCAAGGGAGATGAGGAAGATGGAGGGAAAGTCTTCTATGACTTCTCCTCCGAAGAAGAGGAATGGCCGGGAAGCCTAAGGGTGCTGAGACGCCTGCAGCTGTGGGTGGGAGCACCAAAGCCTCGCTCCCACAGAAAACACCCAATCCCCCCAAAATGGCGGATGATGGCTTCGCTCAGGTGAATTCAAAGTCCACTCGAAGAAGAGGTGGGCTGCCACCCAAGAGGTGCCCCCTCGCGGTGCCCCCACGAAGGCAAATAAGCGAAGGGTACCAGCTCTGGGGCGAAGATGAGGCACGTCCTCATCATCAAACCAAGGCAAGGTTAGTCCTACGCCGACGTCGTAAGGAAGCTGTGGAGGGACGTCCAACCCGAGCAGTCGGGTGTGGAGGTCCGCCGACTCCACAGGGGCAACGTTGGCGGCGTGCTCATCGAGCTGGATCCTGGCCGCGGTTAGACCCTATTTGCCAAGTCGGCGCTCGGCGCAGCTGACAAGCTTAAGAGCGTCGCTCCTCGTCTGCGTGTGGAGATCATGGATCTCGGTTCGTCCTCCACACAGGACGAGGTAAGTGGCGCTTTGAAGCGGGAGTTGGGCCAGGAGACGGGAGACTTCAAGGTTTTCCTGACCAAACCCAACGTCCATGAGCAGAGGTTGGCGGTCGTCGATATCGACGCCTCTAGCGGCCAGACGCTCCTGCAAAGGGGCAAGGTCAAAGTCGGGTGGGTTGTCTGCCGAGTGCGAACTCGAGTAGAGATCCCACGATGCTTCCGCTGTTTGGAGTACGGCCACACTCGGCGAGAGTGCAACGGTCCGGACCGCAGCGAGGTATGCTAGAAGTGTGGTGGTGTCGGGCACAAGTCGTCCACTTTTAGCCAGGCACCCTCGTGCAAAGCCTGCAAGAGGCAACCGACGGCCGACCGTCTGATCATGTCCGAGGCTCCGGCGCTTGTCGGACCTTCAGAGAACTCTTGGACTCAAAGAAGACTGACAGGCGCGGACGCTGAGGGTCATCCAGGAAAACCTAAATGGGAGCATCGCGGCAAGCTCCCTGGTGGACCAAATCGTTCGGGAGACGGGAACACCACTCATCTTCGTGAGCGTGCCTTAAAGGGCTAAAGGTCCACTATGGTTCCCTGACAGCACAGGATGGGCTGCGCTGTGGGTGCCCGACCCGCGCGCGATCCCCATCGAAAGAAGTAAGAACGGCGAGAATTTCGCCTGGATCACAAGCACCGGAGTCACGTTTGTGAGCTGTTATTTTTCTCCGAATGACAGCATTACATGATTCACGGAGAAGTTGGAGGCCATGGAGGATGCGATCCGAGCGATCGCCAGTCCGTGTCTCCTGGCCGGCGACTTCAACGCCGGAGCGAGAGAGTGGGATATGCCACATACAGACACCCAAGGAAGGTTGCTGTTGGATATGGCATCCAGGCTGGGGCTGCTGACAATGAACGAGGGGGACACGCCAACCTACCGGAGGCCGGGATTCGGGGAATCGATCCCCAACGTGACCCTGACATCGGAAGGTCTGGCTTCCCGAATCGTCAGCTAGAGGATGATGGGTGATCACTCGGGGAGTGATCATGAATACATCACCTTCGAGTTGGCCAAAAGAAGACAAGGAAATCGCAGCAACAACCGGTGCCCGCTCGGCTGGAACCTGGCGAGATTGGATGAACGGACGCTGACAGAGGCTCTGCAGAATGGCATGGGGAACATCCCCCAGATGCCGGACGACCAGCCAAGCAGGGCAGACGCGGAGGCAGTGGTGGAAGCCACATCGCCCTTGCGACGCATCGATGCCTCGCAAGACGGCACGTACCGGAAAGCGCCCGCTGTACTGGTGGACTGACCCCAACGCTGAGCTGCGGCGAAACTGCTTGAGACTCAGGCGGCGAGCCCAGCATTCCCGGGACAGACCCGAAGCGGCGGAGAGGTCGAGCCAGTACAGAGCGGCAAAAAGAGAACTGGTCAAAGCGATCATACAAAGCAAGGCGCGCTGCTGATCGCTGAACAGGGGACAGGGGTACAAGCTAGTCATGAGGAAACTCGCGCAGGGACCCAGGTACGTGCCGATGGAGGCTGAGAAGATGCGGACCATCGTGGACGGACTATTCCCGGATCACCGGGTCAGAGACTACATCCCTTTGCGGGTGATCGCCAAAGAGGTCCCACTGTTCACGCGTCAAGAGTTGGAGAGAGCGGTCAGCTCCATGAAGAACAAGAAGACCCCGGGCGCGGACAACATACCGCCAGAGGTGTTGAAACTGGTGGCAAAATGCCGCCCTCAGCTCCTTCTGGACATGTACAACGTCTGCTTGAAAGCGGGAGTGTTCGCATCCCGCTGGAAACTGGTCAAGCTCATCCTTCTGAGCAAATACTGGACACGGCGGGAAAACTGATGGAAAGGTTGTTGAAACTGAAAATTGGAGAGGCTGTGCGAGCGGCAGGGGACCTCTCGGCCCGACAAAACGGGTTCAGCGCCATCGTCTCGTCACTCAGCGCCATCTCGGAGGTCGTAGCTTCGGTCAGGCATGCCACGCGGCTCGTCCGATCGTGCTGCTGGTAACGCTTGATGTCAAGAACGCGCTCAACTCGGCACGGTGGTGCGACATTCTGGTCGCACTGGAAAGAACATTCAGGTTACCTGGGTACTTCCTCGCCATGATGAGAGATTACCTAAGCGACCGGCGGCTGATGTACGAGACGGATCGGGGATTTACCACTCATTGAACTGATTTTCATTTATATAGATTAATTAAAAAGGTACTCAAGCCTTTGGTTTAAACTTTGTCCACATTGAAAAAGTAATCATTAAAATTTAATTCACCCAATGATAATAACAAGACGGTAACTGATACATCTAAGATGTTTTTTATGTAACAAATATAGCCTGTTTTTGTACATATGGTGGTAAGAAGTTTAAGGCAGTTTGGTGGTTCTTTTGGCTGTTTCGTCAATCCCTTACGACCCAAGTTTTGTGAACATCTTACCTTAGTTTATTGTACCTTGTGGGATTCTTCCGTTCTTGGTTTCTTAAAATAACAATGATTAAAACTTAATTAACTTAATACAACTACCTGCTTTAAAAATGAATTCAAAGAACTCTTTATTTTCTTAGAATTAATTATTAAAATCCCTATTTACTCATTCTTAGTTCTTTTTTACTATGTGCATAATGTAGAACAGTTTTCAATACCTATCAAAGTATAGCTTTGTTATAAAATATGATTATAGTACAAACTAAATAAAATTAGAAAATCGTTTGCCTGATCAACTATGAGTTCTTCATTTTATTCAGATCTGTAAGACATTTATATTCAATATTTAAGGGTTAAATTTACTTTTAGAAGTGCGTATAAAGGAGGCGTCAAACAATTTGAAAACATTTTATGTTTAAGGGCTAAAACCAAATCCCAATGGTATAAAGAAAAAATACCGCAATAAGATTTTGTGAGTACCCTAAGTAACTTGATGACCTTACGTTTTTGAATCTAAAATAACTGTAAGCTTCAGTATTAATTTATACTAATTTTCGTTACCTAATTGTCCAACAATAATTTCTCATATTTTACATTCCATAAATGTTCACCTCGAAACACTTTTGGCAAAAATACGACCTACTGTCTATCTGTACCAAGTAAGTAATGAAACACAAGACCAAGACATTACCTTAATGAGGAACCTGGTTAATTAAGACTAACAATCTTGAATCTGACTATTTCGTGATTAATAAGTTACAAGACGAGAAAATTCAACCTTTAAAATAATCTCGTAATCCTGTTTAATAATCTGGTTTTGGTACAGATATAAAAAATGCATAACTTTTACAGCTGTCTAATAGTAAAAATGGTTTAGTTATTGCACCCATATAAAACAGCGTTTCTGTTGTAGCTAGACTCAGTTTATTTTATATGCATTATTTATTGCAGATTTACCCCACTGATCACGTTACTGGAAACAGTGATCAGTTTATTTCCAGGCTGTGCTTTTGTTTTTGTAATGTTTTTACCTTAGGAAACGGATAAATTATACACTTTATTCAGTTATTTAATAGTGCATCGATACAATACACGCTCTACACCATGATTGCCATTTATGGAGTTCATTGTACTGAAGAATTAAGAAAGCTATCATAAAAATGAATAAAGGATTTTCTTTCTAACTTATTTTACACGAGCTGAATCAATATACAATAAACAATTTTTTTAGCACAACTTGAAAATATACTTTCCCCATAAAACCTAAACAGCAAAGACATATTGATACACAAAAATTATAAAATAAAACTATTTAGGTTTATTCTTTTGGTACCATCTTAGAATTATATTTTACGCGTTTAATTAACCTTTTGTGCTTTGATTTCAGTGTTTTCTACTTTGACCATTGACAACTACATTATAAATATATGACTGACATTGCGTTAATACTGGTTCTTCTTAAAAGTCCTTTTGGCAGCAGAGAGTATTACTGTCTTCCTTGCGGGTTGCCTGGTCAAATTCAGCAACTTCAATGATACATTTGTACGTACATTTACTTCTAGAAAAAGGTGTTCATTTTTTTAACTTTTTCGCTATAAAATTTAGTTTTAATTTTAATTTTTTGACATTAAATGGTTTCCACTGGTCTCCGAATTTACATAACTCTCTGGGCAATCACATTTAAAATAAAAAATACTTCCTAATCATATCACTTAAAATCAATTACTTCTACAACAAAAAAATAACTTTTTAAATTTATTTTATAAAACACTGTAAAATTAACAACTCCTAACTAATACAAAAATAAAGACTCTATAAATAAAGTACTTTACCCTGGATATTTGTGCCAAAATGTACACATTTGACCTGTTTTTTCCTCTGTAGCTAACATAAATTAAGTCACTCGAAAAAAAATTAAGAAAAAAATTCTCTTCTCTCTCTTAATTTTATCGGAACTAAGAGAAAACACCTTTGGCCAAAGAAGTTTTATAAATTAAGCTCTAGGAGAAACGTACATAATTAATTTAATGGATAATACATTTAGGCTATTTAAAATAACTTTTGAAAACTTAATTTCTTTTTATTAAACGCATATATCTCCAGAGCATATTTTGTAATAAAACAATATTGTTCATCAACAAACACAGAAACATTAATATTTATTATGTCTTGATAAAATTATATCCCTTGAGTGACCAAGCTTTGTTAACAGGAAGGATAGTATGAATCATCGGCTAACAAACTGGCTTTGAAAAATGAACTTTCCAAACTAACGAGCTGCCCACTTTTTTACAACATGTTATTAATCAGGACTCAAAGGTGAGAGCGTAATATCAGGCTACATTGTTCATGTCTTTCAGTGTCTTGATCAAATCATTCTCCCAATAAGTACTCTTTTGTGCTCTGATTAGTCGTCCGGAAAACAGGGTTTTCTAGCTATTAGATCGTTCTTTCAATACAAGAGTGATTCGATGAAATTTATTGGTTTGGTTTTTAAGGTTCAAAAGGTATTATATGTTTCATTATTTGTTTTTTGTTTCGAGTTGTTATGCAAGTTAAAATATCAGTTTTAGCACACGATTATATGTTACATTTTCGATACTTTTTTTGTTTCAGGTTATTTGTCAGTATATATTCAAATATTAGAAATTATTTTAGAGATAAAAAACAATCAGGACGGGGGAGGTGGAAATGGGTAATTTCCAGCTCAGTAAAGCTCTATCAAGTCTCCTATGAAAGCCGTCATGGTGATTTTCTCGTACTATTGAATTGGTCGTGTAAATATAATCCAGGTATTTTGTACTACCTCTGCAAAAATATACACCTCTGTGCACATGTGTACCTCTGTCAAAATTGATACATCTGTGCAAACGTATAGGGTACATCTGTGCAAATGTCTCTAGAAACAGATGTGGATAGAAACTGAACATAATTGACTAAGCCACACAACAAATAAATCTAATGTTAATTGAGTTATGTGTGTGTACCAATATGAGTATATTGAACTAATATTCCTGGAACTAATTGTTCGCCGGTGGGCTCAGTCCGCAGTCCAGTGCTTAAGGCCGTGTTAACCCTGCGTTTTGCATACATATTACCTCTCCAAGACCAGATGCTGGCGCAATGTTTTGGGTTATATCCATAACCATCAAAGCCACTAATACCTTACGTTTCCGAAACTTTTTTAATACTGAGCATACTTCACTCTTATTAACTAAGTATCAAAATATATTGAAAAATCACTAGGCATTCAATAGACTTTTTTTAAACCGACTTCGAAATACTTTTGTTTATTATATTTTAGGTTGGTGTAATTTTATTTATGTATATCGACCTTATAAAAAAGGGCCAATTTTACTAGATCCACATTCACATATTTTAAAATTGACGACATTTTGAATATAAATATCAAATGGACCATAAAGTGTCATTTAGCTAAACGTTTTTTAAAATTTACATCTTGTAAAATAATATACCCTGAATTGTTTATTTGTCTGAATAACTAATCGTTTTAATAATTTAAAATTATAATAATTATCCTCTCGCCTTGATATTTTAGGAGTTACTAACAAAACTTGAACAGTCGTTGCACTATTTCACCATACGAAGGCCCCCGACACAGTGAGTGGCGGTTGCGCCAGGTTGTATATAACATTTCAGAAATCAGCCATTACAGGAAAGTAATATAAAAATGTCACCATGTAAAGAGAATAATTTTCAATATGATTCACTTAAATCAAGTCGAAAAAAATACCATGGCTGCCAAAAGTAGGTTAAGTTTACTTTTCTTCTTTTACCTTTTAGCGAATTTCCCCTAAAGGGAAGAAGCTATTACCGTAGGTCTCATGGTAAGACCTAAACCCGGGACCACTACAACTTTTTGTTTTGGCGTCCCCAGAAGTCAAAAACTCTATTCGTTCAAATTTCTAGATATATATATATATATATATATATATATATACTGTATGTATATATGTATATATATGTGTGTGTGTGTGTGTGTGTGTGTGTATGTGTGTGTGTATGTGTGTGTGTGTGTGTGTGTGTGTGTGTGTGTGTGTGTGTGTGTGTGTGTGTGTGTGTGTGTGTGTGTGTGTGTGTGTGTGTGTGTGTGTGTGTGTGTGTGTGTGTGTGTGTGTGTGTGTGTGTGTGTGTGTGTGTGTGTGTGTGTGTGTGTGTGTGTGTGTGTGTGTGTGTGTGTGTGTGTGTGTGTGTGTGTGTGTGTGTGTGTGTCCGTAGGCACTATAACTTTCGTAAACACGATAGCGCTCGCAAAAATGGTCCGATTTGAATGAAATTTGGCACATACGTGTAAAGTAGTTATTATTCGGACCAATTCGAAAACCAGCCCATTCGGACCAATGGAAGGGGGGGGGGGGGGTAAGGGGGGATAAACCTAAAAAAAAATTGTTTAATTTTTTACTTAGAAAAATATAAACAATCCGATTTTTGTTAGCACCATTGAATTCAGCTAAAAAAAACAAACAATGTAGTATTTTGAATCACTGATCTATGTCCATTGGTTACCGAGATATTGAAAGTGGTAACCACAGTATGTTGTCCCAATGTTAACCTTATGGGGAATAAGTAACATTCTATATCTCGATTATTTCTCAACATATCTTGATAAAACTTGGTAAATAGCTTCTTCTAGTTCAGATCTACTAAATAATGAATTAAAACCACCCAGTTTTAATATACCTGTAGCAGTAAACTTGCATACTCATTCCCCATGTTATTCTTATGGAGCTTACCAAAACATGTCAAATCTCGCTATGTTGGATTGAAATATATTGTTTTGCACTTGAAATTCGCTGAGTATGCAGGTCTGCTGCAACGGGGGTATTTTGAAGTTGCCAGTGACTTATTTAAATAAAATGACATATACGTGACGACTAAATTAGTAATGCCTGTGTAGTAAAGTCGGTTTTAAAAGTGAGGATGTTTTATATTTTCAAACAAACTACTTAAAAATGTAAATTCAGGGTATGTTGATTTATTCATTCAAAATGGAAATCTTGGACCTTACGACTCTTAGATTTTAAATTAATTTAAGGAGCTACCAATCAAAACTGAAACTTTCTAATTAAAGCTGTTAAAGTACCCTTGCAAACTTTACAATTTATGCTTCATAAGCATTTACAAATATTAAACAATTTACATAGGAACTGATCTAACAACGAATATTTTGCATGTAGACTTTAATTAAAGAGACACAATTCGACAGTGGTTCAAGTTCAACGGACAATATGAGAGGTTAAAAAAGTTATATATCTTGTCCCAAGAATGATATTGAGATAACAATTGTATTAAATAAATTTAATTCCATGTTCCATTTATTCTTTACATTACCAGCCGCTTAATCGTAGCATTCACTACAAGGACGTTTAGGGTATGTGAAAACGACGATTTTGGATCGGTTATGACGAATTTTACAGTTAACCAGCATACCGTGAATCCCAAAAGTTACTGGCAGGTTTGATATACTTTCCAACCGAATAATATACGTTAAAGATGTTTTGCAAAGGAGTTTCGACCAAAAACACAAATTTTTGTTTTGCATGCCACATCTGACCCTGTACCCAAAATGCGATTTTGGGAGGGTTGCCCGAAATTAATTTTGAAATACAAACCCCCTGGAGTGGCCACTAAACTTTACATACATCATTAAAAACAGTCCCTAAACCATTTCTAGTTCGAGCTATCCCGTTTGGTAAAATTTTTTGTATCATTATCCCGACCCCAAAAAAAAAACTAAATTTTCGGACAGAGGTTGCCCCATATTAAAAAATTGAGTCCTCATTAAGTGAGTATTTATTTTGAACGGCATGACGTCCATGGCCTATATGAACATAATTCATGTTTTAAAATTGACATATTTACAAACTTATTAAGGCTGGGGTTTTTGAAAAGTGCTGGATATCGAAAGCGCACACCAATGCACTAGTCACACAAGAGCACGATACTTTCCACCCTTCAAGCTTCATCCCCCACGACCTCCTGAGCCCCATCACCTTCCAGGAGGTGGATCGGAAACGACGCTACCTTCAAAATACCACCCCCGGCCCTGACGGAACCTCCAACCTTCCCATCAAACAATTTCCATCCGTTCTCATCCGTTTCCTCTCATCGCTCTTCTCCTCAATTCTGCTCCTTGGCTCCTCCCCCCTCCTTGGAAAAAGCACATATCATTCCCCTCCCTAAACCCCAAAGGACCCCCGAAATCCAAGCAACTACCTCACATCCTCTTCAGTCTCACATCCTCTTCAGTCTCACGTCCTCTTTTTCGAAACTCTTCGAAAAAATCCTAACGTCAAGGCTCCACACTCACCTCAACTCACTCAATCTTCTTCCAATCACTCAGGCCGGCTTCTGTCCCGGAGTTAACATGTACGGTCAGCCTCTGCGGGTCGTTACGTGCCTCCAAACAAACAACTCCCTCCTCTGCCTCACGATCCTCACCCTCACGGATGTCCAGAAAGCATTCGAATCGGTTTCGCATAACCACCTCCAACTGTCTGTCCCCATACTCCGATAGAACTCCCGCTTCCTCGACGGCCGAACCGCACAGAAGCGTTTTCGTGGTTCCCTCTCCTCTCCTTTCACCCTGGAAGCCGGTGTCCCCCAAGGCTCAGCATTCTACCCCCATCTCTACCAGATCTAAGTCCGTGACCGCTCCGTGCTACCATCCCCACAGATCCCATGCACTCCGAAAAATACCTCGTGTGGTCTCACTCAGTTCGCTGATGACACTGCATTTTGGGTTTCTGACAGATACCAAGACAAACTCACTCGCAAAATCACACAAACACTGAACGACTACCTTTCCTACTGTATCCCCTGGCGCATTTCCCTCAACGCATTTAAAACCTAACTCTGTTTTTTCAACTCCCAAGCTCGTCGCTTCACCCGCATCAACTCAGATCATATTTTCCTTAATCGTGTCCACTTTTCACTGAAGAAGACCTGCACCTATCTTGGAGGTTACGCTCGACTCCAAACCTGTCCACACCTTTTATACACAAATGCACATGATAAACTTTCGTCGACACCTTGGCCAAACCAAGAAACGCACCACAGCGCGCCTCAAGGCCTTCAGATTCCTAAACAACCGCCACCTATCCTGTTCACAGCCAACTCTCGCTCGAATTTATACCCCAGTCATCCGACCCGTGCTCACTTTCACGAACCATCTCCTGCTATCCTCCCAAATAACCTGATTTCCAGCTTCCGAAACCACCGAGAGGCACGCCTTTCGACTGGCTGCACATCTCCCCACCCCTGGGACAGTCTATGATGCCCATTCTATTCCCTCCTCCGTGAATTTCCCAACCACCCCAACATCAAATACCTGGACCGTGCCTGTACCTCGAATATCCTGCAACCGTTCTTTCAACCCGATTTCTTCAATCGCCAAAGCCTGACTCTTTATCACCTCCTAAACCTCGCCAACCCGCCACCACACCAACCACCACCTTAACCCTCCCACCCAACATCACCTCACGGTGACGGTACAGGCACATGGCCCGCAACCGTCACTAAATCTTTGAAAGAGTCGCCACTCCCCGACTAACGTCACCCACTACACCACACACAGAGTCCCTACCGACAACCACAGTCAAAACCACCAACAACATACACCAGCACTACAACAAACATCCGTATTCAACTCAATATCGTAATTAACTCATCACCCTCACCCAAAATCTATACAAGACTGAAGAGGGAAAAATCCCGAGAAGATCCGCATTAAGCGCCCCAGCCACTGCAACCTCACGATCACGATCACACGTATATCTATTTGGAAATGATGATTTTTTTATTAACAAGCTCTTCAACTTAAGTAGTCAATCGGTAATGTATACGCGGCATTGAATTGGCTTCAGATATGAACCATATTTTTTATTACAGGGGTCGTTCCCTGTAAGTTCTACATAGTCCTGATATATATTTAGTTTTTATCCAACAAATTTTTCTTTTACTTAATATTATAGGACAATCAAAGATTACGTCACCATTTCTAAGTTTCTTATTATCAATGAAGATATGTTTTACCGACTATACACGTGTACATGCCTTTCATTTTTTAGTTTGTAATTATAAATAAATACTAAATGTTTCTTAATTCGGCTCCAAATTTCATGTTATTCTCCAAAAGTTTCAGTCATTTCACCACAGCATTAACTGGCTCCCTCTTGATACCAACTAGCCCGGGTGGAGGTATGCTAAAAATCATTGAGTTGTTTCACAAAAAACTCAATCGGTTTTATAATTAAATCTTCACTGAAATAAAAGTATTATATTTATTATAATATAATACTACATAATGATTCCATGAAGATGAAGGAACAGTCACGATATATTGCTAATCTCAAACGTTATTTTCAATGCAAATACGTAAAATAACCCATTTAACAGGCGATTTTCTGAGCTCGGTTATAGGTTTTCTCCATATCATATTTCTGCTCAGACGTTTGGAGGCGCTCTATACCTTATGAGGCCTTTAGATTTTATTAGGGGTTTATGTTGTTGAACCCGTCGGATCGTGAGCTCGAGAAAACAACTCTGGAACAACACTCCGAAAGTTAGACAGAGCAATATAAAGTTGGCACCAAACGTCAACACTACCAACTCCACTCATCAACTCGTGTTTTACTGAATAAAACTTGAGAAAGAATAAAAACAATATTTGTTATGAAAAAAAATTAACGCAAATAGTGTGAGGGATGAAAATGATTAAACTTTTCAGTACCGCATTGACAAAACTTCCCCCTCCCCTCCTACTTAATAATACTAACTCTATCATCTACCCTAGTATATTTACAAAACTTTTGGAATTAATTTTATATAGGTAGTTTTCCAGAAACAAACTGGGAATGAGATATAAATGAAAAATCTTGTAAACTTACTCGATCTATTAGCCCTCTTACATTAATTTTGTATGATAAATACATCGTGAAACAGTGGTTTGCAATATTGCTTAGTATCGTTTGGCTAATCATGATGGGGTCAGTATACTGTATTTTTTTAAACATCCACGCAGGATTATATCAGCAAGGATGTGTTTAATAATCTCGAAATAAATTAGCAATTTTGTAAAAAAGGTTGTCCTTGTTTATGAATTCCCAAATTTATATTAGTATTACTGTCGTATATTTAATAATATACAGATGGTTTTTCTCATGGACAGTGCAAAATTACTCAGTTTTATATATTTATGCATAATAGTAGTGATAGTTTTGAGAAGAGAGAATTTAATAAATTCTCTCTTCACATCAGCTTAAGGATTAATGTGATATATCTCAATTACTGAATATAATGAAACCAAAACACTAAAGTTTGTGAGGTTTGTGCCCTGATGATTTCGTAAAACTGACAAAGTAGTGCTCGAGGCAAATTGGTTCAACAAAGTTGGGAAGGTTCACTGAAACGTAACTATCTGATACTTCCTTAAGAGTAATATTTCTTTTAGTTAACCATTTACTAGAGTCTTTATTTCCATCATTTTATTAAAGGTTTTACAATCAATTACGCATATTAGAAATATGTAAAATAATATTATATACAACTAAAAAGTAACGCTACCGATGTATTGTTTAGTAAACATAGTTATTTTGTAAATTTTTTTCTTTGTAATTAAAATGTACAGCTCTGAAGCAACTAGCTATGCATTTATAAACAGGACAGAAGAGGCCCCCTTTTTCAAACTCAGGAAAAGAGCTTTTCAGAAAGGACGATTTTAGCATAATCTCTTCTTGTTATTGAAAAACTGGTTGTTAAAGGATTATGAATATTGAATAATTGGCTGATAACTCCGAAGTAAAATTTAATACTGTAATTTACTGTCATGAGTGAAATTTGCTTTAAAAATATTTACTCTAAATATATCTTTAATGCAGAAAACACACGGTAATATGCCGAGCAAAATGAATTTTTTCTGTAGCCTTTATATACTTTTTTATATACCTTTATTTATTTTTTCAGGCTTCTAATATGCTTTCTTACTAAGATCACGGAAGTGAAATGGAAACTGAACTTTTTTTTAGCAATGCAAGTTAACAAGTATACAAATGCACTTGCTTCCACGCTTAAAGGCTTGGGTTTGTTTTCAAAAGAGGCCCAATCTTCATAGGAATGCTTAACAGCTAAATCAGCTTATTGTGCACCCTTGCACGCAGACCTTGTAAGACTGGGCACTCGAATATCACGTGGAATACTGTTTCCTCCTCCTTACCGCACCTATTTAATAGGCTATAAACAGGGATGTCCATCTTGTGTGTGTCCACGCAATTTCCGGTGGCCGCTGATGAAGCCAACCACTTTCCACAAATTCCCTCTGTTCAGTCTAAGGGCCTCCACTGCTACCACACCGGATGGTGCTAGCAATAGCCTCATTGACCGTCTGTTTCCTTCTGCTCATTCCCAGCTCTTTCGATGTTCCCTGTCCATCCACTGGCGAGCGGTTCTTCATGCTGTGCTGTAGGCAACACCTCACGTTGAAATTATACGGCTTCAATAGATCTGTGATCTTAACCATCCTGTCTGATACCATTTCCAAGGAGTACATCTGCAGGGTGTTCTCAATCATTGTATGTTCACTGGAGCGTTATACATCCAGTTGTCGATACAACTCATCATATAGGCTACCATCCTTGTTCCTTGATTTAAGAAGGTAAATATCTGCTTTTCATTACAATTTATTAAACATGATCTAATCAAATAACATAACTATCATATTATTCAACTACTCAGAATTTTTAAAAATGGACAAATACCTAAAACCTGAAAGATTTGAAACAACACATACCTCAAGCCAGAGTACATCAAAATGGATTCATTGGAAAAAGACATTTTGAAGTATGCATTAAATCAATAAATGCGAAAGATGAAGAGAAGCTACTTCTATTATACAACCACATAAGTCATTCTATATTTGAACAAATCAGAGAATGCTCGTCTTATATAGAAGCAATTAATCTATTAGATATTCTGTACATCAAACCAAAGAATGAAATTTTTGCACGATACAAACTAATGACTCGACGACAACAATCAGATGAAACAGTTGAACAATTTCTACAATCTTTACGAGTCCTAAGTGCAAACTGTGAGTTTAAAGACGTTAAAGCCAATGTCTATCGTAACGAGCATATCCGAGACGCTTTTATTAATGGTCTTTCATCAAACAACATTAGGCAAAGATTATTAGAAAATTTGAAACTAACGTTAGATGATGCTTTCCCAAAAGCACGTGCATTAGAATCAGCTAGAGAATTTTCAGAATGTTACTCCACAGCTCAGCTTGCCTCAACTGCGTCTCATAATGTTCAAGATCAACACATTCCACCCGAGGCTGAATCTACTCCAAACATTCCATCAAACGCAGCTGTGTACCAGCAAAAATGTTATTTCTGTGGTCGATCTAGACACCCTCGTTCATCTTGCCCAGCTCGAGAATCCTTTTGCAAACAGTGTAACAAAAAGGGACATTTTGCTCAAGTATGTAAATCAAAATCGAGAACTTCTGCGTCCACTCAGAAACATAATGACACTTCAGTCGAAGACGAATGGGGGACAACAGCCACTATTCGTCCCATTCCATCAGGAATCTCAGCCGCTTCACCTCCTAGTCTTGCTAAATCTATAATACCATTAAAAATCAATGGATTTCCTGCGGAAGGACTAATAGACACAGGAAGTACGGAAAGCTTCATCAGTGACACATTTGTATCCAAACACAGATTCAAAATCTATCCTACGACTTCTGCTGTATCGATGGCTTCGTCCTCTTTGTCTGTTCCTATAAAATCCTATTGTAGTGTTAACTTGCAGGCTCAAGCCAATTCTTACTCTAATGTTAAATTGAGTGTACTGAAGAACTGTTGTGCCGATGTCAGTTTAGGCCATGATATTCTCAGGCAACATTCAAGCCTATCAGTATCTTTTGGTGGAAGTAGACCAACTCTAAGCGTAAGTAGTCTTGCTTGCTCAAAAGTTGGACCAGCTGCTCTGTTTGAACATTTAGACCCTAACTGCAGACCTATATCTATAAAATCGAGAAGATACTCGGAAGAAGACGAAAAGTTTATTCAATGTCACATCAATGAGTTATTAAAGGACGGTGTGATTGAAGAAAGCAACTCGCCCTGGAGAGCTCAAGTCCTAGTCGTAAATGGAACACATAGGAAACGTATGGTGGTGGACTATTCTCTCACAATCAATAAATATTCTTTACTCGATGCGTACCCGATACCATCTATAGAGAAGATTGCTTCTAACATAGCAAAATACAATATCCACAGCACCATCGTTTTGAAAAGTGCATATTATCAAACACCAATTCGAAAAGAAGATCGACCGTATACAGCTTTTGAAGCTGCAGGAAAACTTTGGCAATACAAACGGATTCCGATGGGGGTAACAAATGGTGTCGCAGCATTCCAAAGAAAGATGGATGAAATCAAAACTAAAGAAGGCCTTAAAGGAGTTAACATATATCTGGATGACATAACTGTCAGTGGAAAAGGCCAAGACGAACATGACCGTAACTTAAATAGATTTATGGAGGCCTGTAAGAAATACAATCTAACAATCAACACACAAAAATCTCAGTTCAACTTGAAATCCATCAAGATCCTTGGATACCTCATTGAAAATAACACTTTGCGCCCTGATCCAGACAGACTCAAACCACTGATTGAATTTCCTCTCCCGAAAGACAAAGCGTCTTTACAACGAGCTCTAGGAATGTTTTCCTACTACTCCAAATGGATACCTCAGTTCTCAGACAAAGTTCACAGATTGGTAAATTAAAGCTTTCCTCCTTATCCTCTTCTTGTGACAGACTTCAATTATATTCGATCAAATATCCTCAAATCCTTTCTTTACAATATCGAGGAGGACATCCCCTTCTGCGTGGAAACTGACGCTTCAGATGTCGCTATTGCAGCAACTCTCACTCAGAACAAGCGACCGGTTGCTTTCTTCTCTAGGACTCTAACAAAAGGTGAACGTCATCATTCAGCTGTCGAAAAGGAGGCTTATGCTATAATTGAATCACTTCGAAAATGGAGATATTATTTAATCGGTCGTAAATTTCAATTGATAACTGACCAGAAATCTATTTCTTACATGTTCGATACAAAACACCCAGGAAAAATCAAGAATGAAAAATTCACTCGATGGCGACTGGAGCTGGCTGCTTATAATTATGACATAATTTACCGTCCTGTTAAAGAAAACGTAGTAGCCGATGCTTTGTCAAGATTTTGCAGTTCATCACATCCTATCAGTGAGCTAGAAGGCCTTCATGCAACACTGTGTCACCGTGGAGTGACTCACATGAATCACTACGTCAAGGTTCAGAATCTCCCATACACTGTTGAAGAAGTTAGAAAAGTGACGACTTCCTGTAAAACTTGTTCAGCCATAAAACCACGCTTCTGCAGAAGACAAAGTACCCTAATCAAGGCGACTGCACCATTCGAAAGACTCAGTATCGACTTCAAAGGACCACTGCCATCTAGTACCCGATTTAAATATATTTTGACTGTCGTCGATGAATATTCGAGATTCCCAATTGCCATCCCGTGCAGTGATTTGTCTGCTAAAACAGTGGTAGGAGCTTTGGGTGGTATATTCTCTATCTTCGGATATCCTTCTTACATCCACTCTGATCGTGGTACATCATTTATCTCTAAAGAGTTAGAAGAATATTTGCATTCTAAAGGAATAGCTACTAGCCGAACTACTCCTTATAACCCTTGTGGGAACGGACAGGTGGAAAGATATAACGGCATAATTTGGAAGACTGTAACTCTTGCTCTGCATTCAAAAGATCTACCCATATCTCAGTGGGAAAAGGTACTCCCAGAAGCATTGCAATCAATAAGGTCATTGCTTTGCACTGCCACCAATACCACCCCTCACGAAAGAATGTTTGTTCACAAGAGGAAAAACTCGTCTGGACGTAACCCTATCTTCATGCTTACGTGATTCGAGAAAAGTATTTTTACGAAATTTCGTACGAAATAGTAAATATGATCCCCTCGTGCAAGAAGTGGATCTGCTGGAAGCAAATCCCTACTATGCTCTAGTTCGTCTTCCAGATGGGAGGGAAACTACGGTTAACCTGCGCCACCTTGCACCTGCAGGAGGAACCCCTGAATCTTGTTACCAACGAGAAGATAATGCCTCAGACTCAGAACATCAAGACATACAACATGATCATCTTCACCAAACAGAGAGTCATCAAGTTCAGTCAACAGAATCTCAGAACCTGTTTACAGAAGAAACTACCACTTCTGATAACCACCTAAATGAAAATCAGCAAGACTACCAGCAAAATAATAATTCCAGACTCTTTCCTGACACGAACCCCATCGCTTTACGGAGAACATCTCGTCTCACCCGACCTCCAGAATATTTGAAAGACTATGTTTTTAAATGAAAGGGGGGAGAGTGTAATAGTATTCTCTTTGTATACCATATGATCATATATTTGTTTACTTTATTTGATGTCTATAAACAACAACCCCAGTACCTAAACTTATAATGCAGGGTTTTCATGTTTAATAAAGCCTTGATTTAAGAAGGTAAATATCTGCTTTTCATTACATAACTGATCTGATTAATAGTCGATTTCCGGATAGTTTATACTCCCCTGCTGCACTTTAATTTGGTCCCCAAATTAATCGTATGGTGTGCTTCTCGGCAGTTATAGAATGTGGGTCACCAGTGCCGTGATGTCGTTGCAAGGCATCTTCTGTCTCTCTCTCTCTCTCTCTGCATCAGCTGGTCGCGGTGCGGCGCCGGCGCCGCGGCGTGTGCACAGAGCACAGATCTCTCTGTTTATACTGGAATGTTTTTGTTTTGTGTTACTCTAGATTTTTTGTTGATATTTATTTTTGAAGTTTGGGAGGATTGTATAGAATTTTTTTACAGTGTTTAATCAATTTATTAATCGTTCAGCTGTTCCCGGATTTTGGTTGTTTTGCGGGATTTGAGGGTAGTTTGTGTAGGGTTGTGTCACGCTCATCTTAATTGTTTGTATATGCAAGCAGTATATTATTACAATTAAGATTACTGTGAGGCTTGATGTCCATGCGAAGAGTATGTAAATTAGAAATTTTGTGTTACCGAATAAATTGAAATCGTTCTTCTCTAATTTTAGGTGTTTTAGTTTCTCTAATTTCGTTACGACAAATACGGGCGTAGTTATGTTCCAATTAGTATCAATAATTTCAGTTAAGTTGTCGAATTCGTGGTAGACTCCTGAGTCTAGCGTATATAATTTCAATGTTTTTAGCTTTGTCCATGCGGCAGGAATCAAAATAATGGGTTCTAAGTTCTGACTGTCAGCAGAGTCACATGGTTTTATTCCTATACTCTTGAATAAAAACATATGAGCATAACATATGAGCAATGTTATCGTCCGGCCGTGCGTGCTTACTTGCTTGTATGTTTGCTTGCACAATTATCTCTAAAACGGCTCCGAGGATTTCCTCCAAAGTCTGGAAATAAGTAATTTATGACTCAAAAACGTCTTTTATGCAGATAACTTGGCCAGAGAAAATCTAACAACGTGATAAATCGAATTTTAAAGTTGTAAAAATTTAACATTGGCCTTATGGGTTGCCTTGATAGCAACGAAAATAAACAAGGAAAGTGTAAACAAATGAAGTAATCATAACAGCTGTTTGGAATCTACAGCCATCAAGGAAAATACAGCAGGTGGGATGAAGAGTCCATAGAGCAATAAAAAAGGTTTCTATTTATCAATTTTATGACATTGAAATATTTTATAGTAACTGGATGAACTGGTAAATATGAAATAACACCGAACAAGGCTCGGTCCACCAGGTACTTTTTGTTAAAAGAATAGGTTTATCCATATGTAGTTGGCAGTCACATGGTATATTTATTTTAAGAGTGCCTGTAGGAATTCTTGGAATTATCTTTGAATATGTGTCTGTGTCACATTTTAACTGGAGTTCTTGTTGTACATTGGTGATTAGATATTTGTTTGGGAGTAATTCTGTGATTATTGGATATTCCGGTCTTGCATCGCAAATAAAAGGACTTTTTTTGTAATTCGTCTATTGACGCTGATGCTAAAATTAAATGTAAACATAGTTGCATTTCGTTTGCTATGATCGTCGCACGGGGAATCTTGCATAATGGGTAAGATTTGTCGTTGCAATTTGGGGCCGATATGCTGATTATTTTTGTGTAAGCTGGAGTTTTAAAAATGATTTTTTCTTCGGTATGCAGTGAACATATTTTATCCTCCCAAATTAGAGGTGTATTAATGGTCTTGAAGATTTCGCCTTGAATGACGGAGTGAATTAGAGGAATGTTAATTCGAGTTACTAGGGTATTTCCTATTATTGTGCAATGATTTATTTTCAATTTGTAGTATAGATGTAATGCCGATAGAGGTATTGCTAATGTGAGATTTTTTTCTTCTGCCTTTTTTCCCAAGTTTCGTAATTTCGAGGTTAAATTTTTCTGATTTATTAATTTTTCTGATAAGAGGTTAAGATGGCATTTATTTAAAATTTCGGTTTGGGTGTCTTGATAATAATTATATAATATGTATGTCCATGTCTGTTGAAAGGTTATGTAAATTGGAAACACTGCTTGTTACTCATCCCTCATAGCTGATAGTTTCATTAACTCTTTCTTTCAATTTTCCATCACTCTCCCTTCCATCGGACTTTTCCCCCGTAGTGCTATTGTCACGCCCTCCTGCCAATCGGCGATGGTGAATCCGATACCTACGGAGCCAATGGGAGAACGACTGAAGTCCAGCCCTATTGTTCTGAGAATAAGGCGTGTCGCTGATGGTGAGTTATTCCAATTTTTATAATATTATCATCCCATGGGAATCGAACTGATCTCGGTCATTTGCCTCCTTCCTAGTAAGACCTTGAAATATAATGCTCTCCTATTGTATGTCGTTTAGATACGTGCTTCCTCGTGGGAGCTTATAAGTTTTATTTTAAACAATTTTTTATTCGTTGTACTAATGTGAGAAAACCCATGAATAAATCTCTTATTAAGAATTAATTTTGGACGGAGGTAACTGATCTGATTAATAGTCGATCTCCGGATAGTTTATAAATGACAAACGTGAATCGTCACATAGGTTTTTTTAGGATGACAGGATTTTTTGCGCTCCAGCTATAGACAAGTTTTACTTCCCCATAGTTGTGTAAATACATTGAGTTTTCTATTTAAGATTTTTAAGGCATACAATATAATTGTATGCAGTTCAATTTGGTCTGCTACGTATAACTTATTTAATGTAAAACTTTTCGTTGTCACTTTAATCAGCTGAACTTGAAAGAGAGAAGAGAACATAAAAAGTAACGCTGGTCGAAAAATAAATTTATATTTTTTATGTCCTTGAAATATGCTCTCACTGTGACCCATAGTATCTAAATTAGTAAATGCTAACAAATTGGTAGTACGGAAGCGTGAGAAACGAGGACAAGTATATTCTCCTAAACTACAACTTACTGAACTATAAAGGGGAAAGGGTAAACCTTCAGAGTAAATAAGCTTCGGGTGAGTAAAAAGAGAGGTGAATTATTTCTAAGACTTCTTATTCCATATTGTTAGTAATAAACTAGAACTATTTATTTCACATTAAATTTTCTTTATTCCACTCAGTACAACCAGTTATCATTATACGGGGCGCAGACAATATTTTAAATACCATATATTGGAGGCTTAAGCCAACAATGATAATATTCTTGAAATTTCAATGGACGGTAATATTCTCCCTCGCGCTTAATACTCGCCTGCAGGAATAAGTTTACAAACTAAAATTTAAACTTTTTAAGATTTACATAAAAATGTTATTTCCGCAGTACATTTAACTGTATTGTTGTGTAAAGGTAAAAATTTTATAAAGGTTGTTTTTTATAATACTATAAGCGTTATTTACAATCTAGTTGAGTAGATTAGTTTATCACAGCTCTACAACATGCTTTAGCTAAATGTTTGAAGCAGTTGAGTAAACGACGATATAGCTGAATACTAATAGTATGTCATCATAATCCTGAAAGTTATAATTTAAAATAAATAGTGACAATGTGAAAACCGTTCCATCTAACGTAAAAGGTTTGACATTATATACAAAAATCCATTGACAACGAAAGTTTCACTGGAGCTCAACTGCAATGTGTGAACTTTTTACTTGTGATCTTGTCTTGGGAAATGTTTTACCCAACAAACTTTCTGATCCGCTTGGAATTATAAGATGCTAACTTTGTTATATAATAAAAGTATAAAGACATTCTTATTTCAAAATCGTTAAGTAGTGGTTTTGAAAAAAAATGTCAACATGCAGAGCTATAGTGTACGTTTACGCTTTATTTTCATTATATCTCAAAGAATTAGGCAGTAAATAATTAACTTGAGCTCTCAAAAGTTAGTGTCAGAAATTTTGAAACTAATTTTCTTTCAAGTATTACCTTGATACATTTTCCTTTTGGGGCCCCTAGATGTCAAAAACAGCAATCGTTCGATTTTTTTCATTGGAAACCCAAAATGATCGAACTTTGGTTTTGCAGGATTGAATGCTAAAAAAACTAAATATTCTGTATATTTAACCGTTACTCTAGATACATTCGATACCAAGATTCCGAGAGTGGTAAGCATTGGCCCAATGTTAACCTTGTGGGAAATATTCCATTTATTTATGATAAAATATAGTTCACTTCATATCTCGATAAAACTGGGTTTGTTGTCAAAAGCTATAGTTTATTACCTAATCATGCCTAATTTTTAAATTTCCGTGGCAGCAAACCTACTTAATCATACCCACAGTTACGCTAATTGAGGAATTAAAAAAATTTTACAACTTACCTTTTTCTAAACATGGGCTAGCTTTATAAAACTTGGTAATGTATTAAAACCTTTCACATTATACATGCCTGTTGCAGCAGACCTGCATACTTATTCCCCATGTCATTTTTATGGAGATTATAATTTTTATATATGTATTGCTTATGTTTGATTGAAATAGTTCTTACACATTTGTAAATCACTGAGTATGCATGTCTGTTTAAACATACTTAATATTTAAATTTATTTCTTGTACTTGCAAAAAAAACTTCTTACTATTTAAAAAAAGTTTTCTAATAATAAAATAAAAATAATGAACAAACATGTTCTTAGTTATATTAACTGTGTGTTACTTATGTCGAATTTATTTTTCCTCCACCTACTATCTAAAGTCGTCTTTTAGTCCCTGGAATAGAATACTAAAGTACTAGTTTATACTCCTTGGGATTTACTTACATACGTTTACTCCCACGGGATTAAAAGTAATCTACTTTTAGTCCCATGGGACTAAAAGTAATCTCATAAGAAATACATGGGAAGAAATCCGGCAACGCCACAGTGGACAGTGAGAAAATATGGCAACACTGTCGATTTTAATTTGTTTCTCTATGTTGAAGAGAGTGTCACAGCATCCGAGCGTCCGTTTCCGTTGTCTACAGGACACAGCGTATCCATTTTGAGTTTGCTGTAGTTTAGGCTATATTCCTGCATATCTGTGAACAAATAAGTTAGGCCTAGGGCATTTTTAAAGAAGAGTGTGAATAAAATGGTTAAAATTAAAGCCCAATACCTTGTATTATCTATTTATATAGGCTATATGATTGCAATGCAGTTTGTTGAAGCAAAGGATCATCTGAAGGTAAAGTTACAGTGTTATACCTAAGTAGTGGGCAAGTGGCGTTTCTGGCCCAATCAAACTTTGACAGCCAGTCAATTTTTTGACAGCTACTTCCGGTCACGTGACCGGAAGTGACGTCATCAGCTGTGACGTAGCTGTGACGTGTTGTTGGTGGGTATTTAAAGTTTAAATGCCCTGCTGTGCTGGGTATTTAAATTTTAAATGGCCGGAAGTGTGTCAAGGTCGTTTGGGGATGTTTTTAAAAAAGATCTTGCATTTTTGGAAAATCCGAAAATGCAAGATATTTTATTTTTTTATTTATTTGTTTTTTTTACAAAAGTATTATTTTACAAGTTAGTAAAGTTTGCTCCCAAATTTGAAAAGTAAGTTGTTGTCGGTGCTGAAATTTCTTGTTTATTTTCATTCTTCTTGTTGTTGTAAGTTGGCAAAAACACATTTTTTTCGTTTTGATTGTTTGTTGCATAAAGTTCTAAAGATAAACCAAACCCAGTGGTTATAAGTTGTTTTAGTTCTTCACTAAAAATTTCCAAATCCTTGTAGGTTGTAAGATTGATAGTGTTGTAGTGAATCCCGGAAATGTTGAGAGACATGACTAGAGTTGTTTACTCGACGAGAGGTGTAGCAGGAATGACTATTGCAAAGCCGGTGCTGCAGGTACCTCCGATGGTAGTGGGGGTAGTGGTGGGGGTAATGGCAGGTGTTTGTTTAATCACTTTGAATTTAATCGTTGCCACAATAGACCGAGTCGATGTTGCAATTCTTCTAGTTTATCCAACCGGTTCTTTTGATATGTTTTGCAACTACATTTACAATAGCAGAAAGAATTACATTTTGTACAAGCTTTTCCGTCAACTTGATCTTCAGGTATTCTAAAACATTTTTCTTTGCAACAATAAGTTATAAGTGTTAGATTATTTCTTTTGGATGACATGTTGGTTGTAGCTTGTCTTAAACAGAACTGAGCCTCTCAACGTTAAAGTTTCGTATTTATGTAAAGTATTCGAATAAAACTATCGAATAAAATAATCGAATAATACTATGGAATAAAATAATCGAATAATACTATCGATTAAAAGTTCAAGGTCATCCGTTTGAGGTTTTAAAAAAATACAACATATCAGTATATAAAAACATATACTGATATGTTGTTTTTTATCTTTTTATTTAAAACATTTTTTTACAATATTTACAATGTTATTTTTGTGCGATATGCAGAGTTAGTTCCGTAGAGTTGTTTCCGCTCATTCCGTGTGACACCAAATATAATGATCCTGGTTGAATTTCCCGCAGATCTTCATTTTGCAGCAACTGGACGAATCGTTTTGGAAGGTATACTTGAAACTTTGGTTCATCACCCGGTGTATATGGTGCATCGGATAAAGATGCGACGACTGCGTCTCCATGCGTTGTATCAATTTTCTTCATTTCATGAACAATATAATGTTTCTGTTCTTTTAATTCTGAACATTTCTTGATAATTAGAGTATTTGATTTTGAATGCAAGTTGAATTGTTCAACTAAACATTGGAGAAACTGTTGTGATGCCATCCTTCACAGGAGATGTTGTCTGTTCGGAGTATGGAGTTAGACTGATACTCGGGGTGTGTTGCCTCTTCGTTTATATAACCTTCGGAACCCCCACTACATTCTTCCGTTTGTTGTTGTAAGTAAGCAGCCAAGTGATACGCGTTTTGTAATGCGCATTGAGATTGGTTGTGTTTCGGATTTATTGTAGAAACACAAATATTTCTAGCATCAAAGTGAAATGTTTTGTCCACTTTTATGTTTAAAACTTCTTTGTTTGTGTACTGTCGTATCCAATTCTTTTTTTCCAATCCTCTGGTATATATGTGTGTAAATTGTTTGCAAAAATGAAACATAATTTTGTGTACATTGTTGTACGGTAGGAAACCTTCATACCAATGGATATGATGAAAATTATTTGTTAGCCATCTGTTTGTTATTTTAGCTTTTGACTTTAGTTCATGGACAGAACACGGTGCTTCAAATAAAAACGGGTATGCTACTTGTGTAAGCAAATCCAAAATTACCAATTCTTTTATGATAAATCTATCATCGTTTCCGCGAAATGCTTGAAATTCAATTACACAAGGTTTTGCTGCTATTTCTTCATCCTGTCTGCTCATCATGGTGTCTGCTGATCAACTGTTTTCCACACCACGGTAGGTTAGATATATATAAACCAGGCCGTACAGTTGTAGGCGCGTTGGTGTATGTTTAACGTGGGCACCATCCCCAGTAGGCCTACCCCACGGTTTATTCTTTTGTTAAATTACATTGTAGTTTTAACCTAGCAAAGTTTCTTCTTCTGTATTATTGTTGTTGTTGGTTTCTTCTTCTGTACTGTTGTTGTTGTTGGTTTCTTCTTCTGTAGCCTCCGTTGCAACTTCAGTAAAAGGTTCAAAGTTTCTTAACTGCCTCCACATTTCCACTTCGTGAGGTATTCTATTAAAGATGGATGTATCTATTGGTCCGTATTGTAAAGTGCTTTCTGGTTGTTTTTCGCATGCATCTACCAGATATTCCTTAATAACAGAGCTTGAAAATACTAATTGTTTCATATACCTGGTAATAGGTGATGTTGCATAGTTTAAAATGTAAAATTCTTCACGTGTTAGAAGAATTTTATTTTCAAATTGTGTCGAGTCTCTAATTCTTACTTGTTGTTGACCACGATGTTTAATAATGTCAATTTCATTGTCACAATCCAAAAGTCGAATGTTAGTTTTTCTTCCAAAGAAACTGTTGGCTAAATAACATTCAATAAGATGTAGATGTTTTAAAAAGGAATCCCAAGCATTTTCTGAAAATAAAACCATCTTTGTTCCATGGCTTAGTATTACTGCGGGAGAGTAGTCTAATGATTTTACCAATCCTATCGACACACTTTTACTCATGCAAGATGAAATAGGATAAAAGATGCGAAGGAAAACTTCAGTTAAAATGTTTGGTGGAATACTTTCTTCAAGTTTTCTTTTCTTTCTTACGTTTGTTTTATTATTTTCCAACTTTTTATTTTGTTTTCCAAACTTTAAAAAGTCATCAATTTCCTTTACAATATTTTCTTCAAAATGTTTATCATCATTTTCCAATAAAGGTGCTGTTTCGGAAACGTCTTGTACAACTGATAAAGAACTCATTTTGTTTATAATGCTGTAGACGATGTTACCCATACAACTGTAGACAGTAAACTAAACAATTGTTGTTCCCGCTCCTGCTTTTATAACCGAGTGGTGGGGGTATTTTTTTTCCTTTTCATTTTACAAAACTGCTTTTACAATTCCTGTTAAAGGTGTATATGTAACAATTTTATCATGTAAAATTAAACAATAAGCAGATGTATCTTTGGGTACATTTTGTTCAAATTCCATTTCTATTTTTATATCTACACTGGAAGATTTTACAGATTCGTTTTGTTTTGAACAATCAACTACAACAATCGGATAGTTAGATTTAAATTGGTTTGGTGTTAATAAAGGTGTGTTTGTTTTTCCATAATATGAATTTTGGAATCTTGCGTACATATCGTACAAAACGCTAAACCTGTCTTTTGTAAAGTTTATGTTGAAGTTGTCGTATGGAAAGAATTGAGAGTTTAGAAACACCTTAAAATTTGTAAGTTTGCAATGATCAAATTCACCAGCATGTTTAGTTATTTCGTTTCTTCTTTTTGTTTGTAATCCAAATATTACATATCTTGCCTTTTCCAAATGAGTAGAAGTTTTTACAGTCCATGTATGACGTTGTGTTTCCGGTAAAACCGGATATTCATGAAACTCCCAACTTCTAAATGGTATTACGATATCACGATCTGATTTTAAAGTTCTTAATAATGAAATTCTATTCTGATCGTTTAACCGTACATGCGGTACTCTCCAAACAATCTTGTCTAATTGCATTTTCCATTCTAAAGTAGCTTCTGTTGTTCCATCAGGCGCCATAATAATATCTTTGTCGTTTGATGATCTTAACAAAACTAATTCTTGTTTTACGTTTATTATGATTTTTCGGTAATCTTCGGCAAAGCCTAAAAGTAATCTTAAAGGAATGTAAAAGTCAAAATTGCCTGAACTGTTTGGAGTGATTATATTGGAATCGGGCGCTACCCATCCTGCGGCGGCTAGCATATTTTTTTCACTCGGTGTTAAAGATGCTAATCCTTTTAATGTACTTGTAATTCCCACCTTTTTTGTTGAATCTACTGTAACTCCGGAAATTTCATATCTTATTTCATCAAACAAATATGCCATGGGGTTATTTATGAACGGAACAGTACTTGCAGTGCTTCCATCTCTTTTTGTTACTCTTCCTTCGATATACAAATAACTTTCACATGGAAGTGTATAAATATCCTGTTGTTGTATGGGAATTATAATTTCATCATTATTATTTAATTTTGATGCGTATGATTGTGCGTATTTTGAAGCGTAAGGGTTGTGCGTATGATATTCCTTTTCCCATAAGGTTTCGTCGAATGTCGGACCCTGCGCTATATCCAATATTTCCATTATTAATAAGTTTTAATCCAATTTCTTCTAGAAAACGAATGTTATCACTTGTTAATCCTTCTATAGCTGAAGTGCTACTGACTTGTTTACCAGTCAGCTCTTTCTTTTTAAATGATAACCCCATTGTTATACGGTTGATTTTATATGTATTCGTATAGTTATAGGTTCGTCTCTAAAATCAATATGATTTCCGTCTTGATCTAGTATGTTCACCACAATGTCTGAAATAAAACTGGTGTTTAACGGTAGGTACACCAAGTTTTGTGGCTTTTCCACAATTTTAAAACCCGGAGCGACCGTTGGATAGAATGTGTGCAATATATGAGTATTTTCACCATCTCTATAAGAACCATGTATAATATTACATGTAATATCTATACTGTTAACTTTCATTATTGTTACAGTTCTAGCACCTGAATGGTTAATATTAGGTTCTAAAATTTTTGTTGTTTTAGGAAATCCTAATAAACTACCAATTGAATGTTCTTTGCTAAAATCTATATAATATTTAGATTTAATTTCAGCTTTCATAGTATTGTTATTTCCTTTTATTGTTATATTATCTTTTCCCATATGATTTTGTATCGCTTCATTTATATCATCAATTTCATATGCTCCAGTGGGTAAACTAAATACTTGTATATCTGAATATTTGTTTGTATTTTTATCTTTTGTTTTGTAATAATGTATTTTGTCATTAACATTTTCAGTAACGTTGGGAATAGAATTATAAGTTGTTATATCTAATAATGCGGCTTCCCATAATTTATCTTTTTCCAAACGTAACGCAGGGAAAAGAACACTTCGCAAAGTAGATGAAGTTCCAGTTAATGATACTGTATAGGAAGACATCTTAAAGTTGACTAACGCTTTTTGTTAAAAAATCTAAACATAAATGTCCACAGATTACCGTATCATCAGGTTGCTCTCTTTTATAATTGTATAGTACATTTTTAGCTGTTTTAATTGATTCTTTATCTGTTAATTCTTTATTTGGAATTAGTAATTGTTTTTTTCTGTTTAATACACACGATACGGTCTTAGGTATATTGTTTGTTTCTTTTTATTTTTACCTGCGGTGGATCGTCGTTTTCTTCTTATATTTCCTCCACGTTTCTTTGCAGGTTTTCTTCTCCTTTTTCCACCTCCTTTCTTCTTTCCACCTCCAAACATCGTTTTACCCTTCATTGCTGCTGATACCGCTAAAGCTGCTGCTTTTTCACCGATACTAGCGTCACTGGATGTTACTCTTTGCCAAGCTTTTTCAGCAAGTGCTCTATCCGCTATTGATCTATTTTTAGTATCTGCAAGCTTTGAATATGCTATATCGTGTTGTTTGCAGGCTTGATCAAGTTTATTTATTCCAAGATCTCCTCTAGCGAGTCTTTTTTTCAATTTTGTTCCAGGACCACAATATTGATAACCTCCTGGTAAATGTAGTTCTACAGGTAATAAATCGATAGCTTTATTAACTATAGCTCCAACCGGCTTAGTAATAAGAGAAAGTGCTGTTGATGCTATTCCTCTTCCTCTCTTTATAACGTGTCGATTATGACTGATGCGTTGAACTTTCAACATGGTCTTTTATAGTGAAAGGAAATGTTGATACTTGTTTATTTTATAATTGCTTTATAATGAATGATGCACTTATCCTTTGACATTGTTTATTTATAAGTATGTTTGTTTATGGGTAAATAATTTTTTTCCAGTTTTGTGGAAGGATTGTATCTTCTTCATCATCATCATCTTTAGAAGTTCTTAAAGTATCAGTTTCCTTATTTAAAAAATATTTTTCCATAACATTCTTTTTAACCCAATTTAATTTTTGATCAAATTTGATGGGCTTTATTGTGTTATAAATATCATATAATACTACACTTAAGAGTCTTACAATGTAATTTACATTAACAGCATCAGTAAAATTAATAGGGTCTTTTAAGCTAGTCAATCGCAAGTCTTCACAAAAAAAAGACTGCTTATTTAAATCTTTTCTTAGAAAAAGATTATAGTATATGTTTCCATTCTTATGCATTTGTGCTACTGTAACTACATCACTGTCTCTTATTCCTTCTGCAACATTGACTAATGGTTTCCCTTTGCAATCAAAGTATTGTTTACCGTTTTCATATTGTTTTATTACAGGAACTTGTCCAACTGTTGCTACATCAGTTTCATCCAACCCTTTTTTAACATTAGTAATTATTTTTGCATCCGCATTCCATTTGTTATCTTTTAATTTCATTATTTGACTTATTGTAGCTGCATGTGATTTTGCAGTTCCTTCCTTAACGTTAGTTAACACTTTATTTTTGCAATCAATTGTATTCATATCATGCGTAATACAATGATCTGTAAGATATTGAAGGTTTACAGCATCTTTCATATCTTTAGGGTCTCCAATATCATGTATTACAAAGTTGTAAAAGGAAAATTTATCTGTTTTTTCAGGGATGACTGAATGTAAATACTTTTTGGTAACTGAATCTTGATCATTAATAGGATCTGCTATATTGGCTATTCTAAGATCTTTTGCATCGTATACTTTATTATTACTCCTAGGATCATATAGTAAGGTTTGGTTTATGTACCATATTAAATATTCTTTATTTACCGAATCATTCTTATCTATTGGTTTTGGAAGATTTACAATTCTATAAAAATTAGCGTTATACACTTCATTTTGAAGCTTTAAGCTAGGTAATGTTTCACTTCTTAAAGTTTTAAAATTTACCGCATCATTATCATCTTTTGGATCATTTACAAACTTTAACCGTTTGTTATTTATATCATAATCTCCATCGGATGTTAGTGGTAAACCACCTCTTTTTCCATAAGATCCTGATTTGCTTCCAGTTTCGGAATACCGTCCAAACTTATCCACACTCATGGTTATACTGAATATTTAATCAGTTATACTTGTATTATATATACTCATATTTTTTTATGCAATTACTCCTCGATTTCGCAGTTCGCCGACCAAAGCTACCCATTCATTTTCTAAACCACTATGTCCGGCTTGTTTTGTTTCATATATCAACTTCATTCTGTCAACCAATTTGTTTATATCGTTGTAGTATATTATATTAGTATCATA